>OX392515.1:1200000-1800000 GCA_947623375.1 Apotomis capreana | reverse complement strand
CTCCCCATCATCCTCTGGCACTCCCATTCACGCCTAAGCCGTTCCGTACCCAAAGAGTAAAAAATCACCCAAAAAATGAAGAGCCCACTCGTTTACTAGGTAGGTTTTTTCTATATTTTAATAGCTGAATGAAAAAAAATATCGTTCTCTATTATCATTAGTCTTAAGTAAAATCCCTAAGTCAGCCTCATTAAGTACTTAGCTGACAATTTTAGTATGCCCATCACCTACGTATGCTACGTAATGCTTGCTTGCTTTGCTACGTATGCTTATAAAGCCCTTATGCTTATTACAGCTGTACTTAGGCGTAGTAAAATTGTTAACTACCTACTTTTGATTCAGACCATCCACTCAACTCTGCGTCGGTGGAAGTATTGTGATTCTGATTGGTCACATCTTGCCCCGCTCTGCTCCATCCAGTTCTGCGACTGTAGAATCGGACCCTAATCGTTGCGCCGCATCGACGAGTGTATATTCGACATAAAATATCTTAAAACCTTGATAAGGGACTTAATATTTATTCAAAAGGGATATAATTATTATGCACAACACAATAAAAAAAGCATAAAACTAACAAGAAAGGAGTACCCAAAAAATACGTGTCTGCTATTTTAGATTTCTCTATAACATATATCAAAATGAAACAAATAGAAGTCGGACAGTTAGCTACTCTTCCTTGTAAGTTATAAATCAAATATTTACATAGCTAAAATAAATTAAAAAAAGTGTGTGTGTCAGCTCCGACGCACGACTGGAGTTTACTCTTCTGGCCAGGCGCGCACCACGATTTTTTTTAGTCGCGCGATAATTTTGTCGCAGAAATAAGCGTACTTCTGGGTTTATGAAAATCGTGGTGCGCGCACTCGCATATAAACCCATATCTTGCATTTATGCGACAAAATTATCGCGCGACTAAAATCGTGGTGCGCGCCTGGCCTTAAGAACGATTATAAAATATATACTCAATACTCAATACGTTTATTGCACATAATGATTAGTAAATAGTTTAAGTATCACATTATGTACCCTGTTGGGTGCTGCAAACAAGAACGAGAAGGTACATAATATTAATATACGAGTATAATATACAGCAAAATTACAATATTTTACAAGGAAAATTTACTTCCGATTCATTTTTAACAAATTTGAGAGATCATGAGTAGTAACTAAATAAGGAAGCGTGATGTAAAGCGCCCTCGAGCGGCTAGTTTAGTTACTACAGTCTGCAGTGCTACGGAAAAAAAACCGTATCTTACTATGAAATCCATACAAAGATACGACCTTTCTACCGTAGTATCGCAATACTTTTTTTTTTTTTTATCTATTAATTAAGGAGCTTTGATCATTTTGTTGAACATGCCAGCTCCAGCAGGCCTAATACACAACATCATTCATCTAAAAGACATAGATAAATAAAAACATAAACCGTATAAACTTAAAAATAACATGTACACGAAAACAACTAAATTTGTATACACTATTTACATAAAAAAAACTGTATACAAATTTAGCCGATTCCGATAAGGGTTCCGCCAATATTGAATTGAACATTACATTCAAGAAAGATCTGGTATTAGACCTAGCCATTTACATTAGACAAAAACAAACGTACAAAATCACCTTCCTTAAATAAATCCAAAATCTCCTTAACAACAACTCCAAACAGCGTTTTGAACTTCTCCTCCCAACTTTCGGTAGAAAACAAAATATCCTTCGTCTTCTCAACCAGCCTTTCAAAAGTAATACGTCTCTTCTTCTTGTCCTTATTTTGTCTTTGATCTTCCATATCAGCCCGCTCAATAGTAGGCTGATTGACCAATAGACACTCGGACCTCTTCTCATCTGTTACTCTTTTTGACTTCCGCGGCTTACGAACCTCTTGTTGTGGCTCGCTCTCTAATCTGTACTGACTTACTGATCGCTGGCCCTCAGCCTGACAGACAGAATCTTCAGACTCTTTAGATTGTAACGGCTTCGACAAAACAGCATCTCTATATGACTTTCCAAAACTTAAGTCATTCTCAAAAACAGATGGCGCATCCTGACTACAAACATCCGTATCCTTTTTTTCCTTATTTTGCATATACAACCAAAAAGCCCGTTTATATATACATCCCTCAGCAGACATAATCCTGCGAATTTCTTACTCCTTCACAAAAACCGGGCACGACTTATCTAAGGCCATATGGCTGCCTTTACAATTAATGCATCTAAAAATAGTCGTTTCGCAATTGGCATGCTCCCCGCCGCATTTCGGACAAGTAACTTTAGTAGTAGGACAAAACCTGCTCAGATGACCGAACTTCCAACATATTGAACATTGGGTAACCGGGAAAGTGTAGGTACTGATTTACCTTAAATCGGCAACCGTAGGCATAAACATATGGCGGTAAAGAAGTTCCCTTAAAACACAGACGAATAGCTTCAGCCTTAACCCATCATGATCCAAACAGTTCAGTCTACATATTGACAAAATGTCTTCAGACCCTTCAATATTCTTTAAAAATTCGTCTTCCTCAACCTCCAACTCAACCTGCCTTATAATTCCATAAGTGCAGCATGCCATATTAGACCAATAAGAACGTCTCGTCTCATTGTTAAACTCCTGAGAAGCCAGAAGCTTCTCCGCATCATCCTTAGAGTTAAACTGTATGCGAACTTTACGTGTTCCCATAAACTTGACGGATAAAATTCCTTTTATACCCTTAAATTGCAGCAACTTTGCCAAACCAATCTGTTTCGGTAAATCTTCTTTTGACACTATATAAACTTCTAATAGCTTGTCAGGCACACCGTCCGGCTCCAGCTGCGTTTTGGCGGTTGCTAAAACCCTCAAGCGTTTAGGTTTCCTGCCTATTGTGATAAAACTATCACTACAAACACAGCTTTCGTCGCTCAGACCACAAGCACGCTTCACCGCTATATGCCGCACATCCGACATGGACTCAGCGTTCGATACAATATCCGATTGACTCGGCCCTGCCTTATTATCAAACTCCACTTCAGATAGCCACGACGGAGCTGCCCGCTGCCCACATTCTAAAAGTGACGTATCACTCACGACACCTCGACTTGACTCACTCATCGCAAAAACAGCGAAAAGGACTCTAAAACTGAATTAACTTATAAATAAAATAAAATTTGATAAAATTTTCAACCGTCGCCTTTGACAACCAAACGTCAATCCTCGCAATACTTATATTTTTGGAACGTATCTGCCGTGCTAATTTAAAAAGTCGTATCTCAGTATACGATCGGGGTAAAAATACGACTTCTTAATTTAGCAGGTTATGCGTTAAGCGTTATAGACTAAGCTCCCGATATAAAATGACCTTCACAGAGATGTTTATTTGATGAAATGTATTTTATATTTAGTTTAAAATGTCAATAAATATATTGCATATGGGTGGTTGGGGTATAGCAAAGGGTGCGCAGGACTTAGAAAAATTTTGATGGGGTTGGTGTCATCATGACACCTATTTTTTATGATGCTATCGTATAGAGGACGCTAAAATAAGCATGATTTGTAGGGGCAACTTTTTTTAAAACTTGATAATTACCGAGATATTGAGGTTCAAACATTATTTATTTTAAAGGGTTCCGAATCCGAGACACAAATTTCGGAGACGAGTAATTTATGTCAATATAACACCTTATTTTTATTTATGGATCTTATTAAACGTGTTAAAATAAGCATGTTTTGTTAGTAATTTTTTTTGGCTCAGATTAATATTTACAGAGATATTGAAGTTTTTTAGGTAAAAATGCTTGCTGAAAATATGGTACATGGGTTGAAAACCGAAAACTGTAGGTTAGGTTAGGTTTGTTTTGTGACCATGTATAGCGGAGCGAGCGAAGCGAGCGGAGCGTCAAAATGCTTGCTTACATGGACCCTCGTAAATAGTCTACTATTACGTACCTACATCAAAATATGTTATGCATTTGAATCCTAATATCTTGGTAAATATCGATCTGAGAGAAAAAGTTTAAAGAATAAAATATGCTTATTTTAGCATAATCTATAAGATTCAATCTAATTTAAGCCCAAAACAACAAAAAAACATTTTGGTCGTAAATTTTCTGTCCTAAAATCGGGCGCACCCTTTGCTATACTCTGACCTTTGTTAGGCAACCCATATGCAATATATTTATTGACATATTAAATTAAATATAAAATTCATCAAACAAACATCTCGGTGAAGTTTATTTTATATCGGGACCTTAGTCTATAACGCATAACGCATAACCTGCTAAATTAAGAAGTCGTATTTTTACCCCGATCGTATACTGAGATACGACTTTTTAAATTAGCACGGCAGATACGTTCGATTTTATACCCCATAATTTTCATACCCCGGGCTTATATATGAAAATCGATTCTTAAGGAGTAAACTCCAAAAAGGTGTGAAAAACTATGCCCCCGCGGCATGGTCCCGAAGACGCTGGCAGCATTTCCTCGCTGAATCGCAATGCTGATGCGTTGTGCTTGGAAGCTGCCAACTCTTCGGTTCCCAGTAGTGTCTATTAATCTTTTACAGAGGTCTTTTACATAAATAATAAAGTAACTCAGCTTATGAGATTAATGTTATATTATATGATATGTTTTAAATTAATCATCTTTATGGGTTCCGGATGATGCACGAACCATGCACAATAAAAAATGCAGGTATTCATGCAGAAACATTGAAATTAATCTCATAACCTCATAAGTACAACGCGTTCATAACTTATAACTAATTAGCTGCATCTTATAATTGCACTAATTTGTCGGCAAAGTAGAAATACCTTAATAGTTTATTGATATAATTATGTTTTCGCTCGTAAAAAGTATTATTTATGTAGGTATCCACATTAGTTTTTCTTTCAATAACGTTCACGCTTTAGTAAATTGTTGAGTTATGATTATTTGGCAGAAAAAGATCGACGACATTCTTTAGATTATTCTACATACAGGTCCTGGGTTCGAATCCCGGCAAGGACAAATATTTGTGTGATGAACTCGAATATTTTGGTCCTGGGTCATGGATGTTATCTACATAATATATATTTATTCACATATAATGTATATCTTCGTCTAATGCCCGTGCAAGCATTGCTGTATTCTGTTATCGCTGAATTTTAATTTAATATTTTCATCTTAATAGATTTTTGATTTTAGAAAAATTTCATTTTGGCTGACATTTTCTGTCATTTTGATTGTAATTTTTATGTAACTAATTTTTAAAATAAATTAACTATTAATTTTTACCTTATCAGTTACTTAGTTACTAAGTGAGACATTTCCGTGATTTTAGATATATATATTTTTCATGTAAGTAGCAATTTTTAATTTACATTTTAGTCAGTATTTTACATTATTCAAAACTAGCGAATTATTAAGAGCAGGCGGTTCTGGTTTCGAATTATTAAGTCGTTCGTTTTACATAAAGAAATATGGATATTTGACATCAGAAAAAAAAACAATATTATTATTATTAAAAGCATATCATTTCCTTATCCTTGTGCACGCGGTCTTATCCCCCGAGGTGCGTTCGTCATTTCGCCGGAGTTTTTTATGATCAGGCTCGAAACGTCGAGTTAATCAAGTGGGATACCCGGTAATAATCCAGGAAACGGTTTTAATTAAGCTCCTATTACGCTTTTCTTCACTGTTAAGAGTTTTATTAGCCGAGCGAACGATTTGCTTGCAGCTGAAAAGGTTTTGGGTTGGTTTTCGCTTCGTGAGATTAGATTTATGTATGTATGTATGTAAACGCTTTATTGTACACAACAACTGGTTATAAATACATTGATAACAAATGAAATATGTACAAAGGCGAACTTATCCCTATTAGGGATCTCTTCCAGTTAACCTTTGAGCAATTGAAGGAATGGGTATACGAAGAAAATAGGCAAACTACACTGCGTACAACCAAGATATCTATATTATACTTAATAAAACTATAATAAGTACATAAACTAAGTAAGTAATAATACACATATATTTGTACTATTTATAAGATATATATTATATATACATATATATATATCTACATATAATACATATAAATGCGTAAATAAATATAGTATTCAATGAATTCACACGTCATCGGACAGCCACAATTTCTTCAAGTTAATCTTAAGTGATGCAACAGATGGAGACTTCCTAAGGGACAAAGGCAACTCATTCCACAACTTCACTGCGCTTACCGTGAAAGACTTGCTATAGGTACGCGTCTTATTAGACGGTACAGCCAGAGTGAGATTGGCGCTAGACCGCAAGCGGTGACCACTGCCATCAGCCATATACGAAAATCTCTCACTAAGGTAAGGAGGAGAAGTAGGATTAAACAGGACATTAAAGAGCAATGAAAGGACATGCACGTCTCTACGCCGACGAATCGGTAGCCAACCCAGCTGCGCTCGAAAGGAAGAGATGTGGTCAACTTTTCGCAATCCAAATATATACCTGATACACACATTTTGTAGGCGTTTAAGCTTGTCAAGCAGTTCCTCCTTAAGATCCAGTAGAGCAATATCACCATAGTCTAGTAGTGGGAGCAAGAGAGATCTGGCAAGAGTGATCTTGGTGGAAATTGGCAGAAAGTTCTGCAGGCGCCTTAAAGAGTGGAGAGATGCAAAGAGCTTCTTGCTAACTTGCGCTATGTGCGGTGCCCACGAAAGCGTCTGGTCCATGGTGATACCCAAATTTCTAACTGTAGAGGAAAGGGGGATAGGAATCCCACCAAAAAGAATATCAGGTAGCACCATTTCAGATACTTTATTTACAAAATGAGGACTACCAATAACAATTGCTTGCGACTTTTTTGGCATTATGTTTAACCCGAAGTTATTTGCCCAGCTGTAAATAGACTCCAAATCCGCATTGATCATATTAATAAGCGACGGCATATCCTCGATACTAGCCGCTGCATATATCTGCAGGTCATCTGCATAAAGATGGAACGAGGATCTTAAACACTCGGTGATCCCACCAATAAATATTGAGAAGAGAAGTGGAGAGAGGACGCCCCCCTGAGGGACACCAGCGGAAATTTCACGCCATTCCGACAGTTTGTCGTCGACCCTAACCCGCTGGCGTCGACCAAAGAGGTAGTCGTGAAACCAAGACAGGGATGAGTGAGACACATTAAGTGTACGAAGGATACCGAGGAGGATGTCAAAATCTACGGTATTGAAAGCACTACTAAAATCGAGAAGGACAAGTACGGTGAGTTTTTTGTGTTCTATATTAAGACGGATGTCATCAGTGACCTTAACCAGAGCAGTAACTGTGCTATGCCCGGGGCGGAATCCGGATTGAAATGGGTTAAGCAATGAATACCTATTAAGATGTGAAAGGAGTCGGCGATTTACAAAATGTTCAATAATTTTAGACAAAACTGGGAGTATGGAAATGGGGCGATATTGTGAAAAATCAGTAGGATTAGGTTTTTTGGGAAGGGGAATTACATGGGCAAGTTTCCAACATGAAGGAAATGTGCCCGAGGAAAATGAGAAATTTAATATACTAGAAAGGATCGGAGCAATGGATTCCGCGACGAGCATAAGCATGTCTATACTAAGGCTATCTTCACCAATGGCCTTCGTCTTAATAGATTTCAGATAGGCAAGTGTCTCTTGCGGAGAAATGCTACCAAGCTCAAAGGGAGGTGAATCGGGGTGTGGCGTATTAGCAAGAAGAGATAATGTAGATTGTTTAATAGAAGGGTGGAGAGTAACCGGAGAAGAACTAAAGTGAATATTGATGGCGTCACACCCAATGACCTGAGAAATTTCCACAGCTTAGTCGGGGCCAATCCTCGATGCAGTTGTGGATATGGCGGCGTCTGGCATCTCTACAGATCTTATTACAGCGGTTTCGTAAAGAGATATATGCCTGTTGGTAGTCACTGTTTTGCCGAGCTTTGACGCGTGCTCGGTCCCTTTTAGCCATAAGCGACTTAATATCCGGTGTAAGCCACGGAGCAGGGTAATGCTTCACACGCGTCGGTTTCAGTGGAGCATGTTTATCATAAATCGCAAGCAATATGCCATTGAAAGCCTGCACCTTAAGGTCGACGTCATCCAGGAGCTTAATGCTATGCCAATCTGCACTTGCAACATCGTTATAAAGCGCCTGCATATCTACATCATGTAGATTTCTGCGCATAATTACTTTATGCTTCCTTTTCGGGGGACGAATATTAAATGAAGCATAAATAAGGTCATGATTGGAGAAACCTGCAGCATTAAATTGACCATGAAATGAGACCAAGTCTGGAGAAGAAGTTAAAATAAGATCTAAAA
The DNA here is from genome assembly GCA_947623375.1 of Apotomis capreana. Lineage (NCBI taxonomy): Eukaryota > Metazoa > Arthropoda > Insecta > Lepidoptera > Tortricidae > Apotomis > Apotomis capreana. Next base: position 1,791,711 of record OX392515.1, on the reverse strand, counting down.
GCGAGGGGGGGCCGTTATGCGGAAAATGGGTGGGACTAAGAGATAATACACTAAGGTTAAGAGAAGTTGCTAGTGACTGAAGTTTCGAGGTACGAAGATCGTTTTTGAGAAGACAAGTGTTGAAGTCGCCCATGATAATACTATGGTCAAACTGTGGGCCTAAATCAGAAATTGTGCTGTACAGGGTATCAAAGTAATTAATATTCGAGGATGGGCTGTAAAAGACGCCAAGAAGGACTTTGGAATGATGCAAAGTAACATCTAAGAAACGATACTCGGGAGAGTTATTTGAGTAAACTGTCGGTGACTGAGCAACTACTTGACAAGCAATATTACTCTTGATGTAAATGGCAAAACCGCCGCCACGAACGGTTTCCGTCCCGCCATCTTTTGTGCCTGTCCTGTCATTGCGAATTAGACGGTAGCCGGGTAAAGGGTACAGAATCGATGGCAGCGACGGTTTTAGCCAAGACTCCAAAATAAGAATGGCGTGTATATTTTTATTGGAGCTAAAAGATGCCAGTAGTTCAGAGTAATGTGCCGGTATACTCTGTGCATTAATGTGGACGACATTGAAAAGACCCATTTGGATTGATCACCCTGTATAATAACGGACACGTGTCGATTACACCAGCAAAAGTTGCGACCAATCAAAACAAGCCCCAATACAACATAACTATCAACAAACCGATGATAAGCCCAAGTTTCTTTGAAACAATAACAAAATCCGAATCAACTCCAGATACCGAGAGCAAATGAGCCCAAACTTGTACAGGCCAAATCGGAGTAGTTCCGAGATTTTCGTTAACAAACTCACAAACTTGCTGTTTATTAGTGCAGATAATACGTAAAGGCTCGAACTTTGTCGACTTAAACCTAACTAATAATTTTAAGTGCGCAGGGAGCATCGTTAGGGGGAGACGGAATTAGATTAATTTCAAGTTGACGTACAGTTTTCAAAGCTGAGCGGTTGTGGATGTTCTGGTACTTCTGGTTAAGGGGCTATGAATGGTAAAATTGTGAAAACCGTTAGTTTATAATTGATTCAGTGAGATTATAAACTAACCTAACCAATGGGCCTATATGGTTGCTTTTATCAAGCGATAAATAAGTGACAAAGCATCCGTCACGTTTTGACAAAATGCGAGTGTGAGTGACAGATGCTTTGTCACTTATTTATCACGTGATAAAGGCAACCATAACAGGCCCGATGATCTAGGTTAGGTTACTTTATAATCTCTGTCAATTTAGATCCTCATTTGTTAGTTTATAAACTAGCGGTGGTCGCAATTATACGATGTCATATACAGGGTGACATATTATTGACCGTTCAAATTTTTCCCAGGCATTAGGTATCAATAAAGGATGCCATTTCTGAGAAAAAAACAAAGGTAAAAACTTTCACCAGCTCGGACCAGCAAGCGCAGCGTGGGACGTCCACCTACAAGGTGGACAGATGACCTTATAAAGGTCGCCGGAAGGCGCTGGATGCAGGTCGCTTCCAACCGGTATATATGGAAGTCCAAAGGAGAGGCCTATGTTCAGCAGTGGACGTCCTGTGGCTGAGATGATGATGATGATGATGAAAAACTTTCATAATATAAAATGTGGTGTCCGAATAAAGAATTAGTAACGTGTGGATAATCGTTAACTGAGTTAGCGGTGCGGGGGGTGGGGCGCGCTCGCCTATCTTATCTGTACCAATACAATACAAAAAGCGTTATTGCCGCCTTCCGCACAGCGCGCTCACGCGATATCCACGAACGCAAGGTTTTATAGGATATATTTCAGCTGTTTTATCTCAATATTTTAGTACTAAAAGATGCTGAAAGAAAAAACACGTATTTTTTATTTTTTGCCAAGGAATCTACTGTCAAAATTTGAACGGTCAATATTATTTCGCCCTGTTTACATTACCTATATAAGGTTGTCTGGAAATGATAGCTCTTTAGTGATAAGATCGCTTGTTGTTCTAGCGTATTGTAGGCCCATTGGAGTTACCACTTGGGACCGAACCAAGTCACCATCTGATCAGAAAAAATATATTTTGTGCGTTATAACAGGCTTTGAGCGGAACAACTCAAGACAACTGTAAAGGAATTTCATGTAAACATTGAAGCCCGAGAAGTATTTTTTTTTTAAACATGTAAGTAGTCTGTTTTCATCAACAGGCTAAGCAGCTGAATTGCATTTTTTTGTGTGATGTACTTTTTATTTGCCGTGAAAAGGGCTTGCCGGCTTCGTATCACTATCCGGCCTCCCTACGATCGGCGGTCTATCTCGCTCGGCAAGCCCTTCTTTCCCAGCGTCTGCAATGTACTATTTTAAGCTCAATCGGCTCGCGCTGGCATTCGCTGTATCTGGAATATACAAATAATAGGAAAATACCACCAAACAAGAAACATGCTCATTGCGGCAGAATGCCACTAAGACCCAACTCGACGCAACTATCTCAATACATGAAATAATTCCCGTCCTCTCCGTTCCCTTCCCTCCCATTGCGGGATTGTAAAGTCAACCTAATTCCCGGCCGCCCCAAATATCTATTTAACAAATGAATAAACAATACATTCGCTTTCAAGGAAATTACCTAAGGCAAACTATGATGAAGGAAGGCGAAGGTTTGTAAAAGAAATTACTGAATTGAAGGAAAATAATAGTTAATGGTGGCTCTCAACTTCATAGCTTGATACACAGGGTATATCAGTTCTGGTCGATATCGCATGAAATCTTTGTATGAGGGAAATGTATGTATGTGTCTTTGGTCTTTGGGGATTATTACGCCTAAACGGCTCCTATTTTAACTAAATATATTTGGTTTATTTATTTAATTGTATGGCGTAAAAAATATTACAAGTAATTGAAATATATGCAACAGTTATGTCACAAATTGATATCCAAGGTTCTTAGTCATTTAGCCGCATCACTTGTAGAGACTGGAAGAGACCCCTTATAAGTTCGCCTTTGTACCTATGTTATTTGTAATTAATGTATTTTTAACTGTTTTTGTGTACAATAAAGTGCTTACTTACTTACTTACTTACTTGTGAAGGAGAAAAGGTCTTCGGGGTTTCCAGGGTAGGCTCTGAGGGGGCATTCCTGTATTATGTGATGGACAGTTTGAGATTTGGCACCACTACCAGTATTATTTGGTAAATGGGAAGCTAGGCATCGCAAGATTGTTATAAGATACTTTTGCCCGACTTTGGAGATGAAATGATGACTTATGACTATTCTTCCGCTAGGATGAACCTTCTGGGTTACCTTACAGTACGCTTGTAAGTCAACAACTAAATAGCACAACAGAAGTCTACGAGTACTAGAGTTTAATTTGGGGTCAATTTGTGTAAGATACTCGTTTGGAGTAGTAAGGCCTCGTGCAGGGTCCGTCCGGATTGTTACTACCGTCTTGCCTGCTAACCCACCGCCAAACAGCAATGTTCGCATTGTTGTGTTCCGGTGTGGGGGTAAGATAGCCGGTGAAATTACTAGCATAGAGGCATTCTATCTTCGTCCTCCGGGTAGGCAAGCACTTGTGACTCCTCTGGTGTTGCAGGTGTTTATGGGCGACGGTAATCGCTTTCCATCAGGCGATACGTTTGCTCGTTTGCCCCCTATGCCATAAAATAAAAAAAATTGAATCCGTTAGTTTGCAGCATCATCAGGGGATGTTGACGGTCTGGAGTCTGACAACTGAATCACCAGTCTACCAACCACTCTGCACCATGGGCAGAATAACCATTCTGGGCAGCTGATTCAGCTGTCAGTCTCCAGACCGTCTACATCTCCTGATGATACCTCGTTGAATGGTGAAACGCGTGTCGAGGAAGTTTTGTTATTTTAGTGGTGGTTTGTTATATTTATTTGCGTATTTATTTTTTCTTCTTTTTTGGCAGTGGGAGGACTATTAAATGCATTGAAAACATACGCAAATAAGTACGTATACGGGTTAGCACTCATTGACTGGCATCGCGGATTAGCAAAGAAATCATGTTTTATACGAGATAGTTTTGACGTACGTAAACAGATAACGTAAAAACATTCCAGTTCCCTTTCTCAACATTAATTCCCCAGCATCCGTCACGCGTGCTGCAGAAGGACTTCCGGAGTAACCCCAAACACTAAATTTCACTTACGCCCTGACTAATGAAGCGCGACTGCCTGCTTTGTATGCAGGGCCTGCGTACGTCCTTAAAGCGTGTTGCTTTAGTGTAGCTTTAAGTTAAGTTATACGTTCGGTGCTGGATTTTGCTTCAAAATGATGGGACGATGATTGGAACATACTTCGGCTGGCTGTTCACTGGAGCGGAGGGGATAAGGTGTAAAATGGACCAGGTAAGGTAAGATAATCTTACAATCGTGTCGGAAATAATAATAATAAGAAAATATTCGAAAAATAATAATATACTTGCTGGTATACTTCTGTCGTTCATCTCGGAATGCATCCTGGTCTTTTTGGTCTGCCTCAGCCCGTCTAGCACAACTATTGTACATGCGACTCATTCTCGTGCGAGAAATATTACCTATCTCTTTATTCACTGTACTGTGAGAAAATGACGGGCGGAAATATTGGCCTTATTAACCTATGAAGAATTTTCACTGTACTCACTCAAACTGAAGGAGTCTTACATTCCAGACCTTTATGCCTAATACCGAGCTCTGATAACGACAAAATCACTTGCTTAACGCCAGCTCACTTCCTGTTAGGTAAGACCCCTACCTTGCCTGATTACAGCTACGAGAACGCCCACGAATAGGCTAACTCTGTAACAGCAGTTGCAGCAGTTACAAGACTGGCGGCAGTCGTCGAGAGACTACATCTCTCTACTCCAGGAACGAATGAAATGGAGAAGCAGCAAGGGTCCATCACTGAAATGCGGCATGGTGGTGCTCTACTGCCGAGCGCCGGCCGCCCCACCAGTGGCGTCTTTGGCGCATCATCGGCTGCAGCTCAGGTCAAGACGGAGTCGTCAGGGGCGTCGAACTCAAGACTAATCCAGACGTCATCTCTCTCTACGCTCGCGGAGCGTAGTTGTGCTAGACGGGCTGGCCCGGTAACCATCCACGCACTTACTAGTTTTGCCCAGCTTTCCAAGCCAACTTAGAGCTGTAAATTGTTCACACCCGTTCTTTATACATGAGTTGTCAATCTGTGTTTTCGGCAATTAAATGGTATGGTTCTATCTATCAGTCACAGACGTCCACTGCTGAACATAGGCCTCCCCCAAGACTCGCCATAAAGTGCGATCCCGCGCGGACCGCATCCATTGATACCCCGCGCAACCCACGCTGCGCTTTTCTATACGTGGTCGCCACTCTAGGACTTTGCTGCCTCAACGGCCGTCCGTTCTTCGGGGGTACATGGCCTGCCCATTGCCATGATATGGTTATCATGCAGAAATACAAATCCCATAGCTTGTCATGTTTATTTACAAATGTTCCCCAAAATATTACAAATTATTCAACTAATATTGTTCCAAACATCTCAAAAGCCGCCGCTCCTTACCGACGCATTTCAACCTCAACCCTTCGGAGGCTATGAATAAGTGAGTGGTGTCAATCAAGTCAGGTCCGTCACTATGTGCTCGTACTGGCACGGTTCCTTCAAGGGTTATTTTCAGAAAAAGCCGGCCAAGTGCAAGTCAAACTCGCAAACCGAGGGTTCCGTACGAACTATGAAAGCACTGCATATTGCTGTAACGAAAAGGTAAACTGTAGGTACTACGCGACTCACTTAACTTTACCATTGGAAACCTGTTTCAAGTACCTACTTTAAATAAAGAATTTAGTTTTTTTATGATTTTATCACAAATTTATAGTTTCAGAGTTTTCCCAATACTTAGTTACTAATTTCATAGTTATAATTCACAGTTAAAGATTTCGTTCACAGAACGATTCCTTTGTTGTAAAAATGTAACTACAAATTTACAGTTTTCGGAACTTTTTATTTACTTGTGCTACACGATGTTGTTTCTTGCCAAATTTCATGATTTTAGGTCAACTTTTTTGATTCCCTTGTCAGCGTCAACAAAAAAAAACAAACAAACTCTCGTAACTTTAGTTTGCGATGACTGGAAGTTTAAATTTTCACGGCTCCAAAGTAAGCAGACCCTAGTGTTTGATATTAATTTACGCTTGATACCTCCGCGCGTTCCTGGGAAAAATATCATGACAGACGGACAAAAAAGTGATACTACAAGGGCTCTGTTTTTTTACGATTGCGGTACGGAACCTACGGTCCCTTTAAGGGTCTCCGTATCAGGAAGTAATAAAATAGCTCGCAGCGACACGGATCCTCTAATTGTTATCCTTTTAATGTCCTTAGTGTCAAAGGCACTATTTCCTTGATATTGAATGACCTTAATGTTACGTGGATAGCCTGAGGATAGACATTATTGTTGTATTCCGGGTTTGATCTTTACTCTGAAACTCGCTATTAATAGATCAAATTCAATATACTGATTAAAATTTACAGGATTATCACACAATATTATAGCAAAACAGGACTTAATCGCTTAAGAGGCGTTTATTTCATTACTTCAACGTCCCTTCCCTTCCTTAACCCATGGTCATAGTTCCTTTCGTGACCATGGACGTAATATTACGTCCGAAACGGAGAGATAAAATAAACAACTTTTTGAACGCGATAACTCCCGTTTTCTTCTAACAATAGGCCAAATTTAGTCTACATTAGGTAAGGTTTAATAAAAAATTTAAGTTTACTAAAATGAATATTATTAGTAATGCCTTCATTTTGGTTGTGGTTAAACTTCCTTTGAAGTTTTATTGTCACTTCAACATAAATAAGACGTCGTTCCAATGATAAACTAAGAGACATCTGAATTTTCACGTATTTGGAATCCAAAAACCATACAGAATTAGGTCTAGTGTCAAAAGAATAAAGATTTGTAAGTTTAACATGGGAAAGACGATATTATAAAATCAATTAGACCATGTAGACTGTAGGTAGGGCGTGCAAAGAAATATACATACACAACATCAAAATAGCCTTCTAATCTAGACGGCTAGAAACCTAGTCAGCGCTTGAAAGGGAAACCAGTTTCGGTTAGTCACGGGCTAAGTTTCGTCCGTGCGCGCTTCACAACGTCAATGTCACAAGCAAAACGTCTCTATGATTGGTGCGTAGACACGCACACATAACACCAAAGTCGATTTCATCTTTCGCAAAGCTGTTCTATGAAGCGGACTTAATCTAAGATTCAATCACTATCTATTAAAAAAAACGCATCAAAATCCGTTACGTAGTTTCAAAAATCTAAGCATACATATGGACAGACAGACAGACAGAGAGCAGGAAGCGGCTTTGTTTTATACTGTTTATGTAGTGATAATGTTCTTTAGCCATTACCATTACACAGTGACTGGAAAATTATTTAATAGTATAATTAAACTGTGACGATGTTTTTATTCTAAGAAGAATGAGGATTCTGAAAACAATGTCAAAATTTCAATTGCATACAAAAAAAATTGAGTACCTTTGAAGTCACATATTTCAAGAAATATATTTTTTCTTCGTTGCATGGCATATTCAGCTAATTTTATTCATATAACTACAGTATTCTGTACAGTCTACCAATTTGATTTCTAGGCCACTATAGAACCTTGTCACAATGACAATGATATGAGATCTCAAGCTTTTATATTGGCGTTCTCTGTGACAAGGTACGAAATGGCCTAGGAATCAAATTGGTTGATTGTACCTAGAATTTAACATCAGCCGTCATCGCTATTACTATCAAATGATGTTGATTACTTTTATGAATTGGCCAATATTGCGAACAGAGTAAAAACACGGTTAAAACGCTACAATAACAACACCCTTCCACACAACAAGAACAATTTTACATACCCTCCTCATAAGCAATGAAAATGAAAAAATTACGAGCCAAATATTACGTCAACGTTTATACAATAAACAAAATTTCGACTCCAACTTTGTTGTTCTGTTTAGCCCAGGCAAATACGGGTTAAATAAACTATGAAGGCATAATGGCGGCAACCGATATTGCCCCTTGTCATGCCTTTCAGGGTTCCATGTCGGGTAGAACCCTCGTTCAGTATTCAACTGACAAGTCGAAAGTGCAGATACGTATATATACTAGTGCATAACTATGAATACAAGGGAAGTTTTAAGTAAGAAAATGTTAAAATTATACCTAATAGCAGAGTTATCAAACGAACTAACTTTGACTGTGGTGAGGTTCTTTGTAACCACTGTACTATTCTTCAGGTCTGTCTCTAGCTGCTAGTGGCCACCCTAGGTCACAGAATTATTACAATACTTAATTTCTTATAATTTTATTTTTCTTTTCAGTAAAGGTGCTATTCAAAGCAACGTGGATGACCCACATTGAAAAAAATATAGCTCTACTAGTTTAACTACTTGAGAAATATTCAAATTGTGCTTAGTAGTAGGTAACCCAAATTATACTAACGTTACACAACTTATTTTGGTTACTAGTAGCCCTCAGTTTAGCAGTCGTCCGATTTTGTAACTAAGAGCTAACATTTGGGATACAGTTTATCTTTTTTTTTACTAGCCTATAATTATGTCCCACTGCTGGGCAAAGGCCTCCCTCTCTTGCGCCACTCGTCTCTATTGGCTGCATGCTCTCTCCACTCGTTACTAAACGCATCCAGGTCATCCCGCCTCCGGTAACCTTGCGGTGTCCAGTTGGTGATTAACTATTCTGGCCCATCGTTCCGGATGTATGCGGCAGACATGTCCATTCATAAGCTTTTATAGACGCGTCAGTCTGAGAAAGTACTTACTAGCTAGACATGTTTTGTATCGATTGTTATATTGTAACAATCTAGTACCGTGTATTTGTATTATTATTGTTGAAATAAAGACCATTTAAAAACAAAACAAACTTCAGCTTTGCGGTCTTGGCACCTACGTCTACAACGCGTGTTTTGGAACGAAAGACCAGGCTCAAAGTTTGCCAGAGAGCGATGGAACGCAGCATACAAGGTGTTCTGCGTAACGCAGTTCGGTGTTTCTTATACAGTCTTGTCTACGAACACCTAGTATGCTGCGTTCCATCGCTCTCTGGCAAACTTTGACCCTGGTCTTTTGAGCTTCAGTCAATGACCAAATTTGTGCTCCGTAGGTAGAACGGGAAGAATACACACACATCATATCGAATTATCAACACTGTTAACAATTTTTTTTTTCAGTGTATGCGGACAATAAACCAGTCTTAATCCTATACATTGTATTCAATGTGGCACGGACTGACTAGGCTTAAAGCACTATTACAATATTTACAATACAATATTTCTACCAAGCATAATTAGCTAAGAACCATCTCGACAGACAAGTCTATCGAATATAAAAAAAATACTGCAGTTAAATTGGTCATCCGTTTGAGAGCTATTTATTTATTTATTTAATCTTTATTGCATAAATGAAAACTTATCGTATAAAAGGCGGACTTAATGCTATGAGGCTTTCTCTACCAATCAACCTTAGGGCAAAGCGGAAAAATTGCTATGATGCCACGGGAGTTCTGTAACCTAGAACTTCTCAATTAAAATAAAAAAAAGTTCAAGTGCGAGTCGGACTCACGCACCGAGGGTTCCGTACAAACACTTTCCATCCTTAAGTGGTTAAGTTAAGTTTGCACCTGGTATGTATAGCGCTCCATACAAATGAGGTGCAAAGTTATTTTATTTTATAATTTTAGTATTTGTTGTTATAGCGGCAATAGAAATACATCATCTGTGAAAATTTAAACTGTCTTACTATTACCGTTCTTGAGATACAGCCTGGTGACGGACGGACGGACAGCGAAGTTTCAGTATTAGTTACGGTCCCGTTTTTACCCATTGGGTACGGAACCCTAAAAATCGTTACATTGATTGATGCTAAAGGATGTAATGAATCGTCATATTCTGACAAGTAAACAAGTAGACAGCGCGTGAGTTTTCAATGTTATGTTATTGAAAATATTATCAAAAACATGTTGTGAAAGAAATAATCATATCCTATAGTTTTATCGTGTTAATCAGTATTACTGATAAAGATAAGCTCATGTTAGGGCAATGACCAGTAAAATAGCACGACATCTTTGACCGATTATTTGGTAATAGGGAAAGTGTTGTCTGGTACGCGTAATATAGAATGTTTGTTACGAATACAATGTATGATGCTATATCTAGGGTGACTTTGGAAATGGCTTCTAAAATATACATATATATAGAAACGACGCAGTTGGCGCAGTATGTAGAACATCTGCCTATTGAGCCAGCGGTCCCGGGTTCGGATCCCGGCCGGGGCAAATATTTGAGTGATGAACTCGAATATTTGTGCTTGGGTCATGGTTGTTCTATGTATTTAATTATATATTTATCTATATACGTATGTATATCATCGTCTAGTACCCATAACACAAGCCTTCTTGAGCCTGATTTGGGACTAGATCGATCTGTGTGAGGTTGTCTGATACTTATTTACTTGTATTAAAATACCTACAAAACGGTTTTACTACGTCGTAGAAGACGTCGTGTGCTCGGTTAGCCGCCGCCGCCGCGACTGATCCGGACTCCAGCACCTCTAGCACAACTGTAGCACGCGACTCTTTCTCGCGCGAGAAATATTACCCATCTCTTTCTTCGCTGTACTGTGAGACAGTGACGGACGATGCTATCTCGCGCGACAAGAGGCGCGAAACGTAGTTGTGCTAGACAGGCTGATGATGATCGCGTACCGGTATATTTTAATGTTTTTGTCTTAAACGCAAACGCTTATAAGACGCTTGTACCGATGAAAACACGCTTACAGCGCTCCTTTGCCATGCTATTAGAAAAAAACATTAAAAACAAAGTCCAGCGATGACGTCATCCGTCATCCATTGCGTGCCACTATGCAGAGAATGTCCCTCGGCGCGTCCCCAACGGGTTTCCCGACGATTAGAGAGCCCTCTGTAGCTGGAGGGTGTATGATCGGTTTGAAAGGGCATGTTGTTTAAACGATATTTCAGATGGTATTTTTGATTAAGAAATGTGTTCTCACATGATATCATTGTTTATTTGACAGTCAGAAACAGTAAGGCTCGTGACTGCGACCAATTAGCAAGGATTTTTTTTTTCTTTTTTTGCTTTGACTTCTTACTGGTAGGTATAGCAAGACGTGGGTATTTCACCAATGTCGACGTATAGGTAGACATATCACACGATAAAGAATGGTCGATATTGAATTTAGATTTTTGTGATGTAGTCATGGAACCTAAAACAAACAACATTAATTTATGTTATGGAAGGCACAGACAGCACAGATAAGGAAATTATTTAAAAGTTTAATTGATTAAATATGACGTGTATGAGGCTCCTTATCCGTTCAAAAATGCTAATTGGTTTATACATTTTTCTCTTTGATCAAAAATGTTTCTAAACATTATCAACGTTACTAGTTATAACAGGGTTATTGCGATTTTATTTTTATACATTTGACTAACAGTTTTAATTTTTCTTTATTTTTGTTTGAATAACTCTACAATTTACATTTTTTTTTCTTTCAACTTATTTTCGACTGTACGCAATAAAAGCGTGAAATAGCTATGTTACTACCTACTTAGAACTCAGGGAAAAGTATTATTCACTGTAAAAAGATGGTTGAAATTATCAATATATTTGTGATAATTAAAAAAAATACATTTTAAAATGTATAAGGCCTCTTAATGACATCCAAAACCCGCCACTATAATGTTTACTTTTTCCATAGTTACTATTATAAAATTCTAAAAGTGTTTTATGATTTCGATGGTTCTCATACTAATAGTTGATTGTGATTGTGAGTAGACTAGGATGGTTAAAGAAAAGGCCCTCGTTCTATTGCACTCTGTATCTACTAAGTGTACTTCACTACTAAGTGAAGGTGTAATTTGTAATTCATCATCATCATTACATTACCTATCAACTAAAAGACATAGACTACTACTACAAAAAAAACACTTATATCTACTATATTAAATTAACCAGCTGCGCCCCGCGGTGTTACCCGCTGATCCGATGTGCACACTACATTTTTTCAGGATACAAAATAGCTTTTGTGTTAATCCAAGGTGTCAGCTACCACTATACCAAATTTTATCAAAATTGGTCCAGCCGTTTGACCGTGAAGAAGTAACAAACATACACACGAACACACTAACAAACTTTTGCCTATATAATGTTCGTGTGATGCAGTAGGCGCCTCTGGCGCAGGCTCCCCCAAATCCTTCCACAGCTGTCTCTAACTATAACCATCCAGTGCGGCTCTAATCTTTCAATAAACATGTCTACCCACCTTTTCCTGAACATAGGCCTTCCGCAAAGAATCATGATAGGTCGCACGCATCAAGTGTAGTTATCAAATCCATATCCATACTTAATATTATAAATGCGAAAGTGTGTCTGTCTGTCTGTTACGTCTTCACGCTTAAACCGCTGAATCGATTTTGATGAAATTTGGCATGGAGATAGTTTAAGATCCCAGGAAGGACATAGGATGGTTTTCATCCTGAAAATGATACTTAAAAAGATTGAAAAGTGAGTGAACATTTCTGTTGGGGTGCAGTGACCCTGTAGGAAATATAATTATTAGACCAAAAGCACAACTGCTCTTACATTTACTTACGCGCTTTTAATAATCCCTTTTATTAATTAAGGTGATTAGGTGGATATCTATCGTGATGTACGAGGTTGCTTCCATACTTCCAAGTTCCACGCGGACGTAGTCGCGGGCAAAAGCTAGTCGAATATAATGAACTGAGGTATGCTCCCCTCCTTTTCATAAATTACAGCCTTTCATGGGAACGCAACATCTGACCGTTATACATGAACGCGTGTAACAAGTTAACAAGGATGTAACAACGTAAAACTGCCACCTGTTATGTATTTTGAACAGTTCGTTTTTCGTCCGTCAATCGTTTCAAGATCAAAGGAGTAATAGGGAAGGAAGTATAGTTCTATTGCACGACAATAATATCCCGGGATTTTGATGCACGAATAGTTTGTCACTTTCGGCCGAAGAATTGATATACAACTCTGTTCTAAAACCAGTTTGGACGTATGGCATTCCGCTTTGGAGTACGGCTAGCAAAACCAACATATTATTTATGCTTGCAACGTGTACAAAATAGCATTCTGCGCAGCATCGCTAATGCTCCTTGGCTCTCCAAAAATGATGAGATACACGAACATCTTGAAGTCCCAACAATTCATGCTGAAATAGAAAAGTACAAAAAGAAATATGTTGAACGCCTGTCACTTCATCCCAATCCGCTGGCAACACAACTTCTGGAACCTTCTCTTACTGTGAAGAGGCTGAAAAGGAAGGATGTATTATAAAATGATAGTAGAGGCGCTGGCCTCTACGCCTACATGCCATTAACCATTTGAGTTGATATGCTGATGTTCTCTTTTTGAAATGAATATTAAAGTTCAATAGCGGGTACCATAGAGTACCTATAGAATTTTGGTACTGGTTTAAAAAGTGCGTTGTTGTGATTTTGCCTGTGCACTTATAATTGACACAGTACGCGAGTATAAAAAGAAACATTTACTCTAACCATCCGTGACGTCACGTCACGCTGTCGATATGTCGTCACTTGAACTGCGGTATCAAGGTGACACGATAACCGAAGGGCAATGAACGCTTATCAATGACCTCAGAATCACCGATAAAGTTAAAATTGTACTTTGATTAGGGAAATTTGTGCAAGATGTAAATGAATGCATTTTGAGAATGTTTTAATGACGGCTCGATGCAGCTTTGCGATATTTTCGATTTGGAAATATCACGGCATAAATAACAAAATATTATATAGAGCCGGGCCCTGTGAGTTACAACTCAAAGTCTACAAGTAGACTTTTTCGAGTTTTGAAATGCATGAAATTTGACATTATTTATAATATTAAACCATTATAATCTCCGCCATTTTGAAAAATGACGTAAAACTAAATCGACTTACTTAACGAACCTACTCACAAAATTTCATGAGAATCGGTTGAGAAACGCGACCTCTAGGCGAGAACAACCGGAAATTATCCGGACATACGAAATATTTTTTGGCCAAGCTGAAAGGAGACACTTCTCGCTTATAGTTTCGTTAACATACGTTTCATCGATTATTTAATTTCCTCGACGTATCATTTCATTGAAATAATTTTTCTATGAAAGCATACCTAACATATAGTATAACGTAACCTTGCTTAGGTTAGGAAAGGATTCTCAAAAAATATGAAAAAGTATGACTTTAAGTGAAAACATTTACACTGAAACGAAAATTCGATGTATGTAGGTGAAACAAGGGAACATTTTTGCACTACAAGATGACACTAAGTAACATTTGCAAGTTGTTCTTTGAAAACATAACACTAAAGTAGAATTATTATCATAATATAATATATTATCCTATAATTTGTCAGAATGACACGTCGAATCAAAATAGATGATACACAAGCAAAGTTAATAGAGGAAACCACATGACAAAATAATTATGTGCGTACATGTGAATTAAACTCATAATGAAATTAGCAAATTTCCAAGATAAAATAATCATAAAATAAATTTCTTAACCAATCTAGAAATATGCGAACAACAATACAAATACATATCTTCTTGTTATCATATTAGAGTTCAGTAAACCTTACCGAACGGTTGATGGTAACGAAATGCTGAAATTACTTATATGTACGATTTATGATAGGTACTTATATGACGAATATGAGCTGTATATCTTGTCTTTTTTATGTTTGTCTGTCACATAAGAGTTATTGATATGTATAATTAAAATCTAGAAGATGTATATCTTAGGGTGAAACTAGGGGCCCCTAGTGTTATTTTACATACATAATATATCTTCTAAATCATAAACATTTTCAGTGAATGCAAGACGCTTGATACTAGGAAAACGCCTTTAATATTATCACTGTTTACAATTAGTCGTTCCGAAGTTATCCCCAAAAGCTTGCCTAAAACTACAGTGGCTATTGTAGCCTAGCCGTTAGCACTTACTGATTTTTATGTTTTAGAACATATAATAAGAAATAATCGAAAGTGGCGCTAGTTTCAGATCATAAGCCGACATAAACAACTTGAAATCCGGAATCTACTCTCCACCAATAGCTACCAGAGTTCTCAGACTTTGTGGGCACTCAGTCTTAAGATAACCGATCCTTGAGGAGCAGGTGATTTTTTAGGAAAGGTGGACGGACAGACCTTGCACCCATCGCACCAATACTTCCACCAAAATTAAGCAAGGTTGTCCAACATCTGCCTCCGTAGAATCTTTGAATTCCCGATAGCCAGGAAGAAGAATGACAGCCCGGAAAAGCTCCCAGTGAGAGGAAAGATTCAAGAAAAACGACCAAGAGGAACAAGTTCCATACCATTAACTATCATCATCAGATCAATCAGATTTTCGACATAAAAATTGTGTAAATTATTGATACCAAGATTCTCGAAAGATGTGGCTTGCGATCTTCTGAAGGATAGACGTCATGATCCTCAGCAATGAGGAATACGACGCAAGAAGAAGGAAGGCCTAGATAAAACTGTGTTCACAGGTTTCTTGAAGTCGACTGCTATGAGAAGAGCCTAGCACAATATAGGATAAACAAAGTGCAGTTGTTGACAATGAAAAACTTAACTAAAGGACTAGGTGTCGTAGTAATGTTTCTATACAGAAATTGCCGTTCCATATTAGAAATTTGACGTAACTTCGATATTAATTTTACACCACTATATACACACCTAGTCCTTTAGTAAAGTAGCAGTCCTATTACAGCCTTTAGTAGTCTAAAGTAGGCCTATAACATCCGAATAGCGCATAACGCTGAAGCAGAAACAGGTGCAAGATGTCAGCTTCAAACCTCAAAATTAGGCCATCTTCATAAAAACACACGATCAGGAAACTTTAGATGTCAGGGCAGATTACAGCTAGTGGAGATAAAAGGCCATTCACATCGTATTTTGAATGTATATTGCGTGATTGCGATATGCAAATTATGGTATGCTGATAATAAAACTGTCGGTATATATGGTAGTGATAAACAAGTTAAGCTCTTTTAGAATGAGGTTAGTTTAGTTCTGGAAAAAACATCCTCCCGGACATCAGGTGGATGTGGATTATCGTTATCATATTTTGACGCGACAGTATTAAGTTTTTGACCTAATACAATGTTTGGCATAATATTTTGTTAGGCATTAGAGTTAGATACGACGCAAAATTCGGCAGCCGTTTTTATTTATTACTTAGTTTTTGCTCGCGACTTCGTCTGCAGAATTTTATTAACTTAAACATTATTGTTCAAAACAAGTCTACAGCAAATGTCTACGGCAGTGGTGTGTGTAATAGTAGTTTATGTGACTGTACAAAATGAAGGGTATTAAACACGAGTGTGGGTTTATGAATGTGTGGGATGCCGAAGGCAAGTTTCATAATAACATCACACGAGTGTTTTAATGCCTAATTATGTACAGTTACATACACTACTTTATATACATACCCACATATCATAAGCATCATGCATGATGGAATATTCAGGAGCTGCACATTATGACAAATTTTACCCGGTAATGGCGGTAATGAAGTTTTCTGGCAGCTGGCATAGATTTTTTTTAATTCAGAGACAAACTAGAGTCGGTCGGACCCAACTATCATATCGTTCGTTATCTTACTTACGTGCGACATTTGTCAAATTTGATAGCAAATGGACAATTCATTTCGAACTAAACGTCATCTCGACTAAATTAATATTAAATTTAATTATAATAATTTAATGAATAATATTATCGAAATTGATGTTATTATTTAGCAATCATAAAATTTTTACAGATAAGAAATTTGTCGTAACAAAACAGTCTATTTTTATGGGGGTCATAATGTGCGGTTCTTGAACGCATCATGGAGGGTTTATGATATTTGGATAGATAAACACTTTATTGTACACAAAAACAGGTTAAATATACTTACATTCAGAACAAATATTATATGTACAAATACAAAGGCGAATTTGTATTGAGTGATAGGGATCTCTTCTAGTTAACCTTTAAGCGATTGAGTGAATATTCGAAGGAGATAGGCTGTATACAAACGATGTCTCTAAATGTCATGATCATGAATTTGGGTTAGGTTAACCCAAACGGTGAACAATTAAGCAAATTATGATTTTGTTGTTCTCGTAGGCAAGTAAACGTTCATAACCATAACCACCCATAACTTTCTTTTTTATTACCTTATAAAAGAGATTTCAATGCACAGAATTTTTATATTTAGTATTCGATAATGGTATGGATTAAATGGTATAAAAGAACATATGCAATGCATTTAATACCGACGAATGAGTCCCATAACATCAGGTATTACTCTTATTACTTTTATGAACAGTCAGGCCGCTAATTTCAATTTGCATTTACGATCAAATTGCTGTAGAATTATTTCTAATTGGCAAAACGTCGTTTTAATTGTTGACGGCTGCACGATCGCTTGTAAAATCTATTTTTAAATGCATTAAATGAGTTAATAAGAGCTGCAGTTCGCAGTTCCTTGTGTAGGTACAGTAACTTGAGCTGTCTTTTTTTGATTGTATCAAAGCTGTTTAGCCCTTACTACAAGTGAGTCGGACTTTGTGTGAGAGTATAACCCGCTAATGGGATTATCTCCGCGCCACAGGAGTGACTGCCTCAGCCACTATAGGAGTCCTTGGTGTCGACATCTCGTGTGAAGTCCAATTCCACGGACATCTAGCGGGTAAGGCTAAATTAGCCTCCAAGAAGCTCGGCGTGCTCAACAGGTCGAAACAGTACTTCACTCCGGCCCATCGCCTACAGCTTTATAAGGCGCAGGTTCGCCCACATATGGAGTACTGTTCTCATCTGTGGGCTGGAGCGCCCAAGTACCAGCTTCTCCCTTTAGATCGTATTCAACGGAGAGCGACTCGTATCGTCGACTGCCAGCGAACTTCAGATCGGCTTGACTCCTTGGCGCTACGTAGAGATGTAGCCTCTCTCTGCATCTTTTATCGCTTATATAACGGGGAGTGCTCCGAGGAGTTGTTCGGATTGATTCCTGCCGCTTCTTTCCGCCATCGTTCAACGCGACAATCCTTTCATCCTCACCACTTAGATAATTTGCAGTCCACAACTGTGCGCTTTTCTAGAAATTTCCTGCCTCGCACGACTGCATTGTGGAATGAATTGTCGAACCTTCAAGAAAAGAGCGTCTTCCCACCTGAAAGGCCGGCAACGCACTTGTGACTCCTCTGGTGTTGCAGGTGTCTATGGGCGACGGTAATCGCTTTCCATCAGGCGATTCGTTTGCTCATTTGCCCCCTATGACATAAAAAAAAAAAAAAATGTTATATCATACACTCGAATTTTCATGACGTCCAATCGGATCGCTGATTGGTAACCCAGGTGATTATATCGAAGGAATATGAACGAATATTATGTCCAGTGAAATCAACCAGGTCCTATGGGATGCCATGTCCAGCAATATCTCCTGGGTGATTTTATAGGACATACCTATTATGTTTATCCAAAAGGATCCCCCAGAGATCTTCGTTTGAGTGATTCTAGTGGATTTCCAGTGAGATATCTCAGGTGTTCCTAGTGGACGTAATGTCCAGCATGATCCCTGGGTAATTTTAGTGGATATTTATACAGATATCAAAGATTTTTGTTTGAATGTAAAACTAGAGATATATATAATAGTGGTGAGATCTTTGACAAACGTCATTTAGAAACGTAAATTTAGTTCCAGGAAACAGCAAAGCAATGAAGCATATTAAACTGGATTTAAAAATAGCTTGATCCAGTGGTCCGTTAACAGCTGCTTTATGTGATAATAAGTGGTTAAGCATTAAAACGTGCACATCGAGTTAAGGAGTTTGTTTACAAAATGAGACTGGCACGTGCAACCATTGCAAATATTACTAGAAAAACAATAATTTTGAAGTAAGACAACATTATAATAAAATAAATTCGAATTGAGAACCTCCTCCTTTTTTGAAGTCGGTTAAAAATTCAAATAAAATGAATCATAACGGCTGCCCTATATCAAAACCTAGTAAGGGCTCCAGACGAAATTTTACAGGAGAGCCTAAAAACATAAAACGTGGCAGCCTCAAAAGAACTCTTAATTAATAATTATAAAAAGTACATGAATAAGTAGAGTACTAACAAGTGTATGTATCAATAACTTTATTTTATAATATATACTATATATGCACGTTTTATACCCCTTACTAACTATGAAAATGTATTTACCCGTGTTAGTTTCTTACATTCAGCCAGCAACCAGTAAGGGAGCCCTTACTAGGTCTAAACAAGGTCTAAACTGGTATTCCTGTCGTCGACATCCAAGATATTTAAAACAAAACCTTTTAAATAAAATAGTAAATGCCCTTCTGGCACATGTGTAGGTACCTAACTGTCTTTGCACATTAGGCCCATCTGGCATGTAGGTATGGAATACCTTTATTTTAAATTAATATTTATAAAACGGGTAGTTTGCACAAATGTAACTTTGACTGAGAAAAATTGTGTTATTCTCAGTCAACCTTTGACAACGGTATCTGTAAAGGTACCGAAACGTCAGGGAGGCTCAAATAATTAATATACGCCGTATAATCCGTTTAAAATGTTTTATTCAAATGTAAACCTAGTATACAAGTGTTAGGAATACACAACAAATCAACCATTAAACTCCAGCTGAAATTCCGATTGAACTTATCCGAATGTACGTATGAAAATTTTCAATGTTATATATGCAAGTAAAATAATTTATTACATGAGTGGGTAATAGGTATAGTTATTATAAATTATCATGCTTGTTACTCGTATTTTTAACCAGCTAAAACACTGAAACCTTTATTTTATATACACGTGTTTGTTACTATGTAGGTATTTAATAAGAAAAGAGAAAAATATAAGTTCTTTACAAGTCCATTTATTTTATTAAACAACTCACCCAGTTGGAAATCTTTACTGTGTCTTCTTGAATGTGTGCAAAAAATGATCAGCTAGTTGTAGGTACTTAAGTAGGTATTATACGTTAATAGCGACACAGACACTCTTCGCATATGTTTGTAATAGCGAAGTTTTATAAATGTATTAAAGGGATGATGTAGGGGTTCCGACGTAACAAAAAATAATAAATAAAAGTGTTGGAAATGAAAGTTGGTATTTAAATACATTTACCCAACATATTCGGAGATTTGACACTTATTTTTATTAATAGCTGCCTCTAACAACTGCTTCGATCTATGAAATTGTAAATGGCGCTTCATATTGCACGCAATACTTCAAAACCATCCAGACGACAGTTAATTTAAACAGTACGCGATGTGGCTGCGCCGGCGCCTTGCCGTGGACTGACCGAACACAGTGATACTAGGTGCCCCGCGCGCCCCTGCCAGCGCATTGATTCCCAGATCAGAAACCTAGTAAGGCCCTTTGACCAGCCCAAAACCTAGTATGTCTCACGCCCTTACTATGTTTTGATATGGGATATGTGACTTACTGGGTTTGACGACGGTAAACAGTTACTAGACATGTTACTTACTAGGTTTCGACGCATTGAAAACTCTGGTTATTATAACGATTTTTGAGCTGGTGTCTCTGTCACCAGCTGAGGACTTACTAGGTTGGTACAAATAAGTTAAAAAACAAAAATCCAAAAATTTGTCCCTTACTAGGTTTTGATATAGGGCAGCCGATAATCTTAGCCTTTAATACAAAATCAAAGCTTAAAGAAAAATTAAAATAGGAGCTACCGGAAGAGACCGGGAATCGAACCCGGTACCTCTGGATTGCCGCTCCAGCGCGTTAACCATTGCGCTACCCTAGCTCCAGGAAGACCTGACGAATTTTTCCTTATGCTTTGTGCGTCGATCTTTGCATTGTTTAATTTGAAAGGTTTTTACACCTTAGTTTTTTCAATTTCTCTTTAAGCTTTGATCTTTGTATTGAAGGCTTAAATAAAAAAAAGTTGTGGTGTACCCACATTAAAATAAATGAGACATTACATGTTTCATAAATTTATAAAATCCTAATCTTATTAAGACTTTCGTGAGACATATTTAATAATTGTAGAATTATTATAGCTTGATTAGTGGATCTCTTCATCAAGGACTGCTACCCGTACAGTGACGCGGTACAAAGCGACCAAAAAGAGTAGATATTAAAAAGTGGCAATACTGTAGTGTCGTCCCCGTTTTCTTAGATTAATTAGAAAAGGACGACACTACAGTATTGGAACTTTTTAATATCTACTTTTTTTGGTAAGACTGTAACTTCGTACCATTCGGTAGAGCATCATACGAGGTAGAAACATGTCAGGCAGTTCCTGACAATTTCACCTGAGTGTACACCGCTTAATAGAATAATTAAATGTGTCTGTTGTATGTATGTATCACAAGTATGAATATCGTTGTCTGCTATCCATAACACAAGCCTACTAGAGCTTACTGTGGAACTAGATCGATTTGCGTGAGGTTTTCCTTTATCTATTTATTCATAGACCGCTTTCAAAGAACATTTATGCACCTACTCAGAATACTTAAGAATGCAGTACAGAAAACTTCTGCAGGTCTTTCACAGAAATTGATCTAATAAATTGGGACGTATTACAACTTTTACCAAAATATTAAGGTAGAGTGAGGTAAGGTTTACACAGTTTAATGGTTAAGGGTAACACGGTTTAAAGACTAACAGTTGGTTAGTTATGGGACTGTGGCACCCTTCTCCCGGTTATAGTCTTCCCTCTCCTTACCTTATGGTACAATACAATACAAGGACTTAAAACACACCTCACACCACACACAGCTCACCTCACCCCACACCTCATAAAATATACAGGAGAAATACAACGCGAGAAATTGCAATAAGAGGTAAACAACAGCCGTTCTTATCACTAAAGAAAGATCTCTTCCAGACAACCTTTGGGTAGTGGAGAACTTGAAAATTTATTTTGTTATTAGGCGGAACAAAAAGCAGGAAAAGCAAATAAAAACATAAATATAATAAACAATAAATACTTACCTACTTACATGCAGTTATAAAGATAATAGGACCAGTTAAATAAAATACGAATTATGAGAGGGATAGATAATGAATGAAAAATCTTTCAGGTGAGCTTCGAAAGAAACAAGAGATTTTAGCGCCCCTTAAGCTCACGGGCCTTACTGATCTTACTGTTCTATAAAGTTGCTGATATCTGAAGGTAAAGCAGTCCTCCAAGTCCTTTAAAAATACCATCCTCTTGAAGCACCTGGAACTTACTTACTTTTTATTAAAGCAGTAACGTCTGCTAACGTAAACTAAATGTTTACAAATGAAGCGAAAATGCCGACGATAAAGTCTAAATCTTTACGGTAGATGGCGCTACGATGCCACGCTAAGGCATGTCGAAGCAACTGGTTGAAAAATTCAATGGCTCTGACATCTGATTCGGTGGTAAAATTGGGAGGACGCCAGTGTTGGCCCGGAAAGCCGTTGGAAACGCAGGTTCGAATCCTGTCCGAATAATTAAATTTTTAAATTTTCGCTTCATTTGTAAACACCTGGAACTTCATCACACTAATATTATAAAGGCGAAAGTTTGTGAGTTAGCTATGTGTATGTTTGTTACATCTTCATGCTCAAACGGCTGGACTAAATTTTGGCACGAACGTTGCTGACACCCTGGATTCATACATAGGCTTCTTGTATCCCGAAATGTTAGTGTTCCCGTGGGATGAGCGGATAACACGTGGCGTAAAAAAAAGCTAAGTAGCAACCTGAATAAGATGATTCGGGTAAAGGGCGTCTCTGGGACAAGTGCACCAACTATAATGGAAATAGGTTTAGGAGAGAACAGATGTTTATTTATTATTTATTTATTTATTTATGTTATATTCCTAAGGCTTGTTATTACGCATTTACCAAGAAAATGCTCAAGCTCACACTTAAGTATTAAACGCAAAGATACTTTAAAACCGATCACGCTCCCAATGATTTAGTTATTGGCATTGGCCCACTTGCATTTTCATTGTAATTGAAGTATAGGTATATCGTAATTGCAGTAGGTAGGTATAGCATTGAGCGGCGCACGATAGTCGAAGGGCGAGTGGAAACGACCAGAAAATGCACTGACTCATATTAAGATAAAGTACAAGGTGAAACGCCACTGTTGCTTGCGACTTGGATATATCTTTATTCGTTTTATAAACTCTGTTTTACAAATATTGACATATAGGTTAATTATGTCAGATAAATGTAATGTGATCCACTGCACCGTAAGTAAGACTCGAACCTGCGATCCTAAGGTTTCGGCTTAGTGCTCTCAGGTACGTAAGCAGGACTCAAACCTGCGATGAAGGTTCTAGCGTAGTGCTCTCAGGTTCGTACACATAACTTTTTAATGCCGAAAACCAATATTTCTGGCAGCTATCTTCGGTTCGGGATCGCAGTTCTAACCTAACCTAACCTTCTTTCCTGGCAGCAATTCTTTATTTTTATATGTCTATTTTGCATCTCACTATGATTCGGCATTACAATAGTAAGCATTCGAACAAATTATGAGATGAACATTCGGTGGAATCAAATTGCAAATCGTGTTCGGTGTAATAAGTTTTTGGACATAAAAAAGTATGCAAAATTGACGGCATCCAAAATATAAACATATCAACCCAATCCCCCGCTCCATCGTCACCTACGAACAGATGTGATTGAAGTCACCAGTTATCCATCATTCTAGATACCTGTCTATCAGCCACAGACGTCCACTCCTGAACAGAGGCGTCCCCCAATAGCTCGCCACAAGGTGCGATCCTATCCAGACCGCATCCATCGAATCACTGCGACCCCAACGAGGTTATCTGTCAACCTAGTCGGAGCCGTCCCACGCTGCGCTTTTCTATACGTGATCGCCACTCCAGGAATTTGATGCCCCAACGATCATCCGTTCTCCGGGCAATATGGTCCGACTATTGCCACTTCAACCATGCAATCCTGTGAGCTATATCGGTTACTTTGGTTCTTCTGCGAATATCCTTGTTTCTGATTTGTTGAGCTTACCTACCATCACTCTCTCTTAAAAAAAAACCTAACTACTTATTTTCAGATATCACACGAAGCGTTGTTATGATATGTTTGTTATACACACACTTCACAGTAGATATGTGGTAAGTGCATAAAGTAAATAACACTCAATCGTAAAAAAAGTCCCAAGTCCACAGCATATGAGCGGCCCGCACGCGATCCACCTGAATCACCAAACAATACTTCCTACATAATTTATAATTTCATGCAACATATGAGCTAACTGGGTTAATTGTTGAATCGTTATGAATCATGGCCGCGCGAAACCGAGCTGCAAAGTCAAGGCCCAACAGTGGGCAACAGAAAACTTGTGAGTATTTTTAGTATGGTAAAGATTTAAAAATAATTTATATATATAGTCCTCCTTGACGTGTTCGTCAATGGCGAATCTGGCTCCATGTCCTTCACGAGCGGCGGCGATCATGTGCCCGAATATGGCTTGCAAAACCAAATTTGGTTTCAAAGGTTCTGTTGCACGGCGCGCAATGCAACACATCCTCGTTGTTGTAGGTATACGTATAGGAAGGCTTTGGACGGGCCTTTATGTTAAGGCGTTTTGCGTAGAGGTCTTGTAAGAGACGCTCCTCAAAATCAGTGACCGCCTTATAAACAGAGTGTGTTATTTGCTGTTTATAAAAATAATTTACTAAGAGTGGGGCTCTAACCAATGTCCGATGGCTTTCTTGGCCAACACGTCTTTGAGACGTAACTACTCTTCTTTGTCGTTACACTCTCGGCAGAGTGGTCGTGTCATTCCTTGTGTGGCAAGCCTAACCACACGGCGCCATTCTTCTCTCACAGCCGGGCGTCTGGTGCTCTCGTGCAGAGAGCAGTTTGTGGCTGATTAGATTTGGTTAGTACACCTCATGGGATAATGGGATCAGTACTCGGGAATCAATGTTAGATATTTCTATATTAAGTAGGTACCTCTTCTCCATCTCATCATCATCATGAGTGGGAGATTAAATCGTGCAATTCCGGGGCATACACTCCAAAATGTATCCGACTAAAGGCTGACAAGCTGGCAACTTGGCGGCAATGTTCAAGGCTCTGGAAGGCCCCAGCCGGCAAAGCGTCGCCAATCAATCAATGTTTGATACTCGTAATGCACGAATATCTTGCACTTGACCGATTTCATATGAGCTCAATCACGCATGAACCAAATGCATAATTTGCACGTTCCGTACCAACGTGCATCATCCTAATCAGTTATCCAAATCGGCTGATTATCACTTCGTGACGTCACAACTTTTGCTAATAGTAAACAAGTTGGTGTCCTTGGGGTCAATGCTCTTTCACTAAAAGGTCGTGAGAGTACATAATAGATAAGTTAATGGGATAATTTGAGCTATAATCGTAATTCAGTCTACATTTTGAAAGTGACTTTGACCATATTTTCCTTAATTAAGAGCTGGTTGCAATCTGGGTGATAACAGGTTAGCT
The DNA here is from genome assembly GCA_947623375.1 of Apotomis capreana. Lineage (NCBI taxonomy): Eukaryota > Metazoa > Arthropoda > Insecta > Lepidoptera > Tortricidae > Apotomis > Apotomis capreana. Next base: position 1,766,177 of record OX392515.1, on the reverse strand, counting down.
CGAAAGAAATAATGGAAGGTCCGTATTTGAGGTAATTGCATCTATAGAAGCCTAGAGGCAAATACGTCTTTTGATGATATCCTAGAAGAGGAACATTTAAGACCACTCACAGCCTTACTGCCTAAAGTTTGGCACTAATATATAAACCTACCAAGTGCGAGTCAGACTCGCGCACCTAGGGTTCCGTGCCGATCAAATCTTACCTGGCCAGATTAAGTTAAGTTTGGCATGTATGGCGCCTGGCGCCGGATACAAAATGAGGTGCAAAGTTAACGCAATCGATCACGTTTGTTGTATGGGAGCCCTCATAAATATTTATTATATTCTGTTTTTAGTATTTGTTCTTATATTAATAACAGAAATAAATCCTCTGTGAAAATTTTCACTGTCTAGCTATCACGGTTCATGAGATACAGCCTTGTGACAGACGGACACTGAAGTCTTAGTAATAGGGTCCCGTTTTTACCCTTAGGGTACGGAACCCTAAAAAGGGAGCGGTGGTAGTTATCAAATATGATACGTTTCTATGATATCATTAAAAGACGTATTTGCCTAATTACCTCAGGCAACCTTAACGACAAAAAATAACAAGTAGGTAAATATCATGGTCACGTTTATCGCACGATAAACAGGTCTAAAGCATCTGTCAGCCGATAAGCTATACCACACTACACTAAAGAAGTTGTACCAGACGAAGTTGAGGTGCCTTCTAGTAATCTAGAAATCGTAATTCATCCGCGTAGTCGGGTAAAATGTATCTTATAAGTAACCATCTTGTATTTCCAGCTAACTCGATAAGTAGAAAAAAATAATGTTCGAAATAAGAACTATAATGTAGTGTGCAGCTTAAAGTTCTTATTACAAAAAATATTTTCTACGCAACCCTAGCCAAAATTGGTTACCTAAATCCGTCTAGCGTTTCGGTGTGACGATCGGACAAACAATTTTTTACCAACAGATGGTAAAAAATTGTTTGTCCGATCGTCACGCCTGTACGACTGGCGCCCATTAAAATCTTGCATCGCGCTGTTAAGATTGTTCCTGAAATAATGATTCCTCTTTTGTTTAATACAAAGAAAACATCCATGACCCAGGAACAAATATATTACATTAATATTTAGCCCTTGTCGGGATTCGAACCCTGGACCGCCGGCTTTGAAGACTGCACCACCACCAAACCAACCACGTCATTCTGATGTACTTTATTTATACAATTATTTAGTCTGTTTTTCTGAAGACCTTAAAAATGGGTCCACTTTTTGTCAATTTGAAAGCGTCGGCACGCATCCATCATTTTTGGGTCGTCGGCAAAAAAGGACCTTATGTTTTTGTACCTTTTCAATTGGTTCTTATTTTATTGTGTTCCAAAAACCTAAAACCCTAGCTAATGAATTTGGTGATCTATCGCCGCTGGCCTGATTACTAATAAGGACCTCCTGTTTAAATCAGAGAGTAAGGATTTAATAGAGTTATTCTTCCTTTTGCCTAAGAATCAGTCTTTTTTTTTTTTTTCATAAACTGATTAGTGATTGATCTCGGTATCACACAGGATGTAACTAGCTCGCCGGTTCAGTCACTCACTCTTACCTTGCCAAATTATATTTTTCTGAAAATACACTCGATGAGAGCGAGTTCCATTCCTTAGCGGTTCGCATTAGAAATGATGAAGCAAATCACTATTAAGTATGTAGTAAAAGTAAAGTAAATAATATCCGGTAAAAGGCATTAATAGTAAGTTAAAAAAAATTACAATTTTCATATTTTTAAAACTACAATTTTAGAAAGAGGACGTAATCAGTAATCAATGTCTATGATTTTTTCCTGACATTCTAATTATTTTTTTATTTATTTATATTATAAAATTTACTCATTCTAAAAATATAGTTAGTAACTCCAAAACTATGACACAATGGACTTTAGTCTGTTATCTAATAAAAAAAAAAAGAATGACTGAGCTTGATATTGTTAAGAAATATGAAATGTCTTTAATTCAGACACCTGTCAGCTCCAATACATTTCATAACCTAAAATTGATTTTAATCAGAATCATGTGTCAGAATTGGGATATACTATTTTTTTACGACCTATATAATTCGGGACCCATTTCTGGGAATAGGGCTCTTATACCACAATAAACAATTAAATTGTAACAATATGACACCTCTAAAAAGTTATCAATATTTAATTTATCGACCTTTACTTATCCTTGCCGTTTCGCAGCAATATCCCAATACGGTATTTGATGACAGCGCAAATCAGCTACTCTTTATGAAATATCAAAAACGATCTGTTAGTATGAAGTCTCTATGAAGATACTTGCTTGTGACGTCATAAAAATCAGTTGTCCACGTCTTCTTTTATAGTTTTTCTGCAATTAAAAATAGTATAATGACCTAAAGTAAGTGCGGAGTTTATTTGATTCCGTATTTTTTTGGATGAGTGTTTTGTGGTTTCAATGATAGGTATAATTTATTTTCACTATTGTCAAAATTTGTCATTTAGTGGTATTTAATACCGTATTCCACTTCTTACCGGCGGGGCACTTATACTATGTTCGGGCCTTTTTGTAATAATAGATATCATGAATTCCAACAAGTCTAGATTTGCCAGGACAGAGTGTAATTTCTGGAGGCATTGTAGTTTCCCTAATTGAGTAACACATATCTCAATCTTATCAATAACTACAAACTGACGCATCGATTTTTGCTATTGGAGCTGTAATACAGAGACATAGATCTTACCATCTTAAAAATTCTCAAACAAACATTCATTTGAACTTTAGCGATCTTGAATTTGAAAAAAAAAAAATGGTTGCCTGTAAAGTCGGTTTTACGGGCGAAGGAAGATTTTACGTGACAACGTCTTTTTCTCGGTAGAATATTTATTTGTATCATATCCATTCACAATTTCCCTAACAACATTTTAAGTGTTACTTTCTGAACGCACCCATCACATGTGTCATTAATGTCATTATAATTATTGTCTTTATTTTACATGTTTTAAATCTAAATATGCGATAATCAGACTATTATTGAGGTGTCATATTATGTTGTCGATTCCAAACCCTTATTTAGTCTAGATCTACATGTAATTATTCTAAAAATACCGAACCGACGAAACAAACATCATATGTTTGACAGGTAAGTACGAACAGTTTGTATTTGTATGGGAATATAAAATTATCGTTTTTATTATTTTCCACTCATTTATTCAATATTTTCTCACCGTTTAAACCTTCCCTTGACTTCCACGAATATTTCAATACTAAAATTAGCCAAATCGGTTTAGCGGTTCTCGAGTTTTAGCGGGACAACTCTCTCGTATCAGACGCGAGCGGGCGTTACACTTTTTCATGAGTGACTCCCAGCGCGACCTAATTTAAGACGTTGTCACGTCAAAAACAATATCTTTTTAAAAAAGCACATCGCTAAAGTCGAAATATTCGCCGACGAATTCCATAGTACTCACGTACGCCTGTCAGTACGTCACACTGGAAAGAATACCTACATGTACAAACCGAAACGACGGTCTATATATAGCGGTGACAACGCCGCAATCTTATCAGCCGCCGGAGTGTCTGCCATATCCGATTAGAGCGCGTATCGAACATGGAACGTTCTTGCTTTCCTTTCTAGGTTGTTGGTTTAATTTCGATCTTTTATATGCCGCTATTTTATTGTAGGGATTAGGCACACGCTAGCTGATAACCAGAGCCTGCGATCCTTATTTATTTATAATTATACAGAGTATAAATCTTATTTTAAGAAGTATTCGTCTCTGCTTATGATATAGAATTACAATACATACAATATAGAATTAGGTTAACATTATATAGATGCAAAGGATACATTTTAATTATCGATCCACTAGAGTCTAAGTATGACACGAACACACACGGCCTCTGTTTAACCAGAACAGTGCTCTTCCAACTGAGCTACAGGACCGCTATGCAGACCGTATGAAATAATGTCTCCTCATTCCGCTTTTTTACTGCGCCCTCAGTATTATTAGTGAATTTTGGCTTGTTACTTAGCCTTTTGTATCTATATACAAAATAAGAAATGTGGTAATACGACAAAAATAGAATCAACATTGATTCTATTTAATATTATTTAATGGTACTTGAATAACACTGCATGAATATAATGTCACTCAAGTGTTTCTAACAGGTGTTGTTTCAAACAGGTGGAAAACAAAAATTAGTGCTTCAAATAAGTAGGTAACCCTATTTAGTATTTTGAAATATATTTTTATGTATCCCATGAAAAATGAATGACCTTTTCAATTTTGGACATGTGGGTAATTCTACGAGTGTTTGAAACCGCTATCAGTTTCCTGTCGCATATTCTGGACAAATGAGCCGCTATGAGCGAATAGATTTGATAACGATATAATGTTCTTGCGATGCAATCTCGATTTATTGAAATATTATAATTATTTTGGTTCACTTTTGTAACGTCAAATTTTCTCAGCTTTTGCTCCTAGAACGTAAGTAGCCCTACTTACATGTATACATCATGTAACAGTCAATATCCCTTTAAAAATGCTGATTGTTTTTGACATTTTTCTCCATGATTAAACATGTTTCTTAACATATTATCTAGTATCATCATAAACTTAAGAGCTAGGCTCTTGTCGGTGGAGCAATTTCCAATTTTCTCTATCTTGAGCTCTCTCCTTGACGGCCTGGTACGACACGACGTTCACCTTTTCCTTTATTTGGTCCATATAAGCTCTTCTTGGTCTTCCTCTTTTCCTCCTTCCTTCAACTTTGCCTTCTATAATAGTTTTTAGATATTCGTCTATTAACATTATTAATATTATTATTATTCTATTAATATTATTATCTACGAGTAGTAACATTGATAAAAAACCAGAATTTTTGTTTCAAAAACTTATTTTCGACTGCACGCAATGAAAGCATGGTTACTTTCTAAAACCTAGGAAAAAGTATTATTCACTTTTGAAAGTTGGTTGAAATGATTAATTTATTTGCTATAATATTTTGGCAAAATAAATTTTCATTTCATTCTCATTTTTCATTTCATATGAACATTATATGTTTTTAAAGGAATAAGGCCTCTATTTTGGTGACCCGAACTGTCCTCCCTACAAACTTAACTGCGTACACCTCCCGAAAAATAAAGTTTAATTCAGTCCATCCGCTTGATTGGTAATGTTTATTCGGTCTACCGGTACCCTCGCCAATACCGATGTGCCCGGGCTATGTAGATGCGGATTGGAATAGTAACGCCGCCCCTACAAGACTCGCAAATTAATTGGCTCGCGTTTAACATTCATTTCGGATCGGCTACGGTCTTGCATTAACTGGGGACTTTTCGATTCCGGCTGGCGTACAAATTGAATTAACCAAAGGTTTTTTTTTTTAGCCGGGGATCGAACCCGCGTCTCTTATGACTCTCCGGGCCATCACGTGTGCCTTAATTTTAAGGCTACCGAAGCTTAGGTATGCCTTATGAAAAGGGCCTACAATGCGAATATTCGAATAGGTCGAATATTCGGTTCTTTTTGATATTCGAATACTACCGCAAGTAATTAATAAAGACACTACCGTAAGGTCATGAATTGTTGTTTATTTAATTTTAAGTAGAAATTAAAATTAAAAAACAGTTTTTGCAATAAGCTAAACTATTTGGATAGTATTCAACCAATCGGTTGAGCTGAAATTTAGCATACCTACTTAAATCGATGAGAATACAATAACTTGGACCATAGACCACCATCGGGCTGGTCTGATGATGGAGCCGGAAGGTGGTCCTAGAAACTATGTAATGGATAGGTAAAGAAATCCTACCCAGTTTGGGGTCTTTAAAATCGTCTCAGTGAGCAATTGATGGATGTTCAAAGAAAAGTACAGTCGGCTATAAAAATGAAATTTTCGACAGAAACTTATTCAAGTGAAGTATACAAGTAAACAAAGAATCCCATCATGTGTCAATCCCACAAAGCACTATTCAGGATAAACGCAACATTTGTATGACGCGCGGCGCGGGCGGACTGAATTAATCAGCCGGATAAAGGGACGACAGACCTTCCGCCTTTTGGTCGCAGAACTATCCCTTTCATATGCTTACGAATGCGGCAGGAAGGATGCTGATGTAAGGTTTATTTTAAGTTATTATGAGGTAACCTTTTTAGCCTGTACGTGGTCTCTAACTACGCGCCTTTTAATGAAGCTCAGAATCACTCAGCGAGCTATGGAAAGAGCTATGCTCGGGATTTCTCTACGAGATCCAATCAGAAATTAGAAGATTCGTAGACGAACCAAGGTCATCATCATAGCAAACCGGCTAAGCAAACTGAAGTGGCAATGAGCGGTGCACGTATAGCTTGAAGAACCGATGGCCGTTGGGGCAGAAAGGTTCTCGAGTGGAGACCGGAAGGTCAGATGTCAGAAGGTCAGGCGCAAGGTCAGATGACCTGGTTGGAGGTGCGCGGACTCGCTGGATGCGGATCGCTGCTATCGGGCCCATGTGGAAGTCTATTGAGGAGACCTGTGTCCAGCTGGCTGAAATGATGATGATGATGATGAACCTAAACTATGAACCTACTCTACGATGAACTACACGGCATAACTGTGACATGCGACTCTTTCAGCGAGTGTGTGCGTTGCAGTTTGCTTTGCTTGCGAATTGCAGCACTTAGCTGAGTCAGAGCCTTTTCTTTAACGCACATATTGCTGGTCTTTTTTTTTTTTTTTTTTTTTTATGTCATAGGGGGCAAACGAGCAAACGTATCGCCTGATGGAAAGCGATTACCGTCGCCTATAAACACCTGCAACACCAGAGGAGTCACAAGTGCTTGCCTACCCGGAGGACGAAGATAGAATGCCTCTATGCTAGTAATTTCACCGGCTATCTTACCCCCACACCGGAACACAACAATGCGAACATTGCTGTTTGGCGGTGGGTTAGCAGGCAAGACGGTAGTAACAATCCGGACGGGCCCTGCACGAGGCCCTACTACTCCAAAAACTCCTGGTCGCATTGGAAGCATCTTTACTCCGCATACGATAATTAATAGAACACTGTCATGCCAGTAATGTCCTGTCTGTGTGTGCTTTTATAGAATACACATTTTTCTTTCCTTTTCTTTCTTTCTTTCTCATTTCGTCACTGTACTTATTTATTTAAGGCATGTATTTAACGCGGCGACAAATTAATCTGATTTAGGGATTTATAAAAAATTAAAGGGGGTAGCAAAAATAATAAGTTGGCGACTAATTGCGGAGACTAGTATAAAGTAAAAAATAGCAGCTAAGTAATCAATTTTCGGCTTTGTTTCAATATAAACTAGCATCGAGTTTGGCGACTGAATTAACTAATTAAGCGGAAACATGACAGCGGATAAAAAGTTGAAAATGGCCTACTCTAATTGTTCAATGGAGATTGCATATAAAATAAATCAAGGTCATAAAAAAAATAAAAGGAGCGCTTTTTAGGGATATAAAAAAGGCATGTATTTAACGCGGCGACAAATTAATCTGATTTAGGGATTTATAAAAAATTAAAGGGGGTAGCAAAAATAATAGTTGGCGACTAATTGCGGAGACTAATAAAGCAAAAAGTAGCAGCTAAGTAATCAATTTTCGGCTTTGGTTCAATATAAACTAGCATCGAGTTTTGGCGACTGAATTAACTAATTAAGCGGAAACATGACAGCGGATAAAAAGTTGAAAACGGCCTACTCTAATTATTCAATGGAGATTGCATATAAAATAAATCAAGGTCATAAAAAAAATAAAAGGAGCGCTTTTTAGGGATATAAAAAAAAACCAACCTAACCTAACCCGGCCGAGTCGGATCTTCTGCTAATATTAGTCGCCAAGTCATTATTTATAGTACCTACCTCGCCTATGATTTCAGTAATCTTGTTTATTATTTCTGCTACCTTAAAGTAGCTGCCATTATTTGAATTTTAAAATATCCTTAGTTTAAAGCTCATTTAATATAAATGATTGCCAAAATATTTAATCGCTGACAAGTTATTATTTTAGTTGCAAATAGTTTGCTGCTCTTTAATTTTTCTGTCGCCGCGAAAATAATAAGCCAAAAAAAAAACAACCTAACCTAACCCGGCCGAGTCGGATCTTCTGCTAATATTAGTCGCCAAGTCATTATTTATAGTACCTTCGCCTATGATTTCAGTAATCTTGTTTATTATTTCTGCTACCTTAAAGTAGCTGCCATTATTTGAATTTTAAAATATCCTTAGTTTAAAGCTCATTTAATATAAATGATTGCCAAAATATTTAATCGCTGACAAGTTATTATTTTAGTTGCAAATAGTTTGCTGCTCTTTAACTTTTCTGTCGCCGCGAATGTAATAAGCCTTTATTTAATCGTATGTCAGGGTCTGCAGAGACTCATTAGCTATTTGATGGCATCGTCTTTGAGGTTGATCAGGTCTTCGGCAGGGCCTCCAGTGTAGCGAGTGAGTTAGCTACACTGTAAGAGAGTGACGGGCGATGCTATGACGCGCGACGAGAGTCGTGAAGCGTAGTTGTGCTAGGTGCAGTGGAAATAGGTTCTTTCGTTTAGGAGCTGCGATGCCACAGACATGATTCCTTTTTTTTTTCACTGATAGTTCCATGAATAAGTTAAGCAAATCGTTTCAGTTTTGGTCTTTATATCGCTGAACAGATTGCCTTAATCACTTTATAACCCGGCGGTGTTATTTTTATAGCAAAATGTATCCCTAAAGACTGTTTTATCCAGTCTTTAGTGTGAATCTGATGACAGTGCAATATTAATCTGCGCTTCTAGTTATAAATAGTAGCTATGGTTTATCGGTTAAATCAATTTGTACCTCATTTCAATAAGTTAGTTAAGCTTAATTTAACAAGTTAGTTAAGCTAGTAAGTTACCTTTAATGCGACTGAATCATCTGCTCCCGTTATCTACATAATATGGTAGCGTAATAATAGTGACAGACAGTGGTATTTTTGATAGATAGTGGTCTTTGTGACTTTTAGGCTCGTTAGGATGTGACGTCATCAAAACCCTATCTTCCAAAATCTATGGTTTTTATCCTGACCATAAATATCGGCAGGTATATGAAACATTTTAAAACAATAACAGACGGAGTAGCGTTCACATGTGTGCGGCCGGAATCCGAAGTGTTCAGTATTCAAGCGGTGCCGCGGAAAGGTCGCGTCAGCCGAAACATGAGCACGGGAAACAATACAATACAATACAAGTACTCTTTATTGCACACCTCATTCATAAAATATACAGGAGAAATACAATGCAAGTAATTACAAATAGAGGTAAACAACAGGCGGTCTTATCGCTAAAGAGCGATCTCTTCCAGACAACCTTTGGGTACGTACCTACATTGAAGTTACATTTGTTCACTAATTGGAAAAGTCGAAAATTCAAGTTTTATCAAAAAAAAAATGAGATAAGCTTTTGGTTATTAGTCAAAAAACATGTAAAATGTAAATTCATAGTTGGGTCATTGTCAGATTTAGGTGCGCGTTTTTCCGGTGGAGATTTGCGGAATTAAGGATTCCAGGGCCTAATTTTCTGATTAAATGCCTGTGAGAATAAAGAACGTTTCCTGTTCTATAATCCGATGTAATAGCTATATATTATAACCTAGATTCATACAAGCTCTTAACTTTTGACCACTGAAGGGACGAATTTTGTTTTTTGAACTGAAAGTGACCCAGTTAAAGGGTTAATAGAAACAAAAACAAAATAATAGTTTTATAACCTGTGTTTTTTTTTAATAATTACGTAAACGGTATAAACTGACGTGAGTTTAAAACGTGTTTATAACTATTACAGATGTCTCACGATAGTTTTTTTTTTAATAATAAGTGTACCTTTGTTAATGAACCTTGAATTTCATTATTTTAATTTTTTATTCGTATTTTTAGTTTAATGTCTTATGTACGGAATGTCATTTGATATTTACCACTAGCTTTTCGGTAAAGGAAAACATCGTGAGGAAACCACCTAAACCCAATAAAGCCTAGTTTCCCCTCTGGGTTGGAAGGTCAGATGGCAGTCGCTTGCGTAAAAACTAGTGCCTACGCCACATCTTGGGATTTAGGTAGCCGACCCCGATTGAGAATTCATTCTCTACAAAGATATGGGACAAAGGCTAGGAGGATGATGCTTTTTAGTTTAATGTCTTTATTATTTATTATTATTGTGTGTTATTCAATGTTTCACTTAGGTATATATTATACCAAAGTGTTAATGGCATTTATAGTTGGATTCATCTAAGCTGAGCTAATCCACTTAAGAACTGAATACCATTGAATAAACCACAACTGGTAAACCGCAAATTAAGATAACGAGCTCGTAGTAAAGGCTGATTGTAACCACCTTGGAAGGTTAATATAGATTATCGACTCTATTTCCTTGGACAGTAGACTACAAAATGCACTAACAGAATAATGGTGATCATAACTTTTTGGAATTTTACAACCGTCCGAAACTGCTCAAGAACGTATTCTCTTGAAAAAGGACTATGATCTCTCGTCAACAAACATTTTAAACTTATTCAACAAGGAATAAGGCTGAAAATTCAATATCCACGCAATGTAGTTCTAACCTTTTTTTGTAAGTAACTGGTTGGCGCCAGGTTCGCGTTTATGAGAACAAAAGCAGATAGGATTGTATTAGACACAATGCTATTGTGAATGCAGGTAAGTGGATTAGCTCACCTTCTTTTACTTTAACTATACAAGGTCTAGCTCGATTTGTGAAAGACTATCCCTTACTATATCATTTCATAGTATGTTAAAACAAAGTCGCTTTCAGTTTGTCTGTCCCTATGTATGCTTAGATCTTTAAAACTACGCAACGGATTTTAATGCGGTTTTTTTAATAGATAGAGTTATTCAAGAGGAAGGTTTATATGTATAATATATGCATAATTTATCAGCCTGGCACCCGCGCGAAGTTGGGGCAGGTCGCTAGTATAGGTATAGGTATACAATAAGATAGAGAATATATGGGTAAGGGCCAAATTCTTTGCATCGTTGGACAACGGAAATCACAATGGAATGTGTCACACCGGAAAAAAAGTAGCACAATAAAATTGTAAATGTACCTACTTGTACAAGGTTTGAAGATGAATAATAAATAAACATCGGGACAGGTGAAATTAAATAAAAGCTTGTAATAAGCTTAATTGGTAACGTTGTCTTCGTTTCGACGAATTTCCGTTGTGACACGTAGCACAATTTTGTGTCACTCGTCGCACAATGGAGGCAAAATACTTCACGACCTAACCAGAAATGTTTCACACTCAATAAAATAAACGAGTATTACTAGTGAACTTTGATGTGTAGCAGCAATATACTATTATAGTTTGCAGTTAATCATTCGCAAGCAGAGAAAGCGTGATGGAAAACAATAAAATTACATAAGAAGTCACAGAATTTTAACTGTACGTGGAGCTTCCACCAACACGATGCTCGACTGTCAGTAAAAACAACATAGCAGCACTATCGAAGTCAAGCTTGCAAGTTCGGAGTCAGTGTTCCATTAAAATAATTTAAGAATCTACTGGAATAGCGTTGTAAGTTCCGTGCATAGAGTATATTGAACCGTGTAATGTCGTCGCACAACTGGAGGTTGCACAATGGAAGAATATTTGGGACATGCATAAAATAGCCGCAAAATTTAAAATGATGAAGGATATCGAATATTAAACTATGCCTGCGTCTTAACAAAACCTAAGACTACATATACAAATAAACTGTATAAGTTAAGGCGTTCGTACTTTAAAACAAAATCAATATATTCTCGAGAAAGCAGAGTACGGACATATTCATTTTGTATGGGAAATATAATAAAGATAAAAAAGTATATTTCTGAATATTTTTTTTATTAATTATTCTGAAAATCAATTCGTTTATTGATGATTGGGTTAATAGGAACTGTTATTTGGCGTGTTTTTCTACTCTACAAATTAACGATAAATGTTCTATTTTTAGTTTGAGATGAGGTGGACATTAATGTATGACAGTATTTGCAAAGAATTTGGTCCTTACCCATATACGTATATAGTTATTTAAATCCTTCCCAAATCTAAATGTTTACCAACCGTCCATGTCGTCCTACCAACTGGACCACTGAACCAGATGTCAGCCATTGAATCTTTCAACCAGTTGCTTCAACATGCTTTAGGGTGGCATCGTAGCGCCATCTCGGTAGATAAAGGTTGGAAATGCAGGTTCGAATCCAGTCTGAACCATTTTTTTTTTTAATTTTTCGCTTCATTGTAAACATTTGGTTTACGTTAGCAGATGTTACATAAAAAATAATTACCTTCCCAAATCTGTTTTTTTTTTCATTTTTTTTTCGAATATAGCATATAATCCTATTAGCCTGATTGCTGCATTTTAATCTACAATACAACAACCAGCAAAATGGTTTGTCATAAAATCCTTTTTAAATTTTATAACTGTACCAAAAAACGTTTAAAGAGAATAAACGCAGTTTTTAATATTAATATCTTCCGTTTTCATATTGACGTCATGTAAGCTTAAGTCATAAAAAGCCGGTCAAGTGCGAGTCAAACCACCGCACCGAAGGTTCCGTACTTAGGAACTATAAAAGCACTGCAAATTGCTCAACGAAAAGATAACTATACTGAGCGACAAACTTAAATTTACCGTTTGGAAAACAGTTTTACGGACTTTAAATAAAGATTATTTTTATGATTTAATCACACACGTACACTTTTAAAAAATTCCAAATATTTGAAGTATAAGACGGTATTGTTTGCCAAATTTCATAGTTCTAGGCCAACAGAAAATATCCCATAAATTTTGATTCCCTTGAGTGTCAATATGTATGTACATTTTTTGAGATATAAACGGCCGTATCTTTTTTAAGTTAACTTAGAAGTTTGATTTTTTTGCAGCTTCAAGTGCCTAGAGCCTTAGAGTAAATGACCAATATTTTTTTTTATTTGTGTATTTATTGTCAACTAGATACCTCCACGCTTACCCGAGATAAAGGGTCTTGACAGACAGACTGGCGGACGTCCGGGCGGACAACAAAGTGATCTTATAAGGGTTCCGTTTTTCCTTTTTGAGTTACGGAACCCTAAAAACGGACACCTTCCGACGATTTACAATTCGTAAAAACATTTTAAAAATAACCCATCTTCAATTTTACGGCAATTCTCCAAATGTACTCGTATGATTATACAGTTCTCGAAATAACATAATGGAACATAATAATATTACACCCGTATGCATCTCTCATTTGGAGCTATGTTCCGCAGTTTATGGGTTGAAATGATGTTACTTTCTTATTTTTTTATGATTAATTCATCTTCTTTAGGTTTTGGAATAGCACTTACACGGTGATGATAGACATATACATTTTTGAGCATTTCTTAAAAAGTTGTATCCACTTTATTGAATAAAATGTACTTGATTTATTTCTCAAAAAGTTTGTACACGATTAAGACAGAAAATGAAAGTTATATAATTTTCCTATTTTGTTACCAATTATTTTAGTAATTTTATATCAATGTTATGGTTAAGTTCGGTAATTAAGGTTCTGTTATGCTTATACTTTTTAAATTATATACAATCTGATATCAATGTATTTGAGATCACAAAGAAAATTGGTAACAAAATAGGAAAATAATATTGGAATTTCATTTTTTGTCTTAATTGTGCACAAACTTTTTGAGAAATGCTCTTTTATCAATTAAATATTAAAATATAAAGAAGTACCTAGTAAGGGGCAATCATATCGATTTAGTCCCAAACTAAGCAATGCTTGTACTATGGGTACCTACAAGACGACGATATACATAATATAACATCCGATCCGTGACCCAGGGACAAATATTCGAGTTCATCACACAAACACAGTCATTGCATTTTATGATTCTATTATTATTGTTGTAGTTATATTATGATGGTGTATTCAGCTTAATTGAATGATTATAATCTAATTTTATGTTTCTATTGACGATCATAATATCAAGATTCATGTAAACTAGGTATCTTTAAATAATTTATTAATCATATATTTTTTTATTATTTAATAAATATATTTAAATCTAATCTAAATATTTGTCCTTGCCGGGATTCAAATCCAGGCCCGTGGGCTCAATAGGGGCACTACAAACTGTGCCAACCTCGTCGTCAATTAAATGTTTATATTAAGGCGAAATTTTTATATGAAAATATGCTTCGGGCGGGGTTCGAACCCGCGTCTTCAAGCGGCTCCGGGCCAACACGGCCTTACCGTTTAGGCTACCGAAGCTATAGAGCCCTAGCCATTGATTTTCACAACCATCTTATACTTACTTCACGATATTTAATTTATGATGAACTATTTTCATTGAATATTTTGTTATTTCCATTGCTCATAATAAAGATGGCGACTACAGCATTGTTTAGGAACTCTGCACACAGCCTCAAGTGTAAGTTTCCACCCAACGCAACAAAACGTCTTGATTGAGTTTAAGGGTGACCGAGGAGTTTTGAAACAACGTCCTAATTCTCGGTACCTATATCGTCGTTTAGATGCGCCCACCGCCCGTGTTCCCCGCAGTGTGCGGCCTTGCTTCGTTAACAGATATAGATTCGAGAAAATGACGTTGTTTCTCACCTGTTTCAAAACCCCTCGGTCTCCCCTAATTTGAAAATGTAGTTTTTTGGCATTGAAATCAAACTTACGCTAGGGCCTCAGCTCTGCATTCGACTCACATCAAACATCGAAGGTATAGGTAATATTGAGTTGCGTGAAAGAACACCATGAGCCTCGTTGTTGCGATAGAAAAACTTTTAAATTACTTCTCCAAACAATCTATATGGGCTTTTTGCAAATTGCCCTTATTGAAAATGCTGTCTATATATTATTGTAGCAAAACGGGACTTTCTCCTCCTTCTTTAGTCGATTTCCTCAATACTGAGGGTCGCGGCATCTCTGAATATCTTTTTCGTGCACTATTTTGCGCCAGCTTACTCTATCCTGGGCTGCGTGGATTAAAAATATCGTAAAAATAATCTATATGGGCTTTCTGCAAATTGCCGTTATAGATATATTATTATAGCAAAGCAGGACTTGATCGTGTTCAAAAAGTTGTTATTTAATTACCTCGACGTTTCGAACGTGATGTTACTTTCATGATTTCGAAGGGACCATTCATTGAGTCCCTTTGAGACCATGAACCTAACATAACAGTCTAAGTGTAGTGAGTCCCATGAAGAAATTTGATCTCAATAAAAAGTAGAATCGATTTTGGTATATCCTCAAAAAATTGTTTCGTCCTGCCTGTTAGTGTTCTTGATCAGTGAAATTTTGTCCTAGTTAGGCGACGTTGTCGCCAGTGGCACAATTTCCCGACTCGACGACTGGGGCATTAGGTCAAGCTACCTGTTCTGGTCTTCACACACTCCCCTGACATGGTTAACGTGGGGATACCATTTCAAGACTGTGCCCTCTATGGTGGCTGCTGCTCCGCCCGCGACTACGGACGGATCGTCTCATCTGAGACTTTTCTCCTAACCCAAGTAACACACATGCTGAATAACACACCTTTTATTGTAACCCAATTGTACACCCTTCCCGCACCAATAATATCTCTGTTTGACCTTGTGGTTGACTGGTAGAGAATGCCTCATGGCATTTAGTCCGCCATTTGTACTTTTATTTATGTATTTAGTGCAATAAAGTTTAAATAAATAAACAGTTTATACAGCCCTTATTCGGCTTATTACAGCTGTGTTAGGGCTGTATAAACGCCAACACAGCCTGTGTGCTACTTAAGAAGGATTTTCAGAAAACTACGGCACTATTATTAAGGTTTTCTCAATAATTGAAAATAACTTAACATTGACAGAATCAGATTCAGAGATCAGAAGAAATATATTAAACGATTATGTGCAAAAACACTTGTAGTAGCGTCTGTCAATTTATAATTAATTTCAATTATTGTGGAACAATGGAGTTCAAATTGAAAATCTGGTGGTTTTAAAAAACTGGATGATTTATTTTTACCATATAATAATATATATTCATTATTGAAACAAAGTACGATACAAAATGTACACGTTCGCCTTAAATCCATAACTACAGTATTATTATTCATACTTAACAGTTTAAAAGACTACGTACATATATGCAATTATAGTAGGTATCTTAAGAAATACACGTCAATAATTTATACAACGTACGAGGGGGGAAATGCCGGATTACCCACTACCCTCGACAATAACTTATAAATACAAATAAAAACCTCTTAAACTATTGCCGGACAAAAGATTTATAAAATACAACCCGCTTGGGCCATCTTTGATTCGTTCGAGAGAAACGTGCGTTGTTTTCCATCTTAACTTAAATCTGACCACTAATATGTACAATACTTTAGAACCAATTACAGTTGAAAACAACATGTCCCCATTATTTGGTAGCCGAATGTCATCAACGGTTAGCGCACTACAAGAGATCCATCGGTAACGGTTTCTAAGAGCTTCATTTTTATTTTTGGTATAAATTGAATTATAAAATCAGGTATCAATGATATAAAGGCCACTACGATCATCGAAGGTAAAGCAACGGGGCTCAGCGCTCCGCTCAACACGACTGACGAAGAGTTTCAAGACTTTAGAAACAAACATGTTCTAAATCTTATTAAAGACTAGAATGGTTCGGAACACACGGTACGGCGTGAGTTACAAATTTCCAAAATCCTTAACGAAATGTGGCCTTAAGAAGTTAATTATTAACAAGTTATTTACAAAGTCCAATGGCAAAAGAACGAAAATAAAGCGTCAGAAAAAATAATCACGTGAGAGAATGTTATCAGTCGAATTCAGTATATTTATTAAAGCCATGCTTTCTAGCTACAAGAGTAGGATTAAGTTTGGCATATTATACTTTTCAAAAGATTTCAGCAATCAATTTTTAAGCACACCAATTTCAAAGTATACGTATGCGGCAACACTATAACATTACCTTAACAGTACTTGATAGAGTTTAGTGGACCATTTTTATCAACATTTTTGTTCCTAATAAATTTGATCAACGAAATATTATGTACATTAAAACAACTGGAATAAAGTCGAAATCGAAAATATTAACAACCTCCTTTACCATGCTTAGAAAACTCATTCGAGTTGCAACGATTTGAACACTACGCGAAAGATTCAAGCGTCAAAAAGATTCTGATCGTCTCCTTTAGCTTTAGTCACTGAAACAGAACAACTGCGTCAATGCAAAGGTTTTATTCACCTCTATTTCTTATATCTCTAGTATCAATATCTTTCAATGTACGTCTTGTTTCTACAAGCTTGTAAAGATAAGTGGACTTGGAAAGAGAGTGAACGAAATGTTCAATATAAACTTGTAAACTAAAATTTTCAAAATCGATCACGTCTATTACTGCAAGTATATCTGTTACTTAATTTTAATCATTAATATCTACCTATTATTGTTTAACCTATGTTAGTTCCTTGACTCAGATTGTGCGAAATTTTTTGTTTGTTTTATCATTATCATTAGCTTTATCGTTATACCAATTATCATTAATGACACAGCTACGTCAACAACGAATCGGATAATAACATTATTATTACAATAATATGCATCCACTACAGATGTTGATATACAATACAAGGGTTCTTTATGTTTAATTTTAACCATTTTATAGACACCAATTAGATACCAGATAATATTTTAATAAGGTTACACGATGTGCTGAGCAGGACGACGAAGAAAAAGAAAGGGACAGCTTCGTTGTATCTCAAAGACGAAATGGAAACAATTCTTACGATAGAAGAGACTTATCAATTAAATCAACAATCGTGATACATACATATGATACAGAGAGATATAATTACGTTTCAATTTTCAAACACATAACATAACGAGAATATTTTCAACTTTTCAGTTCTGTGAGTAAATCACTAACATTTTGATCAATCGCATGTACAAATCACTAATTTTAAGAGTTTTATTTTACATTGTTAAAGTTAGGGAGGCCTATCTCTGGCTATATTCAGGTTCGCCTACTTGAATGTCAAGCCCAAAGCTTTTAAATGAAGTACAACAATTATTAATTACATATATAACCTACAACAACTAACTACGTCCTCTATGATATTTATTTTTGAGACGCATATTTATACCCTCTAATTTTTCTCACAGTATCGCTTTATTTTGACGTTTATTATTAACAGTTTCAATAGGTACTTATTTACATGCAATAGATTTATATATACCTTCAATTACAAGATGAGCTACGAAGGAAAGCCTGCTTGAAAGCAAAGGATCAAACTCTAAAGGACATACCAGGGAAGGCTTCAAATTTTGAAGATTTACATCTAAACATTTAAAAAAAACATCGAACCCTGATAATTCCAATTCAGAACCACAACAAGAAGCGCTAATATTTACGACATTAAATTCGATGTTGTGTTTATATCAATATCGGGGGGTTATTTATAGACCTGCCTTAATCTATTGTTCATTTTTTTTTGTATTTTGTGGCAATAGATTAAAGGTGGCATGTATTCCTCACTAATCAAAATCACTTGCTTTGTTTTTTCATGCCACAGTATTACTATTCACAATATTTATTATATCATTCTCATGGTTCGGTTTAAAATGTATTATTGGTTTGTTAACGTTTGTATTTATAATTATTTAGTTATTTGCATTAGCTGAGGAAATATTAAAATCTAAATTTGAGCGTTGGTTATCTCCCTACTCTTCTATAAGACTTTTAAGTATTGCTTTTTCTCGTTGGATTTTGTATTTTTGTTACAATTTTGTATTTGGTACAGAAAAACAAGCATCAGCATATAAAAGTAAAAAAAGAGAAACTTAGCATTAATAATAATTATAAAATACGAATTTTAAATCCAGATTAAAAAACAATGTTATTGTCTAAATTTCGAAAATCATGGAGGGACGTTGTACGTAGCAAAAATATACTTTACAATGATCTTTAAGATATTACTTCACTAGAATTTTTTAACAAATGTAATAATTTCTTTAAGATCGATGTTTAATGATGAAGCGAAACTAGTAGAAAATGCATATCTGGCGTTAAAGGAAATCTTAAATGTAGTTTTTTTATAATATATTATTACATATTTTGACAGCATCTACAGACCACTACGCGCTTAAAAATAGTTGTTGAGCATCACTAAAATATACATAGAAGAGTTCCAAGACGTTATTAGGCACAATTTTTTTTTATTCCCTTTTCATTATTATAAAGTATTATTAATATAATAATATCGCCCTAGAACACACAAGACAGTTAAACTTACAGTTTCGCAGTTACATTAATGTATAGATAACATGTATTTTATGCATTTTAAATAATTGGATTTCATAGACACTTACTAAGTTATACATGAACTCGTTTTTTACATATATATTTATAAGAATATAATAATATTGGTAAAGCATTTTCTCCCACAACGGATCCCCTACTTTATGAAGGACACAGATATCCTTCAAATATTGATTTCACTTGAAATAGTATTTTAGAAGGATCAATCTTACCACTGCAGAATTATCTTGTAAACATTACCTTCTAACTAACTGACACCATTTTCAATGAATTGACAGACTTTAGCGACAATTTACAATTTAGCTTTTGCGCTACTGCGGGATTCGGGCTCATCATTTGTATCAACGTCATCAACTGTTGTATCATCGACATTTATATCATCACTAATCATAATGATGCAGTTACCAGATTTCCACAATAACGCAAATTATCAAAAATAGGTACAAAGTGAATTTACTTATACATAATGCTAATGGAACTCTTTGTAATTCTATTGCTTAAGAAACAAAACTTCAACTAGATCTCACAAGACAACGCCGTCTAAAAAAGTAAATGCTTATACACTTTGAAGTAATCGTTAGTTAACGTTTGATCCAAATTAAGTGAAATTAATGAATCCAAGCATCAAACATAATTACGAAGAGCTCCCACAGCTGTGTATAATAATGTCCAGTTTTAAAAATTAAAAATTCTGAGAAGCTAGCGCGGCTAAAACTAATCTAATAGCGATATCAGTCTCCACTAGAACCTTATAATTTAGAAAATCCATAAAGTAAATCACAGAGTTTGAAATAGCAAAACATTTTGAGTGAAACCTGACACATTTGTCGAACCGACTTATTTTCACCGTCCCGCGATACAATACATCCCTTTATTGATATGTATCTTTCTATAGACGTTTGTGTTAAAAAAATGCGTGAAGAAAGAAAGACAAAAGTGTCCCTTCGCATCAATCTTGGGTGCCGTCGTAACTATACAACTTTTAATTTCATGCCTTACCATTGAACAGAGATTATATCTTACCTTAACATTCTAACATACATAATAGCAATACCAACTCGAATAGAAATCTCACCCGTGAGCCCCTACCAAGACAAACAAAGTCGCGCGGCAAAATGAATTCTTAGAGCTGCAAAAAGCATCCACGCGACTAACTATACAAAGGATCATTGTAGGGGCTCCACTCGTTCTATAACATTCTCGAAATTCCCGCACTCCGAAATTCTTTCAATGACATACCGATTAGCTTCCGACATAAAAAATATAATTCTCAAACTATCACCTACGAGTGCATCAAAGTATAATGTGAACTTACGTACAGTTATTGGAACGCAAGACAAACATGACTAATCTAGTCTTATTTTTCTATTAATCGAATGATACATAATTATTTCATCTAAGACACTTCCAAAGTAAAAATGACGATTGGCCTTAAAGTACAAATTGTTAATAAAATAAAGAGTGAAGTTACTCGCGAACTGATCGGTTCAGAATGCACTAGAAGCCAAGTCGAGTAATGTACACGTATAGAACACGGACGCGACAACCGGCCCGGCACCGGACCGGCATCAACCAGCGACGGAGAGAAGACGGATTCTGTATGAGATGCATCTGAGACGTGCCGTGATCTTTGGAAATTACCCCCATTAAATTTAAACAAAAGCGACATAAAACGAGAACCAACTCACAGCCTATGTTTTTAAACCCGATACGATAGCGACCTGACATGAAGCGTCGCCGACGGAGCATTCGATCGTATTCTACAAGAAAATAATCAAGAAACCAAAATTAAGAACTCATGAAGAATTCGACCGCGAACGGTTGGTTGATCACTAAAATAAAATTGTTCACCCTCGATCCTTATTAAATAACTTTGTACATTGAATCCAAAGCGACACGTCATTTTGGATGTAGGCACTCTCTAGGCGGGGCGGCAAGCGGTCGCCGCGTCGTCGGCCTCTGGTGGGCGGCTCGGGGCCGACCGCATGAGATCAGTGGAACGGCTGCGGCCGTGGCGACCCGCTCGCGCTCTAAGAGGACGTGAGATACGAGGAGAACGTATGGTCGTCCCAGTCGCCCGCCACGCCGATCTCGCTCAGCATGTCTGACACGTCTGGCGTGCAGGAGAACTCGAAGTGGGACCCTGACGAGGACGACGCCGTCTCGAACGACTCCATGTCCGTGAGGGCGTCCAGGTCGACCTCGCAGTCCGTCGGCAGCGGTAGAAGGTCGGTGATCGAGTACAGATCCGTGAGATCCGACTGCTCGCGGCGACTACTGTCCTCGTAGAAACAGGCGGATTCGGGAGAGTCGGGCGAGCCGGCGGGCGACGCCGGTAGAGGCAGAAGGGTTGGCGCCGGCGTTTCCATGGGAACGCTCGGGACGGACGACGGCGTGGGCCTCGACCGCCGCCTGGAGACTCCCCTGTTGTTGTTGGAGTCCGCGCGCTGCTTGCGCTTCTGTTTCGAGACGGCGCCAGTGCGTTGCGCGGGTTTGGCTGCCTTCTTGCGTGGCCTATATTTATAGTCTGGGTATTCACGCATATGTAGCTGCCTGAGCCTCTCCGCCTCATCGATGAAGGGCTGACGTTCTACGTCGTTAAGGGTCTTCCATACGCGGCCAAGGTTCTTAGAGATCTCCGCGTTGTGCATATCGGGGGTCTGCTCGCAAATTTTCCTGCGCTCGATTTGTGACCACACCATGAACGCGTTCATAGGCCTTTTGATGTGGTTTGGATTGTTCTTCTTCGTCTGTGGACAAAAGAAAAGGCCGGTTAGTTAATTTGACTCAAAGACGCTTTGTAGGATAATTTGCTCGCCTATAACGAATTCATGTTCGAGGTAGAATCAGTGTTGTTTAATTGTAGTCTGCGCGATTATTATTTCAGGCATGTCCCATCTGCCGCAAGCACTGGCAAAAATCTGGTCGCGTTGAATTAGTATGCATGGCTTTGCACCATTAGGCCGCGTCCTTACTATTAATGAAATTGTTATCAAAGGAATTATTATTACAAACAAGTCTAAACATAATCTATTCAGTTAGTTGACAGACGGAAAATTTTATAACGCAGTAGGAATATAAATGATAAAGTGGCTGATAATTTGCGACGTAATGCTCGGACTGACCCAATTAGATTCTATTTTTACTGATCTCGCAACGTCCATAAGCCGTCGAGTTCTTTTCGACTTCAATAAGCGCTTCTGCGTCGATCGAAGTGTAAAACATTGACTAACGAGGATGTGTAAGTACACAGGAAGCCATTATCAAACCATGTAGGAAGCAGAGTAGAGGACTGCGCTACAAGGGCGGTGTTATCTATTTTTCCTCGTTACATCGAAGAGACGCGAAAGGATTACGGGTATATCTGGAAAGTTACCGCCGAAATGGAGAGCATATTTCAGGGTTTAGCAAGGGGGAAACTCGGGCCACTATCGGGAGGCTGGAACATAAAAACAACACCACGCCGTGTACGACCATAAGCGAATACTTCGCTTTATTATTCAAATCTTACTTTCGCTAAACTCCTCCCGCCGTCCCGGGGGAATATTCGAGGGAAAAAACCTCGTGACTTTATATTTTTTGTTCGTCTTATTTATATTCAGGAGAAAAAAAGGGTTTGTCAGATGGCAACTAAATCAAGTTCGAGCCGCCCACTCCGGCTCAAGGTGAGCAGAGGTAGCTTTTTGCTGTGCAACCAAAATTCAGGTTGGTATTATTGCCCGGTTTTTTGCTCAATTTGTATTTGGTCTACATTTAGACTGCAAAATCGTTAATTATAACGTCTGCTATGCATTTTTTGACGCCAATTAGTAATTAATCACATTTACGAGTAATCTGACAGATGTGAGTCAGGGTGCAGTTTTAAACGAGATAATGAATGCATACGGGCAAAATCTCCGATAGTTGCACGTGAATTTGAACGTAGGAAAAAACCCTACATTATAATAAAGGGTGGGCCCTGTAACAGGAGCAATAAATTAAAACATAGATTCGTCCCTTGTAACTAAACAACATTTGTTAAGCAACTTCTGAAAATAACGTGTATTAAATGACATTTTGTACAATAAAGTTTAGACAAAGAAGCAATGTATTGCGAAATGTCCGATATTAGTAGAGTGACAGCTATGTCAATGCTCAGGTAATGTCAACGTTGGACGACATACATTGAAAATACTATTTAATTTGTTTGAAATAATAACATTTTGAAAACTGACTTTTTTTTAAAGTTGCTGAACAAATGTTGTTCAGTTTAACGAGTAAAATCTATGGTTCAATTTTTTGCTTATGTTACAGGGCCCACGTGATATCATGGCCAAAGATCACATCACATTTCCATATTGTACGCTATACATAAATAAACGTAGCAACAACTTAATATTCCACTCGAAAAAAACACCTGTCAACGGATATTATTGTTAATAAACTTCCGCTTACTTATTATTATTACCTACTATTTTAAAAATTATTCCATCAAGTAATCGAAAAACAAATATCGAAAAGATCTCAAATTTAAAAGACAATATGCTTAAATACCAATGAGGAACATAATGTTTGCTTTTCTAGCATTGAGTGCCTTTGAATTGACACTTGAAGATGAAAAGAGCGAACCCCTAAAGCAGCAGTGGTGATGGTGATATTTCTGACAAATGCACCGTCGAATTTAGCCTAATTTATAAATACACTATCACCGTCACGCACTCCAGTCATGTTCACAAATATAATTATACATATTATTCTTTCTACGGCTTTTATAGTACAGTCAGGAAATCAAAGCGGTTGCCCTTGCAGGCTGTATTATACACATACGATACCGTACATGGAGTAAATCGCCATATATTATTTAACTTTAAGACATCCGTGAGCTTTGCGGAGATTTAGTGGTTGTGGTCGGGCGTTATTTAACGGGGGTTATATATTTTATTTAAAAGAGTGGATTTTATAAAAATTGACAGTGATTTAGATAGCTTCCTAGGTACTTTAGATATCTTCCTTTAATAAATCCTACCTAGCGTATTTTCGGGAGTTGTGTGCGATATATAACCCATTTAAAAAAAGGGTTGTAAAATTAAGACGGATTGAATAAGAATAAGTTTTTGAGCATTGAATTTTAGGCGAAGTTGGCGTGAATAAGCGAATGTGGTCGTCAAAAAGCTATCTTTTTACCCGACTAAGGTACAGTCAAAAAGACGGTTGTATCATTTCCCCTGTACAGAAAAGACGGTAATCAGGATATAATCAAGCAGCTATAATTTATAAGATTGTCTGACTATGCCCTAAACGGAGGTACCTATGTCGTGAGCATACATTTATTCATTTGTCTATGGTCATACAAACAGCTATCGACCAAGGTCTCTCTAGGTTCCGTGTTATTGAGCATATTTGCTCGATTCCGGAGATTCTGCGAGGTCAACTTCCGGTTTAAAGATCAATTACGACTTCCTTAGAGGATGTTCGACATTTTAATGACAAACTGAGACTTAATTCAATTGACATTGAGTCATACCATTGTCATGTTCTGACATGCCTGAAATATAAGTGACATTGAACAGAGTTGTCATTTAAAGGTAAAAAGAAACATGTCACACGTTCCGACAAATAATGCCGTTGCGAAAACTCAAAGGATGATGTACGGACCCTTTTAACTATAGGGTAACATTGTAATCCTTTTAGATATAATTGTTTACTAACCAATTCTACCTGTGAACCTACTTACAAAAATATGGATTGAATTATTTCAATCTGGAACAAGTATTCAATCATTCATCACCATAGAGGTGATACAAGAGCTTTATAACGATATAACTGTGTTATAACGCGTTATAACGTAACGGTATTAAAGTTTAATATTGAATCTACAAGAAGACCATTTTACCACAGGATAAGGCTAGATTGCCGCAAAAAGATACAATTACTTGTGATATATATCCTCTTCACAATGTCCGATCACGACGATCAAACGAACTAACTATACTTAGAACCATGTATTATTCATACCCGTCAAATGAATCTGCGGACATACAAAAAACGGCCTCTCAACTGATTTGATATATCGAATCGGTCTATGCAGCTTGCATGTCGAGTAGCCCTGTCAATCCAAGCCATTCGAGACTAAAATCTAAATTTATAGATATTTTTAAAAATTTGTTCATTTATTACTCACTTTTATACATATTTAATTTTATAAAAATTAAGAGAATGAGTAATTGTTACTTAATATACGGGATGTTGAAAATTTATCACGGAAATGCATTTTATTCCATTAGTTTTTATTTATTCTCAGTATGTCGTAAGTGCACTTGAAGATGCTTTAAATGCTCCAAAGTGCTCGGAAATATTAATTAAGATGTAGGACATTTTCGAGTTGGCATTGAACAAAAGAGGATCGGGCGGTTATTACTGAGGTTCATTGTAATACGTGAGGCCAGATGAGTCTTTATACCTTTTGTGTTTCCAGATAATGAGTCCAAAATAGTCTAAATGAAACTTTTTTATTAAAACGTCCCCTTATTACGACGCGATCGATAGGAATTGGGATTGGACATTTTCGACATCTTGCGCTTTATTAAGTTAGGAATCTCATTTTTCGCTTTTTCGAGAATTTGCTACACCAAATCTGTTCTAGCGATATTGAAAGGATTTTATAAGGTGTAGTTTTTACTACGTTTCAAAATAAAGGAGTTGAAATATCCAACTTAGATTCATGAATACTGGTCGTTTATATTGCTAATTTAACTAGATGCTGACGTTGCTGTTTAAGATTTAGAGTAAAGAAATCTAAAATGCACGATAAATTTTGTCTAAATCTGATTCATAGAAATGAAAAACGGATTCAAACAAATACTCGTAACATTTCGTCAAATCTCAAGCGAGGAAAATTTATTAAGATAAGAGAGACGTAAAAAGAATTCACCAAATTCGAAAACATTATCCGTAAACAGTCATAAAAAGCGTATACTGTCAAGGAACCTTCATTTCCCGAAGTCGGCTAAGGGGCATAAAATAAAATAAAGTAGCTGTATAAAGTTGATGTGCACTCTGCATCTGGAAGCCTTGACTTATTGGCTATTTATATTCGCTTCCTTACACGTCGTATCATGGAGCCTTTTCTCTAGGCTATTTAACATATATCGCGTCGACGAACACATGCAAAGATACGATATATATCTTTACATACGAGCAATTCAATTGGAACCCCAGTTTCATTATGTGCTACTACCATGTAAATAATATTGGACCTCACGCAAATCGATCTAGTCCCTCAGTAAGCTTCAGCAGGCTTGTGTTATGGGCACTAGACGACGATATACATAATTACAAGCACACATTGAAATAAAATTTGGGTTGTGGGAAGTGTTTGTTTTTTGTTTTTTAGGGTTCCGTACCCAAAGGGTAAAAACGGAACCCTATTACTGAGACTTCGCTGTCCGTCCGTCCGTCTGTGACCAGGCTGTATCTGTATCTCAAGAACGGTGATAGCTAGATAGTTCAAATTTTCACAGATGATGTATTTCTATTGCCGCTATAACAACAAATACTAAAAATAAAATAAAATTAATATTTAAGGGGGCTCCCATACAACAAACGGGATTGGTTGCGTTAACCTCATTTGTATGGGGCGCTATACATACCAGGTGCAAAATTAACATAACCACTTAAGGATGGAATGTGTTTGTACGGAACCCTCGGTGCGCGAGTCCGACTCGCACTTGACCGGTTTTATTTCATCCGCTTTCATAGCCTCAAGTGTAAGTTTCCATAGTGACGTAACATTACAATCGCATCGCTTCTCTTATTAATAACATGATCGTAAACGCGTTCAAGACGTTTTTAATACGCCTTTATTGGGTTCACTTGTGTCAAATGTCAGAATGTTATCAAATCTAGGAAATCAATTTAAAACAATTTCTAACCGACGTACCGAAATAAAACTTTCCATGTATAATGTAGTTTACGAGACAGTACCTTAATTTGTGGTCTGTTTAGATGAAAAACACGTTGAAAAGCCGTAGAAACTGCACAAGATAAACCTATCGCAATTGGGCTCATTTAATTGGTCGTGATGATCAATTAACATTTAGGTAAGAAACACAAAAGTACAGTTGGCAAAAAACGTGTCTTGACGAAAAATTATTTAGCTTTAACGCTAACTTACACAAAGAACTCAGAATTCAACTACTCGATACAAAAAAAATAAGATTTCTGGTTAAAGTGGAATATAAAAAGTGCTTTTAGTTAATCATAATAAAACTACACCAACGAGAACGGGTTTTAAAAACTGTTTTATTTTTATATACTTGATAATAAACAATGCCTTTTCCAGCAGAATGCTAAAGTAAATAAAATACTGTATTTAACTGATATAAAGTCGACGTTTAATGGAATATTACCAAGCTATTAAGTTAAACCGTAATAGAATTCTAAGGAACTTCATAATAAGTATAATATGTGCCCTATAAGGCCGCAGTTATGCTCATTGGAATAAGTAGGAAAATGATAGCTTCAGCTTTTTTCAAATTATTATTGTACCGTTTCAAAATGCAGTCTTTAGCTAAACAGTTATTTCGATGAAATAGTAATGATTAATTGGAAGATTTAATTGACATCATATAATACGAGGAAAGATACACGACATTTCACTATCATTACTAATTTATTTGAATGATTTAGCTACATTTCAAGGTGAAACTTGGAACTCAGTTTTTTTTAAGGACACGGTTAGGGCGAGGGTACATAAAACCAAGTTTATTTAGATATGTTATTCTTGAAATACGTATAACAATTTTTCGTTTGTTTTTACCATTCAATTGCATTTGGATGATATTTAAGATAATATTTTCTTTGTACTAAAAGAGAAGTCCAGCTCAACCGTGTATAAAATGCCTTTGACACGGACTTTTTTCAGAAAATAGTTTTTTAGGGTTCCGTACCCAAAGGGTAAAAACGGGACCCTATTACTGAGACTTCGCTGTCCGTCCGTCCGTCCGTCCGTCCGTCCGTCTGTCACCAGGCTGTATCTCAAGAACGGTGATAGCTAGACAGTTGAAATTTTCACAGATGATGTATTTCTATTGTCGCTATAACAGCAAATACTAAAAATTTAATTAAATAAATATTCAAGGGGGGCTCCCATACAACAAAGGGATTGGTTGCGTTAACTTTGCACCTCATTTGTATGGAGCGCTATACATACCAGGTGCAAACTTAACTTAACCACTTAAGGATGGAAAGTGTTTGTACGGAACCCTCGGTGCGCGAGTCCGACTCGCACTTGACTGGTTTTATTATTTATCTCCTCAAAATCTCAACTCTTAAGGTATCTTCAAATTTCACACAATAAATATAGTGTCCAATAATTTTCATACCAGGTCACGTCTTTGTTGCATGCTTTTTTATTTCTATGAACATGACGCAATGGGGTGCTAGACGACGATATTTACCTGCACTTATTTAGATAGATAAATATTATGACCAAATGTTAGAGTTCATCACTCAAATATTTCCCGGGATTCGAGCCCGGAACCGCCAGCTCAGTACACAACGTCATTACAACTGCGCCAACTGCTTCGTTTCAATTACACGTGTCACTAGCTCCAGATCTAGATTCTTTTGACACAAAACAGTATTGACACGATGTCACCGCCGCCTCCCAACACGTGTCTAGTTTAATGCCCCCCAGTCACGACTACAGGGGCCTTTCTAAATCTACTTTTGACCCCTTTTTGCCATAATCGTCTATTCATATAGGTACACGCCGTGAATATTAAATAAGTTCAAATGTGTTATGTTTTGTTCCGTAAAAGGCGGTGTGGAACTGTTACGTTTTTATTGCGAATAAAATGTTGGACATTGAATTGTTGATGTTAATGTTTGTGAGTTCAGATGGCGAAGGCCTTTGACACTAGACAAACGTATCGTAAATAACTGTGTACGATGGGTATGTGCACATTGCTCGTAGAATCGATGGCCGTTGGGGCAGAAAGGTTCTTGAGTGGCGACCGCGGACCGAAAGACGCAGCGTTGGAAGGCCTCCAACAAGGAGGACCGACGACCTGGTAAGATCGCGGGTAGAAATTGAATGAGGGCGGCGCGAGATCGATCGTTGTGGAGAACTTTGGGGGAGGCCTTTGTTCAGCAGTGGACGTCTATAGGCTGATATGATGATGGGTATAGAATATATTTTACTCGACTACGGTCAATTAAAAGGGCGAATGTGATGTTTTCTTCCCGCCCAAACAAATTAAAGGACGCCTAGGGGAGACTGGGGTCAATAGAAACACGGGTCAATAGAAACAAGTGCAATAACTACGAAACAAGAAGCGATAGCGGGGCGGTCCCTAAGGGGGGATGGATCTGCGTTCGTGTCAGAACCTGTGGAACAGTGCTAGCCGTGGCTCTGTGACTGTCGGACGTTATTACGCGAGTGTATTGCTTTTCCGGCACCAAACGTAAGTATTTTTGATGTTTTTGTTTTGCATATTAGTCAATATCCATTGGTAGTACTTTAATACTATTTAACTTTCTGTTTGTATAGTTATTCTTGTTGAATTTGTAGTGGTTTATGTATACCGTGTGTATGTTATTTTTCTACGATTTTAAATATTCACCATGACGTTGCTGGGTCAATTGAAACAAAATTTACCGGGTCAATTGAAACATGTGGTTTTAAGCTTTTTTTTGCACCTAACACTTCTTTTTTTGTTTTTAGATGCCGCAAAACCGTCCGAAAACTACTAAATTCGGAAAGTGCAGTATAGATTTGTATAAAAAAGCTTACGAAGAGATCAAATCCAAGGGAATAAATAACACTTAGACAAGCTGCCGAAATGTATGACGTTAATTTAACATCATTGTTCAGATACAAGAAAAGACGAGACAGTTGCAATGAAGAATCCTCAGAACCTGTAAAGATGGGTTATTCTCCCCACAATAAAGTGTTCTCTGTGTGGTGGGCACACGTGGGATTTTACATTAATTACGTCAATCACCTTAACCCTAGTTAAGATGTATAAAAATGGTTGCTCTTTCTTCATTAAATGTTGATTATATTTCTAAATTAGTAATAGTTGATCTTATTACTTATAAATATTTAAATATTCTAAATGATAAAGCAAGAAGTACCATATGAAAATTTTGTTAAGTTAATAGCAATAAATGTTATTTTCTTTTTCGTTAAGTTGATGGTAGAAACTACCTCTTACTGTGTTCTAATCAAATACTGAGATTATGTGATTTAGTTATGACTAAAAAAATTAATTTAAATGATTATTACCATAAATAAATATTTTATTTCTAGGTGTTTCAATAGACCCCATTCATTGTTTCATTTGACCCGCAACCAGGGTCAAATGAAACAATTTTCGAGGATTTCTAAAACACTTGTGATTCGGTATCTGATACCTATGGATAAAAAACAACATAGCAACTTTAAAGCCAGATAATCTAGCTATAGTCGAAACCTTTCACAAACCAAGATAGCCGGTGAAATTACTAGCATAGAGGCATTCTATCTTCGTCCTCCGGGTAGGTAAGCACTTGTGACTCCTCTGGTGTTGCAGGTGTTTATGGGCGACGGTAATCGCTTTCCATCAGGCGATACGTTTGCTCGTTTGCCCCCTGACATAAAAAAAAAAAAAAAAAAAACCAGTATTGATAGAAAATGTAAGCACTATGGCCGTTTTTTCGAAAAACGTTTCAATTGACCCCGGTCTCCCCTACTTGTACTAGGGTCGTAGTGTATGCAAGCATCATATCGCTAATGTAGAATCACACTAATATTATAAAGATGAAAGTTTGTAAGTAAAGTAAGTAAGTAAGTAATTTATTCATAACAACATACAGTCGTGTTGAAATACAATAATTTAAAATAATAAAAAAAATATTATCAACTATACAGCTATGCTAAATTATTATTTATAATATACTATACAATGTTTGTGAGTGTGTTTGTGTTTGTTTGTTACTTCTTCACACTCAAACGGCTGGACCAACTATGATACATTTTGGTATGAAGGTAGCGGACACTAGATTACAAAGGCTACTTTTTATCCCGTTTTTTTTTGTGTTCCCGTGGGACGATCGGGTAACCCCACGCGGCGCGGCTAGTTTAGTCATTATAGTGATGAGATTCCGGATGGCAGTGTCATTGTCATACGACGAAAGGATGCTAAAATGTGTCCATTAAACTTCTTATGAACAAATTATTTTTAACTTACCTAGTGACATAAGTAAAGTAAACACCGCAAATGCATCAATTAAATTATTACTTTTTTAGCGCGGCCATTAAAATCCTTAACCCAAGCGTGTGTACGTGCTATATGCTTTAGAGCCTTGGCCCACATGTCTCGCTCTGTGATTCCAAAGGCGAATTCTTTAAATGACTATACGAACAATAAAAAACTAAATCTGTTAGAACGTTATCTACGCCAACGAGGAAAAGAAATATACGGGCAAAAAATGTTCTAGACTTGATATAAGCTGCATTAAAATCGTATTAAGCCAAAAAATAAATGCAGTAACCGAGTTGCAAGGTTAACGTAAAAATACTTAGAAGTAGACTTACAAATTGCATTGTAATTTTTGTATTAAACTGTGCAAAAACTGCTCATAGTAGTCAATCTTGACTCGGTTTTCATTCTGTTACAATAAAACAACCAGTCTGAGGTTTCAAAACAACTACGCAACATAAAAATAATCTTTGTTAATATTAATATCTAAATAATTATGTAGCATCTTATAAAGCATTAACTATATTGTGTTAATATGACATATATTTTCATTGCGTGTGATCCTTAAAACCGTTAAGTTGTTAAAAGTCTATCCAATTGGGTCTAAATTGTAAACCTTTCATATAAAATGGAGCGTTTTTTTGTTAAGCATGCGATTTGATCCGTCAAGCACGTAGCGCCTAACCCTGAGCATTTCAAAACGACGGATGGGTGGTACGCCTTCTTTTTAGAGGTGGGTAATAAATAACTTGATAAAAAGTCACAGTGATCGCTTTTCAAAAAGTATCTCTATTTCTTGTCCGGAAAAATCTTACAAAAACACGTGCGTAAAACGTTCCTTAGTGGCATTTGCTCTGGCTTTTGCGGCACTAAAATAAATAGTATTTTTTTCAAAAAGTGACCGTCTCCAACCGAAACCCACTAACGTATGTCAATATCACGATATATTGGACCCGATTTTTCAATAAGTAACGTTATTAAGTATCGTTATAACGTGAATAACAGGCGTGCAAAAATCACCGTGATTTTTTTGGAACCGAAATCTGGGGGCACGGTAGTGCCCCCGCCAAGACGAAAAAAAAAGAGGCGGGGCACTACCTACCTTTTCTCGAACCGTTTCGTCTCATTTTCAAACCCTCATAGTTTCGTCCCAGTCCCGTCCAGAGCGCCCAAATTCACAGGTTAAGATGCAGTTAGGGAACATATGAAATGTACTAAATTTCATTGATCTAGCTTTTATACTTTAGGTTTTATTGGTACCTAAAATACGCCGATATTGCCACTCACTCACTTATGTATCAAAACCTCTGGGGTACTTCCCGATAACCTAGAAAGCTGAAATTTGGTATGTAAGCTAGGTTTAGTACACAAACAATAGAATAATTCTGAAACTTGGAACTTTTACCCCCCAACCCCTTAAACTAGGGGATGGAAGTTTGTATGAGACTTCTGCAAAGTTTGATACTAGAGGTCTGAAAATTGATATAGGGACTCCTTTATTATTTATAAATAATAAAATACATATTCTAGGATTTTAAAAAAATCACCCCCCACCCTTTAAATAAGGGGATGAAAGTTTTTATGGGTTTTCCATATTGGGCGATAAAAGTATTATATATCGGGCTAAACGTAAGTATTTCTTATACACAATTATTACTACTTCCATATCTACACTTCGACTTCGTATTTTAAATATCTGGGGGCACGGTAGTGCCCCCGCCAAGACGAACAAAAAAGAAGGGGGCACTACCTACCTTTTCTCGAACCGTTTCGTCTCATATTCAAACGCTCATAGTTTCGTCCCAGTTAACACTAGAGCGCCCAAATTCTCAGGTTAAGATGCAGTTAGCAAACATATAAAATGTACAAAATTTAATTGATCTAGCTTTTATACTTTAGGTTTTATAGGTACCTAAAATACGCCGATTTTGCCACTCACTCACTGACGTATCAAAACCTCTGGGGTACTTCCCGATGACCTAGAAAGCTGAAATTTGGTATGTAAGCTAGTATTAGTACACAAACAACAAAATAATTCTAAACCTTGGAACTTTTATCCCCCAACCCCTTAAACTAGGGGATGGAAGTTTGTATGAAACTTCCGCAAATTTTGATACTAGAGGTCTGAAAATTGAAACCTATAGGGACTCATTGTTATAAATCAAATACATATTGTAGGACTTTTAAAAAATCACCCCCCACCCTTTAAATAAGGGGATGGAAGTTTGTATGGGTTTCCCATAATAGGGGATAAAAGTGTATATGTGTAATATGGGGCTAAACTTAAGTATTTCTTAAATACACAATTGTCTACTTCAGTTGACGCTCAAGAAACCCTACAGCCCAAAAAAATTAAAAAAACTAAAGCACCTTACAAAAAGAAATGAGATCCCACCAAAAACATTTCATGTAAAATTGACGGCCAAGACTCACATTCTCATAACGCTTTCGCTGTAAAAAAGTTATCAGATCCCAGGAAAAGCCAAGCCCCTAAGCCCCGACTTTACTAACCCCACCACCTTGGTTTAAAAAGTATGGCATCAACTGGCTTCAAGCCCCTAAACCCGGAGTTTACTAACCCTACACCTTTGTTTCAAAAGTATGGCTTGGCCGTTTCATAGACTACCGTAAATAAGTCTAGCGGACTGTCCGGCCTATATCGTAAGGAATTAAGTTTATAAGTATATATTATCAAAGACATAAACTTAGTTTCTTGATACCATATGGGCCAGACGGTCCGTTGGACTTATTTACGGTACTCTATGAAACGGCCAAGCCATACTTTTTAAACAAAGGTGTAGGGTTAGTAAACTCCGGGTTTAGGGGCTTGAAGCCAGTTGATGCCATACTTTTTAAACCAAGGTGGTGGGGTTAGTAAAGTCGGGGCTTAGGGGCTTGGCTTTTCCTGGGATCTGATAACTTTTTTACAGCGAAAGCGTTATGAGAATGTGAGTCTTGGTGGCCGTCAATTTTACATGAAATGTTTTTGGTGGGATGACAGTTACGTGAATTACGTCGATTGATATCTTTTCGCAACTCTAGTTCTTTTCATTAGTTGTGGACTTGCCGGGTACTACAAATTACTTTAACCTCGTCAGTGGCGTTTTACTCGTAATCTAGTCATTGTGAGCGCAATATCGTACAAAATTGAACTTGAATTAGTCAATGTCATATTATGACTGTTTCTTATTAGGTAACATAAACAAACTAGAAACTACGTCCTTTTATTGCTAGTAAATTTTTTGTCTATTTTAGATCACGTTCGATGGTCAACTCAATATAGCCTCAATCGTCGAAAAAACATTATATCTAATACATATAATTGTATGCTGTCGAAAATAGCTTTTAAGGTCAAATATTAATAATAATGGCCGTCAGAATCGTATCGCAGAGGAGATAAAAACGATACGATAAAAAAAAATATTTAGAAATATCTTATATCGGTCCATTTATAATTCTATATACAGTAGGTAGTAAATAAACTTGTCACGTAAGTAGCAATATAATGACGTAAAGAAGAAAATTGAACTATAAAAGAGCTTATGAAATCATTAATGATTTTGGTTGAACTCATGAAATAACTAATCAAAGGGCTTGCAGCTGCGAAAATAATTTACCAGCAACCTTTACGATATCCTTCCTCATTGATTTGTGGTTATTACTCGCCCAAATTATGAGACACAGCGGAACACTCCATTTTCCAATGCTTAACTTTGAAGTTTCAACAGATACATACTAAGTGCAGGTATTGCATTTTAATCAGTAATGTTATCTCCGGATACATTTACTTGGAAACATGTACAAAAATAAAATAATGTTGTTTTAAGTACCCGTGAATCTAGTCTATAAAATATTATCTTAAAGTGCAAAGAAACTAAGAGTGGTACAGGCATCGTTCCAAAGATGCTGGCAGCATTTCCTCGCTGTATTGCGATTAAGAGTCAAGAGATGTTTCGCAAACGATTCTTATTTTGACACCGGAGACCGCCGGGGGACGGAAAGTTGACATTTTGTCCCCATGGATAACAAAAACTTTAAACTAATTTGTGGTCAAGAAATGTGACCTACTGTGCTAGATGAAGATATCGTTCTAGCCCTTTTGGTCGCCTGTGGTGTCGACCAGCCTTTGTAATAAGGTTTCGAAAGCTTGGTATTTTATTATTGGCTTAGCTAGCCATATCAGAGCCCACAATAGACGAAGTCCATAGTTCTTGCATTGGGTCGCCGTCGTCGAAATCGATGAGGAGGATATTTTTTTTTTATTATAAAAAAAAGGGATATATTTAAATGCACATCTATATAATTTTTCAGTGCACTAGGTAACTCAACTAATTAACTGAATGCATACCAGAAAAACTTATGCCGTGCAAAAAAAACAATTGATTAACTGAACATGTCCTACAAAAAAAAACTTCAACATCATACAAAACCAGATGACCTTTTTAACCGAACGAATTCACACCAAAAATATGGTTTGTACATCAGATATATTTGAAAGTTTCACCAAAAATACAACTCGCACTGCACACTAAGATCCGACTCGGCCGGGTTAGGTTAGGTTAGTTTTTTTTTTTATATCCATTAAAACAGTTTTGCAAATACCTTTAAATAGTATATTGAATTCGCATTACTTAGTGTGCATTATTAGTGTGCAAGTCAGTATTTTTGGTGAAACTTTCAAATATTTTGATCGAAAAAAGGGAATATACAGATATCGATTTAAATACATGCCTAAAAAAAATACGAAATATTTCTTTGTGATTTATTTATAAATACACGTTTGCAGTGAGCCTTTTGTGACTTAAGCCGTGGTAATAATAGTAATACCGAAGACATAAATTACAATGGTGCTCGGGGGCATGTTTCGTAGCTAAGATCGTTTACAGACGGTTCGGCAAGGTCAAGTATACGCCTCTGGCGATCTTTAATGGTAGGATAAAATTTATAAATCACTTATAATTTTCAACCGCTTTTTATAATGTAGCGACAGCTGTAACAGTCTAATAACATAATAAGGTTTTTTTTTGTTACAATGACTTAAGAAAAATATTTTTAGATTTTAATGTTTTGGGTTGATCTGATCATTAAAAATGTTGTAGAATGTTGAAATGCAAGAGTACATGTTATAATGCGAATGAAGCAATGCTTAAAAATAATAACGATATAAATCTTAAAGAAAAAGATGGAACAGTACTTAGAGTACCTACTTCTTATTGGTTAACCTCTATTAATGCTAAGTTTTATCTGTGTTTGTATTTATTTTTTGTTGAAGTGTGCAATAAAGAGTACTCTATCTATGGACTCCTTGACGCATATAGCTAGCTATAATATAAAAAAAGACTTTTTTTTAACAAATTCATTGTTTCTAATTCGATGGCGCTATGTATCTGGGTTATGTATCGTCCATATCCCTAATATATCCCATACCTATTTTCTTATTTTTGCTACATATTTGACAATGATAAGATGTCGTTATATACTGAAGTACCTAATGGTGATAGGTGATATTTCGGACATACGGTATCAAAACCTCGAATTTGAGTTCTGCATACAAATCGTCCATGTCTACTCATATTCCAACAATTCCCAAAATAATTTCCACCCGTGTTTTATCGATCTCTCTAACCACACACTTGCACGTGGCAATCACGGAGTAATCACTCGTTTGAATTATGGTATTCTTAACACCAGCCCACAAATAATGCTTGTTTGCCCATGCCATTAGAGAAAGGGTGAGCGAGTTGTTCCAAATAAAACTAACTGCATACGAGATCTAAATGCTAATAGTACTTTTTAGAATTAAAGGGGGAAAGAAGCCTAACCTTTGGGGCTAGATCTGATATTATTATTGGAGTATGTCCGAGATCTTGCCACTAAATGTCTAACTTCAAAGTTGTGCTGTATTAGAAGAAATCAGTAAGTATGATATTTTATTTATCAATTAGAAGCATGCACTCTGGTTTGGTTAGTTGAACTGATAATGTAGTTGTATAATAGAATAGGATACTCTTTATAGCACACCTCAAGAAGAAGTAAATAAAATATAGATAACACTTATCTTTACAATAGAGGTACACAGCAACAGGCAATCTTATCGCTAAACTGCGATCTCTTACAGAAAACCTTTGGGTAGCGGATTAATATAATATAGTATTTTGCTTACTGAATCGGAGATATCGTAAGGCGCCTTTGAGTAAGGGCCCTGGAAGCGTGATCGACTAACATTTGCTTTCCGAGTAAACAACCGTAAGTGAGAAAACCCAGAGAATTATACGACTGACTTGTATTTATTTATCCGTCATATGCAGAAGGCAAATAAGCGCGAGGTGCAGCACGCAGTAACTCAACGTTGTAAAAACACCCGTTGGCTTCCTCTTGTCATGGATGGTAGTAAATTTCGAATCGAGTTACATTTTATGTATAATATTAGCATCTTGAGCTTGTCCTACCGGTGTAACAAGTTTCCGTTCGGATTTGAGTGTATAATTCGATTGTTTAGATTGTTAACATTTTTAGATCGGATTGGAAACCTGTATCTCAGTGCTGACACTTTCTCCTTCTGTATCCTCCCTCTCTACTGATCCTTTTTGATGACCATCATATTTTGTTGATTCAAGCCACTAAAGGTACAAAAACTATTAAGTTAGGTCCGGTAGTTTTTCTTTCATAAAGAATTACACAAAATCAACGGTTACTACTTTTAATGGTCTGTCTGTGTTCTTTATATAAAATGAGGGTTAAACTGTGAAGTTTTCTGTAAAAGGAACAAGTTCTGAGTAACCCAACTATGTATAACACAGACCAAAATATATTTTCAAGCCGACCGTAGGCACAATAGTAAGTTCAATAGCTATTCATACGTTATTATTACGACAACCCGTGATTTGTTCTTGTGACCTCTCTGACTTTGATTCATTTCACTCACATTTATGAAAGTACACGTAGCAAAGCATTATACCCACAAACCATACACACCAATCTCGTCTCTATTGTCAACCCTTTACTCTCTGCAATCGCGTGAATGTTGGCCTGTTAATGCATTTGACTTTGTAGCCGTCTGTACTTAAGTTTTTTTTTTATGATTTATTGATTTTGATACGGTTCCAAGGCATAAAATGGCTTTTATGGGTTTTAAAATAACTTTCAAGCGATGTCGGAATAGGTAATATTACTAAAAGCTTTCGTTGCATTATTGAGTTGACTGTACATGTAAATTATTCGTCATTATTAATAACCGTTATGTTTACGCTAGTTTTCATTCATTTCAAATTGAAATTGTGTTTTTTTCTTCACTTTATACTATATTCTTAACGATCAATAGAAGGGTTCTTAAAGGTACCTAATTCTAAACACCAATATAATACCTTCGTTAAAACGCTTGTGGTCTGCGAAACCTTGTCAAATCTCGATCAAAAGAACTTTTGTAATTGCGTAATTCATTCAATTCTATTGAATTGAGTACCATCGTTATTTCACGTTAACGAGTCAAAAGCCAAAGCCTTTGACTTTTATCGCTGAGTTTAGATCTTTTTGTTATTTTATAGTCTGCATTGAATATTGAGTTAACTCGAGTGTTTTATTTAACCTCGGAACCCGTAAGCGAAATAAAGGAATAAGTGATGTCGTGCCATATTCCTACATCTCATTATACTGAGAAACGTATTTTTGATTCAACTAACTGCGCCGAGCGGTGTTACCCGCTCATCCCAAAGGAGCACGAATATTTTTCGGGATAAAAAGTAGCCTAAGTGTTAATCCAAGTTTTCAGCTACCTTCACACAAAAAATCAACAAAATTGGGCCAGCCCGTTGAGCGTGAAGAAGTAACAAACATACAAACACTTTATTGTAGCGGAGCGAGCGAAGCTCCCATGGATCGACTCGAATGGACTTTGTGACAATGCGCAGATCTCAGCGAGTTCTCAACCGATTTTAGAAATTTTTGTTTTAAAATGTACAAATTAAATTTCGCTAGGTCGTTACGAAGAGAAAATTTCGAAAACAAAAAAAAAAAACGCTCCAATCTATGGTGCAAGCTTAGCCGGTTGCTGACTCTGCATCGACCTAGCAATATTAGTGTTATTTAATTCCATCCAATTTTGTTTAATATTTCGTAGAACAATTGGAGAAGCATTCATTTTGAAAGTCTACTTGAGTCTTGTCGAATCATAATAAACAAGATTCTTGCGTAAAAATGGACATTTGATGCCAAAAGCTACTCTTTTTATTAATACCATAGCAACGGGATATCCAAGATAATGATTCAGGTTATTTTATTTAAAAATGCTTTGATGTTAGAATCTTGTTCACTAAATTAAGTTAGAACGAATCATATACTTTACGTCACACTACTTACGGCCCAAGTATGATTTCCTGCCTGCTGCTGCTTGTAAACAAATCGCATTTCCTGGCCAAGCCAAGACGTAAAATTTTAGGCAAATCACGGGCGGTAATTCGTAAAACCCCAGATCGCACATTTATTGACATTCACGAATTCAACGCAACGCATTTAATGTACTATCAGTGCTCCTAATCTGTACCGTGGGAACCCAAACGAATACCTACACATCGCGCATCGTGGTCGACGCGCTCAGCCAGTCGGTTGCCACTAGGGCTCCCGGTATCCGTGTTACACGCGGAAACGTGTACACGGATCCTTAACACCGGCGGTACTAACAACCCGATCTACACGAACCGGCTAGGAAACGTTTCCTTCGGAAACGGGTCGACACGGACCCGCTAGGAAACGTGTCCTCTAGGAAACGTTTCTAAGTTTGGATCCGGATCCGCGGTTCGCGCCTTCACTCGGGTATTGAATAGGTACACGTCTGAGCGACCCGCCCGGACCGAACCAGTTATTATTTGAGTTGAAGTTGAAATGAAACGGATAATTTGTTCATTATTGAATGATAAACTGATTTTATATTATTACGTACGGAGTAAAAAAGATCGAATAACGTCATATAAAATATTTTTTTCTGCTTTTTTATAATCACTATTAGGATACTGATCAGAGATGGGCATTAATCGATTAATTTTTTAGTTAACTAATCAATCGATTAAAAATATCATTCGTAATTTTTTATCGCAATTAATTTAGTTGTGAGAATCTTCGACTAACAATTGAATTAGTTTTAGTTTCAATCGACTAAATTTCACGATGAAATCAATATTAAAACTACGCAGTCGCTCGGTTTTGCATTTTTATTTAACTTGCAATATGTAACTACGAGTAGGTATGTACATTGTAGGTACTCGTATGTTGTATCACTTGTATCTATGTTGGTTTGGGTAGAATCTTGAAACTTATTTTGAAGCAGATATCTTCAACCGATTGAGCTAAAATTATGTATATATTCAAGTTTAATTTGTAACGCTTGAATAACAATGCAATATTATGGGCCATATTAACAATATTATAAGGATAAATAACGAAAAACTGCAATGTTTACAAATCGCAAACAATATAGGTAGTAGTTGGTGCTCTATTAATATTTTGATACTTAAAGTACTAGTTCTAACGATTATTGTAAAGTCCTATACGATACTGAGTAAATTATAGACATAGATATTATCAATATTTTGCTGTCTGTGTCATTAGTACAACTCTGTTTAGTGTCACGCGGCGAGAAAACAATGGGATAATCCTACTTACCTGGAAGTTGTTTGTTGCATTTTGGTGCAAGTGCCGACGAATCTTCTAAAAATAACACGTTCTATTGAAATAAACATCTGCATGTTGTTTATTATCTATTTTGTTGCGGTCTATTTTGTTATCACC
Organism: Apotomis capreana; assembly: GCA_947623375.1. NCBI lineage: Eukaryota > Metazoa > Arthropoda > Insecta > Lepidoptera > Tortricidae > Apotomis > Apotomis capreana. Next base: position 1,724,856 of record OX392515.1, on the reverse strand, counting down.
GTGTGGTCATTGACAATATTTAAACCTCTTTGTAAAGAAATCTCAGCATTAACTATTGTACATTTTCCTTGCGTCATTCTACATTTAAATATATCAACATGACATATTTTATTTATTAGCGCTATTGCCAATATATATATTGGAGCGGCAGCGAATTGATCGATCAGGCTATTCCATGTAAGGCTCATGCTTCATAAATTCATACTCATAGATGTTTTGAGGTATCTAGGTCATATTATATTATAATCTTGATTCTAGGTTCTGTCATTTTAGATTCTAGGTGATTATTACTTATTATATTACGATGCTCTTACGATTATTATAGCAAATATAGGAAATGGTTTAAGGGCACGGACCCTAGGTAAAAAATAAGAAAGAGAACGATGTACCTATGAAGGAGGAAAAAAATATACCTACTTTACTAATCCATTTTATAGCTTACATAGACGTACCTACATTACATTACATTAAAATAGACATACCAAGTTTTTCGTTCAATTTGCTTCTATTATTAGTCGTGGAAAAATAGTCTAACTAATTAGTCGATCACAAAGTTTAGTTGTCCGAAATCAATCGGCAACTAAATTAGTTGCACTCTATACAACTAAGATTGATCAGTCGTCGTTTTCAATCGTCAATCACAATTAATTCTGTTAATTTTAATCGTTAGTTGTTAGTCGATTACATTTTGCCCATCTCTGGTACTGATTAATACCTAACACCTTGCATAATGGATGTAACATTATGGTGTTAGGTGCAAAAAGTTGTCATACCTACCTACCTTCTTACGTTACCTGCTATGGAAACTTTTTTTAAGATTAGATATGAATAGGATTAGGGTTGCACTGCAGCTGCACTTGCAGATAACGACAATACCCATTGTTTATCGTCATAAATTAACCACGACAATTTTACTGATAATACTTACAAGTTGTTTTGACATTAGGCCTGGAAGACCTTTTATTCGTTAAAGTTGAAGGAGAGGCCGCTTTCATTTAATAAAATTAAGCAACAAAAAATAAATAAATTAGCGTATTAAACAAATCGCAAATACAGAAAATATTCTCAGAACATGTTAAGCCCAACCCAATATGCATAATGCAATGAAGGATTAATTTATTATACATATATATGAGGAAATATCTAACACAGTTGCAATAAATCCTTATATCAGATTATAGTTCATATTTATACCCTCCGAAAAACTTGAGGAATTTACACAATTTTAATAACTGATAAAGTAAAAAATATCGTTTTATTTTTAACGATAACGTCATATTACATAAATTTAAACGTCAATTCTATTATACACGTCGACAAACTAAAGTCGCTGTCGTGTCATTTGACGTTATTGCACCAAAAATGCTAGAAAAAGTACAATCCCTGATTATTATACTCCATTTCTCACTCCATAGCTTTTAAAAGAATAACCGTAAGATGGCCACAACACGTCGACGGCGGGTCGGACCCGCGTGTGATTGAGATCCGTGTACACGGGTACACGGGTACACGGGTCTTAATTACACGGGTCTTTATTACACGTTCCAAACGGGCCAGAAACCCGTTTCCGTGTAACAGAGAAACGGGTACACGGAAACGGGTACACGAAACCCGGACACGACCGAGAGCCCTAGTTGCCACACGCGCTCACGGCCGGCCGCCGCCGGTCGCGCTATAAAATCACCAAAAGATCGCTTCGTCGCGAATAAGACCAACGCGCTGCAGTGTTGCGGGGTGTAAAAACGATAAAAGCAACAGACATTTATCCTTTTTTTTGCCGACAGACGATGAAATGATAGTAAAAATTCTTAGAATAAGCACCTACCTAAAATAATTGCTACGCTATCGCATTGCATACACTGTTAATGTAAATATAATAGGTGTAATGTTGAATAAATAAACTTACCTACTTAATATACTTAAATTCATTGAAAACATCCACTACCTATATCTACAAGTGACAATAATTTACTCCCTAAGATTTACGAAATAAGTTTAGTGCGTGTGGCGGAGGGTGCATTGCACGGCCTAAGAAAGGGCGTAAACGTCGTTGTTGTTCTTGGCACTTAAGATCTTTTACAAGGAATGCATTCGCGAAATGAAACGCGTGATCAGAATATTTTAAAACAACTTGTACCTAGTGACTATTTCGAATCTTGGAATGCTACTATTATACAATATGTAACACATTATACTCGTATATAGGCACCTACCAAACTTTATTTAGTACCTACTGTCAGTTTCATGTTTTTCTTTCATGTTTCTGGTATGTTCAGAAAGAATAGGTAGGTAAGATTGCTTGATAGAATTATTAATGTAAGTATAAAATACGGTTCCCATATACCTGCTCGGAAATTTAAACAATATTGATGGTGTGCCGCAGCGCATGTGAATACCGATTTCGAGGAGGTACCTAATGATAATTAAATTTAACGAATAAATTTGAGAATAAATCGTTTTATCATCTGACCTTGTCTATTTATAAAATCATTTCAAGCGGTGTCAACCCTAGCGTCGTTTTGCCGGCACGTGCGGCCAACGACCCGCGCGTTCAAGGTCGCTCCATTGTTAAATTGAGTAGGCATGAAAAGCGGTAGGTATTTGCGTTTTTATTCAGACATGTGTATCTGTTCGAAGAACTATTATATTAATCTGTGGTACTATTACGTAATAACCACACTTTGTAATATAAACATAAAAAACCGTATCTACATTTCAATACATAATCCAGTTCTCACTAGGTCAAGTTAGAAACGTGCCCAGGATCGAACCCGCAACATGACAATTATCGATTATTAACCACTTATATCCAGGTGAAACTTAGTGTGGATTGAGATTGAAACTGGATGGAAAGGAGTTTCTCTGGTGGAAACAGTAATTACATCGCTTTGATATGGAAAAGCATTTAGTGAAGTAATATTATAAACATTACAAATAAAGCAACGTTAACGTTAGCTTGATAAATAGAAATTCATCACAACATTTATAAGTTCAATTTTGTTTCAACTCCGTTTCAAGTTAGCCTCATAATGTTGATTTGAGACGTAAAATGCATCAGTAAAATCGAACTAGAAAAGAGAAGAGAAAGGTAGAAAAGTAAAGTTTTCGCAATAACTAACGACTCGTTGTTCCACTAAAATGTGGCTGTGAGAAACCCGACTTCAAAAAGGAGGCTCAGTTCTTTTCCTTTAGTTCTAGAGACTACATAGCTATTTCGTGTTGTGATTGTGTGCAGTGGAAAACAAGCTGAAAACCCCAGTTTTCTCTGTGAATTTTGCCAATTTCGAGTAGTTTTTTAAACATATATAGCGCGCTGTTCTAACTAGTCACATTGATAATATGTTAATTAACATTGTTCATAGAGAAACATTTCTAAAACAATCAGCACTTTTGGATAATTAGCCTTAAATTTTCGCCAAAAACATTTGTGCCCATAACACGCTAGCCGTACTTTATACAACGTAGTGTTCACTTCCTTATACCCCCACTATGTCAACCTTCAGTGTGCGGCCCCACTAGACTACATTAAATGCAGGAAATCACGAGCCGTCCCGATCGACGATTTATCTTCCCAAATCGTAAATTCTGCCGTAATGATATTTTGCATCCGCCATTCTGAAACATACACGTGTATGCGCCGTTTGCGGAGAAGTTGCGCCGTAAATCAAGTTGTGGGTTCTTTTAAATGATTTGATTGAGTTTTTACCCGACAAAGTAGAGTTATGATTTTAGCAGTCGATTTGATATAGCTACTGGGCAGATTTAGCTATAAATATAGATCAATGGTGGAAGAGGGAGAGGCCGTTGCTCAGATGTGAGGCACAATAGGTTTCCAATGATAATAATAAATAATTTGTTATAGGTGTGTACAAATATTTTCGATGACAATGTGAAATGCTCTTAACTGACCAAATTAAAAAAAATATTTTCTTTATAACGAACAATTATCTAAGCATGGATGAGATTTGTTACAGACACTATTTTAGCAGTTGAACAATTTATTAATATCAGTTATTTTGTAGTATATACTCTTTTCTATCCTTCTCTTTTCTTTTTTAATTTGCGTTACTAACACATTTCCTTCTTAAGGATTCTGTGGTTAAATATGTTTCCAATTTGTATTGATTCTATGTACATTTTCCTGACACGCCTAACTAACTAAGTATCTATTAGGGATGAAGTAGTAATTTGTAGGCCCATAAAAGAGACATAAAGCCTACCACTTCGTATTTTACTAGTTTAATATCGACTTTCAAAACCTACCACACCTAGAGACCCCATGTCAAGCATCTGCGCTAATTCTCTCTCGACACACGTACGGACATGCCGGCAGACTACTAATAACACGTTTTTTATGCCTCACCACACGCTGCTTATTGAAACCTGTATCGATGTGTTGATCAGGACTTGCACTAGCGACCTTAGCCGTGCCTTGTACAACAGTCTCTATGGATTGGGGAAACTAACTTACCTATTTACTATCCACTTTATCCATTTTTGTTGAATGCTTTATTTTATCAAAGTAATAGTCCTGAAACCAAGTTACTATGAACTTTATTGCGCGTTATTAGGTTTTATGGAATTATAATAAGAAAACCTAAGCTCTACAACCAGCTGATGTTTATAGTTTTTCAAATTTTATTTTGTTTCTTCTGTTAATTATTTTGGAATGGAATTGTGAAATCTAAGCCATCTATTAGACATATTATCAGATCAGTTATTGGAGATTAAAAGTGCATTTACTTTTGCTTGTTACTTCGTCAGAAATATGTACATGTTTGATTTGTCAGAACTCAACGTAGGTGGCAACATTACCATCGTCTATCTCTAAATCTTGAAGGTCAGTCGTGTTTAAATTTAATATGAGCAATAGACCTTTGCCATACAAATTTAAACGATGCGGTTTGACCAAAGAACTACGCGGTGGGCATATGTAAATTTGAATCTTTATAGACCTCCTCTTTATTGTCCTTACCGTTATCTACTAACGATACTTAAACAATAAAACATATCTACATGACGAATCTATCATATTAAAAATTTTAGAAGCTATAACCATCACACTGTTGTATTTTTTTAAATTTAAAGTGATTTGGGTGTCGAACAAGTTTTATCGATTATAACACTATTTTTGAACTTAAAGTGTTAAACTATACACTGTCAAAGATCAAAGTAATTAATCTCTTAAATTTGTGTTGAATTTGACTGCATTTCTGTTTCAATTTGCTGAGGTAAGATAATTGTAGTCAATTAGTATTGACCCGTCCGTAAAAACACCAAAGAGTACTCTACAACAAAATGCGTCCTGAGACTTTCCCATTACCACAAACTAGTGTAATCAACAATATCAACACCTTCAATTTATCCCTCTCGACTTAACGACTAGTACAAAAGTAGCATTCGCATAAAATATGCGGTAATAAAGCCAGAAGTATGAATATCAGGAACACACAACCGTGATGCAATTTGCAATAACATTACAGCAGACACGCTTGTGTAGCGGGCAGCGTACACTGCGGGTCTTTGAAAGAGAATACAAAACCGGTTAAACCCAGTTTTACATTTCCTAGTTTGAAAACTAGACAAGAATGAACGTCATAAAAAGATAACTGAAAGTCAGGACAGAGACAGTGAGGATAACTAACATAAAGAAAAAGACAAAGAAGACTGAAATGTTTTCATGGATAAGTTGATACCTAATTTAGCGGGAAAGAGGCAATTAGTTGCAATAAATAGGAAAAAACATTATATATATTAGTGTTAATAAAAATAAAAGAAAACATTTTTGAAATTTGCGTACAGGATAGCAAGATTATGTCTGGTAACAAACATATTCTAAAGATATAGAGGAAAGCGAATAGAAAAATATTGGTACCTACCTCATTAGCTTTGCTTTGGTCATAATTTTGCATGTTTAATTAAAAATACTATCAATTAATATTTATTTTGACGCTAAGCACTAAATTTAAATGCCAAATGATACCAATTAGCATGGTAAAAAATTGCTTAAACGCTTGCACACAGATATAAACTGTCTGCATCATTTTGTCACTGTCATTACATACTGAGAGTATTTAACATAAATTGTCTTCGATACAGTCACAATTCGAAAGAACTTTCTGTCGTTGCCCTACATCTGATATTTCAAAATAGCCAATGAGGCACTGAAAATCAAAAGAGTGGATAGCCTTTTGAAAGTGTAACCTTCTGACTTTTATGTGATTAGTTGAACATTTGAGCATGCACGGTTTTCCCCCAACTTGACGCCTTGTTAACAATAATAATAAAACCGCTATGGCAGTGTGCGTTGTCTGTAAGATTAACGTCAGTTGCAAACAAACGGGAGCCGGCAGCTTATTCCGAACGTAAAGTTTACACGAAGGCGAGAGAGTTTAATGCGAACTATGACATTTTTACTCTCCTTTATAACCTCATAAAAGTTGAGAAAGAATACTATCAAGCGGTTTAGAGATTTTGGCATCTCGAAATAAAACATTTCAGAGACGTAATGAAGGTCTATTGTTTTTTTATGTAGAAAGAAAAGAAAACGAAAGCCGATTCAAGTTGAACGATAAATTTAACAAGGTCTTAGAAAGGCACCAACTAACAGGTAATTACTTTATTTTTTTAAATGTGCCTTCAGAACTTATAAAAGTAACTTTTAATTAAAAAAGAAAATCAAGCTAAGTATCGTTTTGGTAAAAATCTTTATGTCAGAATTACATTTTGTTCCGAAAATTCTCTACAGTCCTTTAAAAGACAAGTATAATTTATGTCGTGACAAGAAAAGGTACAAAGGAATCAGAGATATCTCAAAACTCGAAGTAACAATCGGTAACAACGTTGACAACTGTTTTACGAATATTGTTCAACTTTTCTGAGGGATCGTCTACAATGGGAATGCTGAAGTCGAGTTTCGTAAAGTCGTACTTAATGTTTGTGAAATATTTTAAATTTACGGCAAACAGCAGGAGGGTGATGACCCTATTGTCATTAAAGCTTAAACACTGAATTTTAAACATATTTGATAAGTACCTACGGTTTCTACCAAACTCAAGGGATAAGAAAATAAATAAATAGAGTTATTGTATTTGATAAAATACCTAAAAGTAATAATTCTATAATAAAAAATACATAAACGGCCACATTTCGACAACGTTTAATGTCAATGTTATCAACCGATTAACTGAGTCGATATTGAGCTCGAATCTCTAAGATCATTTGACAAAACGATTGTTACAAAGAAAGGTGAAGTCAATGCGAGATCTCAAGTACATTCGAGAAATCACTTGTCTGGAGAATCGACCTCTGTAGAATTTGGACGTAAAGTTAACAGAGATTAAATTGTTGTACCTTTGGATTAAGACTCATTATTCAACAATGCTGTCACATTTACTTAACATGACAAAGGCGTACTTAGACATACAAAGGGTCTTAGGATAAATAGGATCAATGTCTTCGGCATAGACTAAGATCGAGGCCACGTTGAAGGCTTCTCAACTTTACCTAGAATAATTCCCCTTTCTATTCTAGCACAAAAGCTTCGAGAGAGTTTTATGGAGGATTATTGCAAGAAGATTGTTTGATCAAATAGGATTCCTTCGGAAAATATTAAGCCTTATTTCATGTAGCAGATACAAAATATATATATAATCGCTCAGAACTTGCTAAAGCGCTTTATTCTTCATAGAGAAATATGCCTCTTACCTCTGTAGAATTTGGACGTAAAGTTAACAGAGATTAAATTGTTGTACCTTTGGATTAAGACTCATTATTCAACAATGCTGTCACATTGACTTAACATGACAAAGGCGTACTTAGACATACAAAGGGTCTTAGGATAAATAGGATCAATGTCTTCGGCATAGACTAAGATCGAGGCCACGTTGAAGGCTTCTCAACTTTACCTAGAATAATTCCCCTTTCTATTCTAGCACAAAAGCTTCGAGAGAGTTTTATGGAGGGTTATTGCAAGAAGATTGTTTGATCAAAATAGGATTCCTTCGGAAAATATTAAGCCTTATTTCATGTAGCAGATACAAAATATATATATAATCGCTCAGAACTTGCTAAAGCGCTTTATTCTTCATAGAGAAATATGCCTCTTTGGGATAGCAATAAAATATTCATGAAAACAATATAAGATTAGTCTTTGAAGAAAATGAGAAAGTATCGTCTGAGAATTTTGTAAGCAGAGAATTCCAAAATTGGTAGAAAAACTACTGGCAAATAAGGCACAACTCAAACTGTAGTTAAACTTTACAAAGGAGTACGGAGTGTAATCAACTTGACAAACGAAATAACAAGACAGGGAATGAGAATTACGGGCGGAGTTGACGGCTTTGTGTAAGTATTAAACATTTTTTAATCATTTAGCTTCTGTATTTTAACCGTTAAGAACACTAACACCATATTACATTTTTATTGGTTCTTTAAGGATTATTTTCTAGTTAACTTTGTAAGTTGAAGTACGTGTCTCGTTTCTATTATATATTTTTTTAAGTTGGTAAGTTCTGTAAGTTTATCTATGGCATCGTAGCTCACCATAATTATGGTAAGCATAACTTTTCTAGGTTTTTGTTTTTATCGATTCAGCTATTTGTCGTTAGTAACCTTGAAAGTTGTACAAGATACTAATATTATTTTACTGTTAAAGTTCATGTCTCATAGACATAGTTCATAAGGGATATGACCACTCACAGTAAAATTGAAATCTCAACGGACCCAGTTTTAACTGCACCAGTAATATCACAGTAACTAATTTTAAAGTGAAATTTTTCTCCACGAACTCTTGTAATTTGACTTCAGCTCAGTGTCTCGAGTTGTGAAGTTTCTGCCGGTAGGAATTCAGTTACGTGCAGGTGCCTGCGGCTCAGGGGACCGTGTGCCGAGTTTTATGAAGATGAAAAAATTCTTAAGCCATTTCTTTCATCTGAGGTTTTGGCTTTAACCCGTAACCTGTTATTGTTAAGTAAAGTTATGTGTTTACGCACCGAAAATGAGGATATATCTACTGAAGATTCGTTACGTAACAAAATATTGGTTCTATCGTTGTATCTTTGTATTATTGGTTTAAATAAAAATAGTGGTGTGTAACCAAATAAAAAAAAGAGACATTAAATGTTTCATAAATTTATAAAATATTAATTGTTTCATTAAGTAAGATGCGTTCATTTTTAAATACAGTTCGTAAAAGAAAAATAAATAAAGAATAGATTTAAATAAAAGCAATAAAATATGAACGACGCTTGGGTATTTTAATCGAGAGAGATTAAATTATGAATAGAAACGGAGATTGAGACGTCAAAATGGACTTCAATTACGACTACCGGTTGCATAAAGTACTTCTATTTAAATAAGAACCGAGGTTCAGGTCTAATGGTTTATAATAAAACATACTGTAGAATTCTCAGGATTATATTATAAAAACTTAACAGCAATTTGATTTATATAGCAATAATGTCAGTCGGACTAAAAAAAACATGGGTTTGCGTGCACTTGCCCCACATGATACTAATTTTTCTAAAAGCAAATTTTGTTGGTTTTGACTTCGATGAATGAAGTGACATAAGTGCATTAGAAATAATACATTTCGTTATAAATGAAATAAGTAGCAATTAAAATTTCGATTAGCAAGTTAAATACAATAAAGTCATGTTCAAGACAGCGCTACTATTCAAAGTTTAGAGCCACTCTCGTAAGTATCATAGCAATTCGAAATCATGCCAAGCTGCACCAGGTGGTGGATATAATGCCTGCATTTGGGCTGTCATTTGAGCACAGAATACCGGCAATAACAGTTGCATGAGCAGTATATCGCTCGGAACTGTCGCAGCACTAGAATAACCCCCCGTTGTAGTGGGGTATGAATTTAAATCTCGGTTAACGACTGCAGTTTCAGTATATTTGACGTAAAAATTGCAATTATTGTGGTCGTTGGACATAATGCGGTTAGCGTTTATTAATTTAATACAAGCTTTTCGTTTCATTCTATTATTAATCCACATTTCGAAATTACCACGAATGATGGCTTTATTGATGCAATAACGCAAGCATTTATTAGTTAGTTAACAAATACACCTTTATTTGCAAAATCGAAAACAACTAAGTTGAAATACAAAAATAAAATAACATAAGGGGGCACGCCATTTAAAGATGGGATCTCTTAATAATTGGGTACACTAACTAACCACTGTAAAAAACAAGGCTTTAGATACGATCAAAAGGCATGCGAAGGAATACATTAGCACGTAAGTGATTTGATTAATGCAAATTTTCCTCCAAGGTGGGCCTTGAACACTGCACGCGTAAAAACAAAACTGTTAGCAATTCCAGCTATAAAACACCAACAATTCAAAGCATTTATTGCAAATGATATAAATAAAGTTGAGACCCGTCCGGTAAAAGTTGATGTTAAGGACAGAACACTTAAGTCAGAAAAGGACAGTTAAACACATAATGATTTCCTTCCAAGCAGGTGCTCGTTATGTGAAGCATAACACATACCGCATATCGAAGCAGCGAAAACGAAGACATCTTAAGAAGTTATAATCATACTTAAGTCAAGATTAATTCAACTCTTAATTAAGTTAACTCCAAGTTCTCAAACGTCCCAATTCCGGCTCAGCTGACGCGCCGTTAAACTTATCGAGGTTTCAATGAAAATTTATTAGTCTAACAACTATTTGTCAAAATTGTCCCAAAGGGGACGCCGGGAATTTGGCAAATATCAAGCCGAATAGCCAATTCATGGAGACCTTGGGTTAGGGAAATATGTGAGGACCGCGCCTCCAAACTTCGATATTGAAAATAATTTTGAAACAGGTTAAATTTCAGTCGAACGCCGAATTGAAACAATTCAATTCGACGTTGAAGTGAAGAGGGAGAATTTTAGTAAAAACGCGGACAATAGTTAACGAAACGAGCGTAGAACTAGTATACAACAAACTGTTGCCTGTAGATAGTTTTATTTCCCCAATAGGCGGTCGTTGGCAAGCAGCAAGTCGCGGCGGTTTCGCGGTCGACCAACCCGCCGCATCGACAGGGCGACTTTAAAAACTACTCTGATACATTTAATACTGTGCCTACTGCGCTCGCAACTTAAATAATGTCCACGAAGAACTTATTTCATGCGCCGTAAGAACGCCTGCTCCGAGCCAACTTTCTTGTTTGCTTTTAGCTACTCCCACTTTATTCCTTCCTCTTTTAAACACCGGTCTTTGCATGTCGGTTACCATCGAATACGAGACTGTTTTAATAGTATACATTTGGGACGTTTTCAAATAGAAGCTTATTGCTTTTGAATGCCCGATTGTTCTTTTAGCGAGCCACTTTGGGACGAGGCCATTGTTTAGTTACGAATGTAGTAATGACCGTAAAGTTTCCTCTCGAAAAATCGCCTCCCCAAAAGGCAATAAGCATAAACAGTAAACACAACTCCGCAGAGTCGGTTCGGAAAGAGGTTGACAATATTCAAACCAGGGGGAGACTTAATGATATTCATGAATGTTAAAGCGAAGCTATTGTGAGATGTCGCTTAGACTTGTAACTTACAAAACAATGACACTAACTTAAACTCTGGATGTAAAGTCGCTGTTATCTACATTTGATGGCGCGTATAAACAACAGATACGCTTTACTACCCTGCTATTTCATATTAAATATCAAAGTTCTCAACTGGCAACAGAGAAGTGCTATGAAGAAATATTAATAGGGAGCAAGAGTCGGTTTATTTAGTGAATTCACTTAAATTCAGGTAGGATAACTCCGGGGACTTATCTCTGATCCGAACCTTTTGAAACTTTAAATAAACACTGAACTTAGAGAAAGCCAAACAAATTTACAGATCAACTTAACTCCCGGAAATGAGTGCGACTAATTGTTCAAAACGAAAATATCTTTAGATTCCCCGCGGAGGAATAAAAGCATAAACGTGTTGCTTTAACACAAAATGAAATGACGTCCAGTCCGCAAGGGAAACGGAATAAATTAAAAGTAAGGATTTGGTACATTGTTGTTTTTTCACCCCGGCTTTACGTTACGCAAGGCGTAATTTATACATGTTTCGTAATACAAAAAATAAATTGTGAAAAAATATCATTGTTTATAACGCAGATAAAAGTAATGCTGTAGGAAAACAATATTGAATAGAAAGTGTTATTTAAAAGCCAAGACTAAAGCCGCCCAAAGCTCTTAGTGCGGCATCAGCATGTCCTATCCTAAACTAGTCTTGTCCGTCCTCCGAGCAGACATAGTCATAAATTTACACAGCAGCCAAGACAATGACACGGTGATCCAGCTCATATTTCGCAATTTCCATCCGACGCGCCATGTTTTAACTTGGATAACGTCCTGTGTGTGCACATGTCGTTATCTCCGTCCCCCGCAAATTCTACCCGACCTCTAAAAGGTAACGCATTAATAACAAGTCTAGACTCGAGTTTCTCTTCCCCATTTTATTTTGTACCGTCAGCGTCACTACTTATGCTAAAAAGTCTGATCGATCCGCTTGCTTAATAATATCAGATGTTCCTTTTCGAGTCCATTAGCTGCATAGAGGTGAAACAGAATTTTATAATAGGAACTTATAGAAAATAAACGGCAAAATGCTCTTTACGGACGGTCTAACAAAACGTACAGCTGGATACAATTTTCCATTTCGAAATGCCTTACTTGGGCCACTATAATTTAATATTACACGAACGGGCTGGGGCATGTTGGGAGGGGGCTTTACTTGGATTGCGCGAGTGAATAATTTGACTATGGAGATTTAGTCTGAACTGAGTGTTAGGTACAGCAGTCGGGGCTCGCCTCCGCTGCAATTTATTTGCAACTAACGAACACTTCAAATCAAATGATGCATTACTCGGATTCAATTGGGACCGTGAAACTGTCGGGGCCGAAATTAAGTCGGATGTTAGCAGAGCCTATTATTGTTGCGGTAGCCACTAGATTGACTCGGAGATTGTGTTTCGAATCATTTTCTCGTCAATTACGTTTGGCAGTGTCGGAGCTTTATCAGAGTTATACAACTATCACAGATGGCTTTACGAAACCAGCTATCATAACATTACGAATTCAATTACTGCGGTTCCATATTGTCGAATCGATTCAAACTTAAATTTCCTGTAGCGCAGAGAAAAACTTATTTCGTTTGAACGTGGAGTATTCGCGGTACATAAAACTGATAAATCATCCAGCAAACATGACGCTTGCGATGGGTAATGCCCTATAAAGTTATCGCTCGCCGTCGTATCATCGAGGCAACAGCTCCAAGAGATACAGCGATCACATCCGACTGGAAGCGACGTGCCTCGAGATATGTCACAGTAATTGGCCCGGAATATACAGAAAAATGGGGTTTATATGGACGGCACGTCGGAAGCTGTCAGCGACGTAACGTCACAATTTATATCTACTTACAAGAGCCTTTTAGTTTTCTAAAAAGTGTTTTCAAAGATAATGATATTCTGTTCAGCGTAATCTGCACGCTGAATGCGCTTTTGTTTCATTATGCAGCTAAAAGGCAGGAAAGATGCAACAGAATTTTATATTTCCATTTACTGCCAGAGATAATCCCAGCGCAGAGTGGAGTACACTAATTGTATTACTCCGGATTCAGAACACAACCACGGCAAATGATTACTTTGCGCTATTGTTAAAAAAAACTGTACCGACTAAATTAAATATTTAATTTAGGTTATTAAAAGTCGTCATCCAGTCGTGCCGTGTTCCGTGAACTCATACATATACATACGCCGTCAGAGTGCTAGGTTAGCCACAATTTGTTTGTGTGCATACATTGTCTACGTACATGTCTGTAATAATTCAAATGCGAAAGGTTATTCAACCGACAACCTTGTCGTTATCTTTTTTGCATATCGTTAAGGCAATGTTTATTTTGTCGTAAATAATATTATCATTGATTTTGGAGGGATCAGTGCGAGAATCTCTCTTCCTAATGAAATCAACCTAGCAGAAGTCACGTTCGGATATTTGCGCGAAACAATCTCGTTAAAATTTAACAAAGCATAGTGCTCGTCTCGGAGCGTCGTAGGTACACTAACATATAATATCGCAAAGAGCGCCGCGAGTTTCACATGTTTTGCAGTTACTTTGAGAAATGAAATCGCCCCTACGGTGCGTCAAAAAGGCTTCCGACTTAATCACGTTAGGTGGTTTCAGGAATATTGCTACCATAGACAATGCGGCAGAGCAAACGGAACAAATTAGATTCCCGTTTATTAAAAGGTTTTGCTAATCAACTCGCATTGGGAAGCCTGACGAGTAATCACATTTTTTCGACAAACAATACGCGAGTGCAAAATTTAATTTACCGCAGCGCAGTGTTAATAAATAAAATAAGTAAAATACAGGCCGGGCTCGCGATTCGGATTGCAGTCATAACAGGGCAATAAAAGCAGCCCCGGACGGCAACCTGCACCAGATGTGCAGCTTCCAATTTCAGAGAAATAATACAAAACACACACATAAAAACTTCGCTCGCAGTTAGGATACCTGCGAGCGTAAATAGGGGTTTCGAAGATCGAGATTTGAGCGACGAAATGTTTTTGCGTCTGCCAATATATCTCGCTTCGCTGAGAGCAAATGAAGTCGGGCTCTGCACCAGAATACTGCAGAGCTAGCAAAAAGGCTTATGATCGGTAAAACGACGGATTTATAGGCTCTTTTGGCGCAACCGAACCGAATGCCAGACGTGATCGCTAATCGAAACGATTCGGACAAAGGCCCGAATTAACGAACGCTAAAGAAATTGAAATAGGACCCCAATATCACATGAAAGCAAAACCAATCAAAACACAAAGAGTCAAATGGAAACTCATTACGAATTATGAAATCACATAACAAACAACGCATGTTAACAAATCGGAGACGTCAATCAAATGATTGAGATTAGAAAATAATAACGATAACCAAGAACATGTGAATGTTAATAAGCAGTTCACAAAAGTTAGAAAACAGTTTGATTACGAGGCTTGTATTTAAACACAAGGGACACAGACTGATTTACAGAGGCCGGACTTTGTTGTCAAAAAAACAAACCAAATTAAATTTCTCAATTTTAGTCGATAATTGTAAAAACTTCGCTTGCTCATTGTTTCTACTCGGGCCAGATGGACCCCATTCATCATTTGTATCGGAGCAGTCTTTCGGGAGCACAATTATGTCAACGGTCCAGCAACCTACATTGATTAATACTTGAGCTAACACTACTTGATATTTCACATTATTTTTGCGTTCGGACTCCTATTTTTCATTTCACCCGTCTTATGTCAAAAATGTTAAGTGCTCTCTTGAAATATTGCCAGAGACGCTGCGAGATTTAGATATGGTTTTCCGAAGTTAAATCGCCTGGGATGCTCTTAAAATTCCAAACATTAGTTGGTTCGATGCTCTCGCCGCTTCATTAGGTCCAACTTGTTTTTTATTTCGCAAAAGAGATCTAAATGGATTGTCAGTCGCTTCCTAAAAACAATTTAGTCAAGCATTACTTGGGAAGATTAATGTTCCACCCGGACTGTTTAACTTATAATAAATCTCTCGGGATATACCGTTGTAATGCAGGTAAGTCGACAGCTTTTATCGATTCTTAAAAAAAATAACTTTTCGCTCCGTGATTGTTGGGTCACGTATTGGCGAGCATTTCTTATATGTCACGACATTTCACTTTGCAAATATGTTAGTTTAAACCTTTTAAGACACGTCATATCGCTTTCACAGCTGCACTTTAGATTAATCTGTCGCTTGGGAGTTATTGTCAACCTAAATCTAGAAATGTGCACTTTCTTCTCGCTTATTCTCGATCTTTGGTGAGATTATTTTGATGTTTAGAGTTCTGATTTCGCGTCTCTGATATCAAGTTTCTAGTTCTAATCTGAAAGTTTGACTTGATGTTTATAATCCCGGACGTGAGCTTAATGATGCTTTATTGTGTTTAATGATTTGGCCTCGTAAAATGGGTTAATCTGCTACGAGATATGATTTTATATGACTTCACAGTTTAATTTCAATGCGGATTCATGAATTTGGAACGATTGCGTAGACAAATCTCGACTCTTGGGGGACATCGGAATACTAGGGTTATTTTCTTATTATTTGGAAAATTCACACGCACCAGTTAAATTCTTAACTCGTTCCCTTTCATTAAGGCCCGGTGGCACTGTCGTTTAAAAACTCCTCCATTTTGTTATTGGAGCGAAATCTCGCATAGAACGTGGGATTAAATTGTCCATCGGTGCTGCCCGTTACCGGCTGCAGTGCGACGATAAACGTAGATTAAACGAGGATTGACGTTCCTGTAATCCGTTCAACCGGCCCTTTTTAATGTTTTTCGAAAGTCGTGAAATTTTAGATGGGTTTCCAATTTTTGTGATTAAACTAGACTATCCATGTGGAATGCTATGACTCCTGAATTCTCGACGACTAGTTTTTTCATCACAAATAATATGAGGAAGAAGTTACTTTCACAGAGATATATTTTGTAAACAACTCAGTTTTTTTCTTTACTTTACGGACTTCTTTAAAAACCTTATGTAATTCATTTAATTCATTTATTTTGATAAAACATAGTTTTACAGTGAGTTTTACTGTACGTGTATGACACTGGACAGATGTCGATTGATAATGGTGAATGACGATTTTGAGTCTATTTATATCTAACCTAATTATGGTTTAACGGCCTTACAGTAATCATATTATATTAGTGATAATGATAACCCACTTAGTAGCGCATGTCACTTAAATTCATTATAAAGGTCTAAATGTCGCTTTCGACGAATGTTCTGATAACCTTTTGAACTTAAGAAACTACTTTTTTTCTGGTGATTCGATCGTTTTACGTCAAAAGTAAATTAACGCGTGTTTTAGGTGGGTACTGATTATACATTTAGCGTCAATACTCGACAAATGATTAGTGATATGTCAGTTCAATTACTAATTGGATTAGTACGCCAGTATTTATACATTATTAATATGTAAAGCTGTATATTCTTACATCTCTGAAAGGTAGAGGTAAATAAATCATGTTACTTATGCTTTTAAGTATCGTCAGGTAGTACAATAATATTTTATTGCACACGTATAAAAGTAAAAATAATACATACAGTGAAACATAGTAGGTACATACCTGCTTCTTTTTTTAGTCGGTTAAAAAGGGAACAAAACAAATTACGAACGGTAGGTCTCCAGATAGTATCCCGGTAGTGAGTCTAGGCAGTATAGAGTTGTATTATGATTATTGAGTTCTAAGGGATTATACAATAAGTCAAAAAAAAACAAATATAGGTACTAATTATTGTTTATCATAAGGTCCCGATTTTTTTAAATATGTTTTCAGTATGTAGGCCAGTTAAGCGTCGCTATTCCTCTATTTTCCTTATACCTAAAAGTAAGTGCGCAGCGCGGGTCATCGACCTCATTATCTGTCAGCTGCGTGTTTTGCAGCGTTGGCCCGGGTCAGTTCCAGCTTTGCCAGACTTATACCCATAGGTTTTCTATATCTCATCTAGTCTAATATATCAGGTAAGTGAGAGAGACATAAAGGCTTTAGGATTTTGAATTGTCTATACTTACTCCTTTTCGATCTATATTAGTATTGCGTCTTTCGTACGTAAATTGTATCCAAATATGGATTAGCAGTAAGAAGGACACAATAAAGCATTACCTATATGAATAAGCAAGAGCTTTGGAGACGCACATATTAAAAATGTGCTTGACACTAATAGACGTGCATTGAATAGTGCTATTAGCACTAGACAGAATCAGCAAATTACTTGCTTCATCTTTAATGCTCTCAAATTTAGTATCAATTTCGATAAAGCATAGTTTTACATGTCAACATAATTATCATACATCGCCATCTATCTCTAATTTCCGACACCAATCTCAAAATACTGACAATAATATATCGATGCGTGAAATCGACATAATTTATATCGAATAATATATAGCGATTAATTTGAAGCCAGCTACCGTACGGTGCGGGGTCAGGAGTCATTGATCCCGCGTCGAGGTGTTGCCCGATCAAATTGTACTAGACTGAATAAAAGGGGCTTTGGTACGGTTGTTGCACATCAAAGGTTGTCTGGAGGAAATCGCTTAGCTTAAATATAACGGACTATGGTTTTTGGGTATGATAATTTGTTTTGCCAACATCAATAAAATAACTAATCGTTAACTTTGTTAAGGAATATAATTGGTAACCAAATGTAAGACATCATACTTATGGTATTATTTTAATGGAATATGCTTTAAAAAATATAACGGTCCTTAAATGGCAAAAATATTACGGTTGAAATGTAGCCTATCTATATAAGTTATCACGAAAGAAAGGATAGTTATGTATTCTAAAAAGATAATTAAATTCTTATAACATCTCTACGGCTATTAAGTTTCATTCCTCAAATATATTGTGCATAACGTTTTTATTTGAATTCAGTATGTACCTATATCAAGTAGGTTATTAATATAATAATAATAAACCATTTATTTCTGATAAGAAGAATATGGCACACGAGGCCTGAAATAAGGTAAAATGCTACAATATTTCCGGTGGATAACTGATGATTTAAAGACAATTTAGTTTGCAGAATCGCTTGTATAGTCAGCATTAGGTGTCAATCTTAGTATGCAATTTGACATCAGTCAATAGTACAGTGCGCAAGCTGTTAGAATGCGATTCGCGTGGTACACCTGTCTTGCTCGCTCCTACGCGATCCAGAACCTCTCAGTTTTCACCCAAACCCGAATCGCAATCTAAGAGCTGACTGTGAAATTGTCAGCTCTTTTAGATGGTTGCCGTGCTACTTCGTTTACTGGACTATCGGTACCCGCCAGTGCATTGCCCGGCCGACCTTGCAAAATACCGATTCAAACCATTCAAATATAATCCACACAGCTGGTATGAATTATGCGACGAATGACGCAGAAGAGCATCGCGTGAAAATTGTCCCATATATTATGCAGGGAGCCCAATCGGTCGACGAACTTAAATTTGGATACAATCAAGGGAACGGGCAAGTTTGAGTTAACTTGTGAGGTTCTGTAGGTTTTTGTACGAGTCCTTTTTGATTCAAAATTGTTAGACTTCTATACCTGATTCATAGGAACTTCCACAGGTTAGATAAGGCGTATTACTACTTACTAGTGATATTTTTTTCATTTCATTTAATTACTGACGTTTGTTAAAACATCACTAATTCATTTCATATTAGTTATGCCCAAAGACAAATATTTAAGTTTATCCAATTAAATATAAATCTTTACCGAATTTAAATTTATTCAGATATGTCGAGGCTTTTGGATTGAATCTTCTATAGATATTTAGGTATGAATTTTTGCCAAGATCTAGTGAGATTGCGGCAAGCTGTTAGATAAGGATGTGGTGAACTTGCTGGATATCATTCGATAGAAATGATGATGATGATTGATGAGAAAATGAACTTCGACTTGCGGACGAGAGTCGAAGCGAACCAAATGACTTTCCGTTTCGTAAGGAACCCTAAAAACTATAAGCGCCAACTACTCCATTTATTGTCTGTCAGGAAAACGATTTACGGAAAGGGAAAGTTATTTGTATTATTTATGATCCATACTCACTGATGTGTTGTTCCGTACCTGAAACAGAGGTATACGTAAGTGACATTTATAAATAGCGTGCCCCTGGGCTGTGTCTTATGATAAAACATGTTAAAGCTTTTTGCTCGCTGTAGTGTGAAGGGAAACAAATGAAACCGCTGATGTAGACGCGTATCGCGTACTATGGACACAGACCTTCTGTCTATGTTAGCATGTTTTGGAATAAGTTAGGTCTCATTATTATAATATAATGACCATCTCTATGTTATGTAATTACTTGGTAGGAACCTTATAGTATATCTCGACTTCATGGGAATGTTTTATAGTAGATACAATAGGTTGTAACTTCTTATTGCGATTAACGAGAAAACGACGCGATACTTTCGTATACTTCTATCTAAGTAAATAACAAGCTGGCAAAACGCATATGTTGAAGTTAGAGAAACGTACATGGTAGAGAAACGTTAGGCATTGTCTTAAAAATTAACTGTAAAAATGAAGCAAGTCCCAAATTCTTCACTCACCATGACGCAACGTTATTATTTGCACTTTGGTAAAGTCGATTATCTCAACAACGCTAGCCTGAAAGCGAAACCAACGTAAGCGCCAGTGTATTGACATCGGCGTTTACGACCTTTTCAATTACAAGTTTATGCTAAACCGGTTGAATGACCGACCAAAATTTTAAAAATCCACCCAGATTTTGAGACAAAAAATACGTTTCGTATGAATAATGGAAAGGTCTGTCACGTCATTCATGTATTCTGATATGTTTCCGATCTAGTTTGTGTGATTACCATCAACTGACGTACATACATACATACGAGTTAATAGCGGCTTGGATCTTGAGCACCGAAAATTGATTTAAAAAAATGGTGGATATGCTCTATGCATCATTTAAATCCATACACTCAGTTCATGAACTCGAATGTTTCTGCGTTCTGGGCCACGTGGCCTACTACTTAACTACGTAGTTATGTATATATTTATCTACATGTTAGATATTAAAATGCCTCAGTGACCTCAGTGTAAACACTAGAATTTTTCTTAATGTCTTTTCATTTCTATAGCATTAATGTAGGTATAATAATGTAAGTCAAAATCGTCACATTTGCTCAATATGTAAAACTTCCCAAGTAGCACAATTGGGTCTAAATAGCTCGTATATCATATCTAATTAGATGCTTAAGTGAAATTTACCACCATGACTAAGTGCTATATAGGTGGCAAGAACCCTTATGCCACCAGTATAGAACCAAAAGGAGAAAAATTGCAGCCTATTTTTGGTGCTAAATAGAATCCATAAGAGATCTCACAATAACCTTAAGTGGAAATTAGAACTATGGGTGAAAGTTATGCGTCCATAAGAGATCTCACAATAACCTTAAGTGGCAATTAGAACTAAGGGTAAAAGTTATGCGCAGTGAACGAATGAAAACATTTCAGTTCGGTCAATGAGTGATAAATGAGTCGCCAAAATTATCTTTGAGTGGCGAGGCAACTGTCAAATTGAAGTAATACGTGATCTGCCATATTCATTTTGGATTTATATGTCTGTTTGATGAGTGATTAAAACTTTACGTTATACAAGCATCGAAATAAGCACGAAATTCTTGCGAATTTTTTTTTACTGTGAAACTATAGTATGTTTTCTTTGTAAATTTCGACGCGCCCTTCATTTGATCAGGAATATTAAAAAAGAGAGTGCTAAATTAAATAAGGAATAGATACTGATAAGAAATAAAACTGTTAAAAACCTGACCTAATGATTGTAGGTTACGTACAAAGTTAAAGTAACATCGTCACAACTATCAAAAGTCTGTGATTATGCGTCAGTGTGATAAAATTCTGGTTAAAATAATCAATTTTCATAGGCTTCCATTTGTAAACATGGCGAAACAAAAACCGTCCAAGAGCATGTCGGGCCACGCTCAGTGTAGGGTTCCGTATTTGGCCATCCTTCACAATAGACAATAAAATCGAATTTAAATTACGAGAAAGATTTCAAGCTCTATAAAAGGTCGTAAACGCCAAAGTAACTGTAATTACTTATTACCTTCTAGAAGTTATCGATTATACGCACCAGATTGAGCGAAATGTTTTAATGCAGTATGGCACTTAACTAATATGTGTAACGTTCGAAGTATAAGAACACCGCGGGGCACTTACGTCATTTAAAAGAAAATTATGAATTTTTGCGATAACTCAAAAACGGCTCGACCGATTTTATTCAATATAGTTGTCATTGAAAGTACTAATAGGGCCTTATTTTCATGAATTTTTCCATAATTTTTTGACCCGTGGTTGAGAAGTTAGAGGGGGGGGACACTATTTTTTGGATTTACCGAGCGAATATTTACAAAACTGCTGACTTTATCAAAAAATGATCTTTGAAGGCCCCTATTGTTTTTAAAAGACCTATTCAACGACACCCCACACGCTAGTGTTAGAACGAAAAAAAAATCACCCCCACTTTAGGTGTATGGGAGGTACCCGAAAAAAAGTTATTTTTTTAGTTTTTATTTTACCCTTATGTCGGCGTGATACATACACATACCAAACTACAGCTTTCTAGCACTTATGATCACGGAGCTAAGCCGCGGACGGACAGACGTTCAGACGGACATGGCGAAACTATAAGGGTTCCTAGTTGACTACGGAACCCTAAAAAAGATCATACAGTGTTTATTTTCACTTATTTGTTCCTTATTTGGAACTATCAAGTCTAATAATCACTTATTTGTATCTTGCGAGTGGCAAAGCAGTGAATGATATTACCAATAGTAATTATTTGCTCTTTTGTAGACTATTAAACAAGCAAGACTATTAAATATATTTTGACAAGGCGCAAATAGGAACAATAATAGAACTTTTAGTTCGTTAGTGGTTCGAAATAAGTGAAAATAACTGCTTTTGGTTCCAAGAACCTCCTACTGACACCTATTTATGCGTTGGAGTGGCAATAAGGTACTTCTTAGGCCTTAAAGTTGCAATATTTTTTGGTTCCAAAAGAGCCGTAAAATTATCCCTTTAGCCACTATTGGTGATACAATTCGCTATTGTACTAGTCATTTGGAACTTTTAGTTCCAAATAAGGGTATGTTCCCACTTATATGTAAAAGTTGCTTATAAGTGATTTTAAGGCCTTATATAGCACTATTGCTTCTTATTGAGTGACAATTTGAACCTGCATGCAACTTTAAGTAGCAAAATCGACTTTATCCCACCATAAGTAATAAAGTAGAAACAAAAAACGTTCCTATGCAACTACAAGTGATAGGATGAACTCATATACAGTTTTGAGTGGTGTTTAAAGCTATAAGTTGTATCAAACACTGTTAAACCACTCATTTAGAACTTAAAGCTATAAGATAAGCTGCAAAATTCACTAATGTGCTGCTTGGGTTAAGCTCGACTATTTCCATAAGAACAGTTTCCATTGAATTTCTTTCCCAAAAGAATAATAGACCCAAGTTCAGAACTTCGGTTATCAAAATTCTGAATTGATATTTCTAAGTTTCTCAGCAAGATCTCGGAATGCATGTTTTCTTAAGTAGCGTATGAACTCGCACGTTCGAAAACACAGTGAAAGAAAGCAGTACTTAAACTTTTAACTTTATAATTTATATTACTTTAAACTTTCTCGGTTGTCTTACAAAAAACGTTAGTTACGAGTAGCGTTAAAGTACTTATTATAATTATCTTTGTTGTTCGAAATTATTTAAATTTTCTATTTGACGAGGAAACGGAAACTATTTGATACTTAAAGAATAAATCGGGTGACGATGCAAATATAAAAAGTAACGAGTAAAAGCGGGCCAGCTTGTTCTAGAAAAGCTATCAAACAATACTTCTATAATAGACTACGACAGTTCTCATTTGTACGAGTATGTACGCCAGCTTGTTCGCAGTCAAAGTACTGATTATACCTACTGTGACCGCTCCCCTCTCCGCGCTTGGCTGCACCCCCTTCACCCCCGATAACCACTTCCTACCCTGGCCACTTCCAACACCCACCTCCAAAATGCATTAACCGCCAACCGGCTTCATATATAATTTGCCTTTCTATACTCGCCCGTTGTAACCCCCTGTTCTAAAATGCTCGAAATGTATAAATCCATACACGCTACGAGTCCCTAGAAGTTTATTGACAACACAAACACAAACTTTATAATAATTCAGAGTTTTCCAACTCGCATGACGTTTTACGTGCACCTTTGTAATAACGGAGGAAATCAATGATAAGGCGGAAGTCAACATAACGCTTTAAAGGTTCCGTACCCAGAAAATTAAATAAATACTCCAGTGTTACCTCACGGGTCTACTCGAATAATACGTATGTCGTATTCAGTCATGACAATGAAATAGCCAGCTCACCTGATTGTCACAGAAGCTACCGGTGTTGACATTTGAATTATTCACATTGTAATCACCAATAAACTCTTTCCAGAATCACACCACAGGGTACCATTGGATGCAGACCCCTAAAAAGCTAACACACCAAAACTGCCGAAAAGCGAGCATTCTCGGAATTTAGGAGAATGCTCCTTAATATGCCTGTGTATATAACAGCAATGGGGAGCATTTGCAAGTTACACGACAGAATGGGAGGAAGGACGATAAAAAAACAATGCTTTCGAATATTTTGGGAGCAACTTTTTTACTCGTCTTTTTATGAGCATTGAGATTTAAGGAGCCCTAAGAACGGCCATTGATTGCGTGAATGGGGATTGGGGATCTGCATTCAGGCAACTCAAGTACATTCTTAGATTTCCAAATGAAGGGTTCTATCGAGGGTTTTGTAGAATTCCCCAAGGATCGACTCTTGGACCGGTCTTATTACGCATGTTAAGATGAAGTAATCAAAATCCGAATATTATCCTGACATGTAAAGTGCTCGTTTGCGATATAAACTTCAACGTTAATGTGGGTTTAATATGTCGGTTTAGTCAGAACTTTATTAAAGGCTTTATTTTTATCAATGCGAGCTGACGTGAGTTGTTTAATTGAGCGATCAACGGTTTCAATTTTGATTTCAACGCAGGTTGAATTTTATCAGACTAAAGTATATAAAGATTATTAATATATTGCCCTTGCTTTTGATAAACATGTTTGACTTGCAAATAGTTTACTATTAAATTATGGTTATTCGAAGCGATTTCATGCTTATATGAGACCGACTACTCGGACATCGTTCTGGCAAGTTTTTCAGTCTCCACTCCTCGTTTTACGACCGCTGTCTGCACCTTATGGCTTCTACAACTTATGAAAATTACCAGCACGTCTGCCTCTGACCGCCCGTTTTATGGTCACTCAATATTCATTGTCCAGATTAATCAAATAAAGTTCGTTTCTAGGACAGACAAATAAAATTATGCATTATTACACTCCCGGTACAGGCGTCACTAACATATTTCAGAACCGCAGAATATATCGGATAAAACTCCCCTTTTTTATGAGCATAAAAGTTTCACATAGCGAAAAGTTTCACCGAAAAATTCTTCGGCGCGAATCGACTTTATCAAATATTTATCGCTCACACCGAATATTAGGTTTTTAAATATTTACGCCTGCGGGGAAAAGGTGGTTGCTTAAACACGGCTTTATTTTTTAATAGACGTTTAACGAAGCTTTTGAAAGAATGGCGAAACATGTTTTATTACAAGCTTTTGCTTCTTCCTGAAGAGATTATTACATTTTATTCGTATCACCGAGTGAGAATATCGTTTTGTGAAAAATGAATAGCATTTCAGACCTGTTTACGTCCTTTTATATCAAATCCTCAAAAATACTCCAATTATCACGTTTAGCTAATGTAGAAATCGTCTGTGAATTATAGGATCTTAATTAATATAAATATGCTACTTTAATCACCAATATAGGCATCGAAAAACATTACTGGCTAAAATGACTGCCCTATTTGGCATTATATTCAAAAACATGTTGCTACAGGGACACGTGTATCTAATGACGTCTAATTTATCACCTCTAACTAAACTTCAGTTTTTTATTCATTATAATTTATAATAACCCCCCCATATAAGTATAGAATGATGTGTATTTGATGAAATTGAAATTTGGCCATGTTCGACATAGCTAAAGCCAAACTGCTATATAAGGCAACCTGGGACCGTGGGTGTCATATTAATGGATCTGATAGCAGAAGGTTAATGTTAAATGCAAATAAAGTAAGGTTTTATAAACGATTATGAATTTAGAGCTTAGGTGGTGTAAACATCATGAATATGGATTTTGTAATTAGATTTTTATGTGTTATATAAATGGAATATTTAGATATTGGCTCTAGATAAACACAAAGCCATACCAGCTATGTTACTGTAAAGAAAATTATACAGGTACAATACTGTTCGTGAAAAACATATATTTGTAGTTTAAACTCATCGATATAGAAATGGATACTCTAGAGTATCGCAATTTTGAAATTTCCTAAATTAAAAAGCCCGTACCGCAAGGCACGATATTAGATGACAACTAATACAGTTCGAAGTTTGTAATGTCATTTTGGCGATAAGCTTTTTGAACAGACAGAAAATAAAACACAACGAGCGTATGATTAGAAGAATGGAAACAGGTGAGACGGATTCATTACACTGCTGAAATTTCTTTTAAAGATCATCAGATTCAAAAACCCCGTTGCCAGTTCTTGGCAATACCCCGATAACCAAATAAAATGATATAAGTTGTAAAATATCTCCAATCTCCGAGCAGCGATACGTGTAATGGCCCAGTGGCGCGGAAGGCCCGATTACTGCACGGTCTCAGGATCGGGTTTCGTAGTCGGTTGTTATGACGCTCTGCTGACTATCGATTGGAAGGTGTTGGGATTTTCTCATTCGTTTTTAGTGAAGATACAATTTTGGGTAAGTTCAGCGTTGTTAACCGTTTCATATTTCATGTTGGGCGCGTGTTTTGAAGATTATTAATCGTTACCTTTAATATTTTGTTACTGTCTCTTTTATTATTACTGGGGAACGGATACCTAGATATTGTTGAACCCCAAGGCGCGATATTAGGTCGCAACCATTATTTATCATTTTATTTTCAGAGCGTGTTTTCCAGAATTTTAATAACCATTTTCTTTGGATGTTTTATTATTGTGTTAAAAAAGTTTACTAAAGAATAACTGAACAAATTATGTTTGCAATTTACAAAAAAATATTAATAACTCTTTGAATTAGGTCAAAAACGCGTTTGAAGATATGAGTATAAAAAATTAAAACTGCTTGAAACTTGTAATAGCTAAGTATAAAGTAAACCGTACAAAACTCAATAATCAAAACAGACGTATGAATATACGAATCGAAATATACTTAAGTCGTTTTAGAATATGGCATATATCTGCCGGCAATTCAAGTGAGCCTCAAGGTTATTCAGTTCGTGAACGGCAAACTGGTACGTTTCCTTCTTAAAGTTACCTTGGTAATAACTATTATCCAGTTTAGATTAAACACGTACTACATTTAATACTTGCGATGCTAAAAGCGGGGATTAAACCGTATAACGACCCACACTCTCCGAGGGATTTCATAAAAACTACTTACAACTTTTGGGTGTACTATAGAACTTTATCACGTTGTTTTTGAAATTAGGGCACCATCGCAGCCCAACTTTGGGAAAACGTCCGTGTTTGCTTCAAATTTACTAAAATTTGTGTTGCACTCTTTGCTTTCATAATTAAATTTTCCCCTCATCTGAAAGTGCGAAGGCGATTATATCAAGCCGAACGTTAAACTCATATATTAATATCGCCTAGTGATAACCAAATTTCAATACAATTTATGTCACTACTCTTCAAAACCTCGTATCCTGTTCGTAGATTGATACTGAGATACGAGCTTTGTTTTAAGTAGGTATTTCTTAGTGAGTTTTCGTTGTCAACAAACGATATGAGATTTGATTTGGCTAACATGGATTAGCGTTTATTCGTAGAATTAATGTCAAGCTTCTATGTAATTTTGTCACTTAATCGGGTAAGTTTTATTGGAGCTACGTAAAATCTAAGTACGAACGCAAATAACTCATTTTAAAAGTGGACTATATTGCTATAAAGTCTATATTGAATAATTCAATAAAGACTGGTTTAAGAGCCAAAAGATACAAATTCAAGAAATACACGCGTGCAGTTAAATTAACAACCTAACACATTACCACGTTCAACAAATTATCCAAACCCGAATTTAACTTAATCTAACTAGTATTTCAACATCTCATTTAACCATCTCGTACAAATTCGTTGACGTCGTAATTACTATGAACGAGCTTATTGTTCTACAAAAATATGAAAACTCGACTAATTTGTAACACACGTAATTCTATGGAGGTGCACACACCACGGCGCTTTTTAATTTGGTTGGGCTGTAAGGTTATCCAGATTTGGAAACGTGGTAGTGGTAGCACGCAATGTAATTCGGTTGGAGATGTTTATCTGTTCAATGGATGGTTATATTGTTACGAAATGAGTTTAAAAAAACACGAATGCTAAACTAAAGGTTAGGTTAGGGTGTGGACTGAGAAGTGAGAAGCGATTTTCCCGATTATGCTTTATTTGGACGTTTGGCAGTTTCGGAATTCATTAAATTGCGACAAATTAATTACAGTCGGATTTGAGTCGAGTAATTTTGCTGGTGCCTTCATTTAAATAATCGTTCATTTTTAATATGTGTGGTTGATTTGATCGCCATGTCAATTCAATATATTATTGTTTTTTTTTTGTAAAACTGTGTATCATCAGGTAAAATGTTTTCATTATAACATGAAATATTGTAATAATATATTCAAACTCAATGCACAACGTATTTAGACACTCCTCATGTAATCATTTTTAAATATCAAAGTTCGATAAATATAGTTTTGATATTGAATCCTTCAAACAACGCTATATGAACACGATAAAAACAGTTTCAATTGGTTCATTCAAAGGAGTAAAAACTGTTGAAACCGAATAAAATAATAATAAAAAAATAGCGTTTCACAAGCTCATGGAATCGCTACCCGCTACCGCTTGCTTCTCTCAACATTCCTTTACGCTCCGTATAGTGCGTGATTTAGTTAATGAAGATAGTCCAAAACGTTGTGTTTAGTAGCTAGAACAAGTAAAAAGTGTACCAACTAATTATTACTAGTATAGTTAACACTTCCATTTGTCCAGTTTAGTTTATTAGTTGTGAGGGCTAGTTTTATCTCGTAATTATTTCAAGTTCTACAACTCAAATCGTATCTTTTTTGGCTGTCGACGACTCAAATTATAAAATTAACTTGAGGAAATGGATGTGGATGTAAATTGTGGATGTGGTTCATTCAGATAGTTAGTAAATATAAATTAGTAACTTCATAGGATTTAATGACGACGTATTATAACTATACAATAAAAAATCGGCCAAGTGCATCGCGCATGAAATACCTTTTAGGTAAGAAATCCTAAAAAGGACATCATTAAGCCTATGTCACTTCAATTACCACCACACCTTAAACTATGACCGAGTGGATAAAACCAACGCCCAATTGATGATCAAATTAAAACCCATAGCTGCAGTGGAGCGTGGGATCACACCTTAAACCTAAGAGCCAGCGCACACTACGGCTTCTAGTGGCCGCGACAGTACATCTCTCTTTTTCTCACTTCGAGTGTGCAAAAGAGACATATGTACTGTGGCGGACAAAAGAAGCCGTAGTATGCGGAGCCACTTATTGCGGCTCCACACTACTTACGAAGTTGTCAGTAGGCCGAGGCGAGGTTGGCCGAAGTATGGATTTCCGCAACTAGCCTCTCCACACTATCATATTTGCCCAACGTCGGTAAACTTCGCGAGTAGTGTTGAGCTAGGGGCTGCTTGTCCAAGGAAACGGAGCGGACCAATCAGGTTGCGTCTTCGTGAAGCCTAAAAGAGATGCATTTAAATCGGAGGAATGTGATTGGTCTACTATGCACACGTGGTTCGCTCAGTTTCTGTGAATGGCCTTACCCAAGGTCTGAATCAAGTCAACGTACTGTAAACACTTTCCTGATGTCAATATTATTTCAATTTAATACGTACGTCTGTTTGTACAATTGGCTACTTGGATGAAGTGCAATGACCTTAAATAAAACTGTCAGATTTCCTAGTTGGTAATATTAGACGGTTTTTAAGGCCTTGCCAGTTAGCAAAGTTCCGTAAACACTTAATAAATAATATTCCGGTGCTAAAGTTTACTGAAAAATAGAAGATCAATCAGCCAATTACCAAACACTCACAAAACCTCAAACCTCACAGAGCCACTGTTGATATACCAAAACAGCGTAGCCTCCTACTCATAACGCCCGTTTTTCATAACGTAGTCGAGTAAGTAACCTATTACCTATCTGCGATCTGTGTCCAGCTACCCCGGGGAAGAAGTAGCCTATGTGTTAATTTAAGGTGTCAGCTATGTACCTCTATACCAAAATTTATAAACATTGGTCCAACCGTTTGAGCGTGAAGCAGTAACAAACATACACACAAACACTCAACTTTCGCCTTTATAAAAGTGTAATGTATTAAGTATGTTCATGCGTCGTATCAACCATGCGCGCTTGCAGATCCAAAAGGCCGTAAGTATAGTAATTTTTGAATATTTTTACATCCATTTAGATGTATTTAAATGGTATTTCGTTAGCGCAAGGTTAAGTAATTTGTAAAGTGTAACTGTAATCTACGGACCTTACAGTAGGTACGTGTGATAAGGTTAGGTTACTTCCGTTCTGGGTTATTAGTTTATGTTAAAGTTCGGATTCAATGCCAATAGGGCATTGTTTAAAAACCTTTATGAATACATGAAACGTTTACAATGCACTATAATTATGCTTGGAAACATGGTCAAAGAATATTATAGTGAGTATCTAAAACTATGCTGTGAAAAATGTTCTTACAATTTGGCAATCATGACAATCTTGTCAAATGACATACCCTGTGGTTTCCGGTGCACATATGATTGAACACTAGGCGTCGGCCTAGTGTCTCGGATAATTTGACGCCTACTGTCGAGTAGGCGCACCGAAAACTCCGAGGTATGCAAATGACTTATTATCATACCTATTATATATTTTTCAATGTTTGCCATCAAAATTTGTCAACTGATTTAATTATTTTTGGACAAGCTCTACACATAAAATCTCAAGTTTGAAAAAGTTACCCCAATACTATAGCAAAATATTGATATTATTAGCAGTAGCTAAGCAGTTGAATCAGGTGAGATGGGCCGATACGTTGTCAGGTGAGTACAGGCTTGAATGCGGAGTGAGACAGGGGGGGCTAACGTCTCCCAAGCTCTTTAACTTGTATGTGAATGAGCTGGTGGCCGGCCTTAGCAGCATGCATGCTGGCTGTTATATAGACGGCATCGCAGTCAATAACATCAGTTATGCCGATGATATGGTGCTGCTGGCGCCGGCTACCAGTGCACTTACTAAACTTTTGGGAGTCTGTGAGACGTACGCCAAATCCCATGGTCTTGAGTATAACCCGAAGAAGAGCGAGGTTATGGTGTTCAATGCAGGAAAAATAAAGCCTCACTATGTGCCTCCTGTTGTACTCAATGGTGTAACACTGAATGTCGTGGGAAAGTTCAAATATCTTGGTCACATTATAACTAGTGATTTACGTGATGACCAAGATATTGATAGGGAACGTAGGGCAATGGCGGTACGTGGAAACATGCTGGCCCGCAGGTTTGCAAGATGCTCTAAAGAAGTAAAAATAACTTTATTCAAATCATACTGCCAAGCTTTCTACTCGAGCAGCCTGTGGGTCAGTTATACAAAGCGTGCCTACAATGCCCTGAGAGTGCAGTATAATAATGCGTTCAGAATGCTGATGGGGTTGCCCAGTAGGTGCAGTGCGTCAGGCATGTTTTGCGAGGCACGTACGGATGGGTTTCCTGCAATCATGCGAAAAAAGATTGTGTCGCTATTGTGCAGAACTAGAAGCAGTCCCAACAGCATTCTGAAAACTATTGTAGATAAATACGACTGCCCCATCTTTATGTACTGGGTTGGGCAAATTAAAGGGGTTGCACTCTGTTCCCCGTACTGAAAACCATAGTTGTATAGAATATTGTTTTATGTGTCTTTATTTATTTAAATTATTTAAGTTATTGTTTACTAACATAGTGCTAAGGAACATTGTTACTAATCAATCTATGGAATATTGCATTCTGAAATAAAGATATTATTATTATATTATTATTATTATTATTATTATTAGGAGGAGACTGAGGGCTTTTGAAACAGGTGTTCAAGTCACCTCTGTTTCAAACTCCTCGGTGTCCCCTATACCAGGTGTTGCCTGTAATAGGAGCAATAAATTAAAATATAGATTCTACTCTTCAAATTGAACAACATTTGTTCAACCACTTTAAAAAAAGTCAGATTTTATTAGTTCAAACAAATTAAATAATATTTTCAATGTACGTCGTCCACCATTGACATTCCCTGAGCATTGACATAGCTATCACTCTACTAATATCGGACATTTCACAATACATTGCTTCTTTGTCTAAACATTATTCTACAAAATATCATTTAATACACGTTATTTTCAGAAGTTGCTTAACAAAAATGTTGTCCTGTTTCAAGGGAAGAATCATTTTTTTAATTTATTGCTCCTATTACAGGAAACACCCGGTATATACTTGAGTTAACTTTTGGATTATTTTTCTTACCCGTCGACTATCAGAGCATGTGTAAATTTGTTTTATTTTACAATATTATATCCCCTTTAGTTTGTAATAAATACACAAATAAACGAACAAGATAACCCACGCGTCCAAAGCTACTAATTCAAGTGAATATTATAATACTCAATTAGTAAAACAATGTATATTATTCAATTATTATAGCAATACCAATTCAGTTATTATGCGTAATGAAACGTGTATATTTAATGTATGTTAATGCAAGGCTGAATATGTATGCTTGTTTCACGGACGTTGCAAGTATTATTTAAATTACGTACTTACCAATTTGTCTAAATACGTTATCAATAAATTCTAATTCTAAAATTGGGAATATTTTTTATGAAAAAGAGGGTTGTTATGAGTTTAACATGTGTATCTGTGTGTCTATCTATGGCATCGTAACTCCCAAACGGATGAACAAATTCGAGTGCGGTTTTCTTAGACGAAAGACTTGTCCTTCGAAGTTCTTAGCTATGTTGTATTTTAATGTATCTCATGTTGTGTTGTATATTCCTTGATGTTGGAGGTGTGCAATAAAGAGTATTTGTTGTTGTTGTTGTTATGTTCGTTGGAAATAGGATCTGTAGTTTCTGAGATATTTAAAGCTAAGAATTACAAATTTTGTAGTCATGTTCAGTTTTAGTAGCATTTTCTATATCACTTATTGAATAAGGGTCTCATGATACCCAGCTACTCTGAGTCTCAGTCTACGAGTCTGAGGTGTTTTGAATGTTTATTTTAGGTTATTATAAATATTGATACAAAGGCAAATTAAAAAAAAAACAGTAATGTGATCCATCGCAAACAGGCGTAAGTACCTACGCATTTTTTTTCTTGAATGTTTTCAATGTGTTTGTAAATATTTCATTTTACAATTATTTACCACTGGTAAAATACCCAGTGTTTAATACTTAGATGCTCTCAAACGCACAATTATTAAGGCAAAGTTTCACCTTAACCCCATTTTTCGCAGAAGGGCTTATCTCAATAGAAATGTCCAATTACTTACGCCCTTACGTGTATTAGAATAATCTGAGGTCAGAACCGTTACCTTGTGTTAACACCCACTTATGATGCTATGAAGAGATAATCATTAAATTATAGGTAGCTCTTAAACTTTTTCAAAAATAAAACCAAATAAAAATAACCTAAACCGGTTGTAATTGCTTGAATTATCATCATGATATGTATGGCATTATTTACACATGGTCACAGTACGTACACTATTATTTAATTTAAAATAAAGTTACATACTCATTCGATTGTCTTAATTCAACACGCATTCTGAGAAATATTAATGACATAACCTTACATAAACCTTCTAAACACAAGTATGTGAAAAGTATACAGTATTATGGAGTCACGTAGTACGAATTTTGTGTGGC
Source organism: Apotomis capreana (assembly GCA_947623375.1). Classification (NCBI taxonomy): domain Eukaryota; kingdom Metazoa; phylum Arthropoda; class Insecta; order Lepidoptera; family Tortricidae; genus Apotomis; species Apotomis capreana. Next base: position 1,691,164 of record OX392515.1, on the reverse strand, counting down.
CAAACGCTCTTGACTTTTATGGGTCGTTATACTGATAATTTTACGAAAGGGAATTGTGAGAAACGGGGTCATTTGCCTTTGATCCGTTGCTATGGTAACCTTCTGTTTCATTTAGTTCCAACTTGTCGTAATAGATGGCGCAATCCGTATTTATTACGCCAGTATTTACTTAATACTCCATGTATGGTGGTATGCAAATGTTGAATTAGTTATGGTTATCACAAAGTGTTTATAGTTATCGTTATGTTGTGGTTTAGTTTAGATTTACTGATCACTTTAGAATGGTCAATTACACAATTGGTAACTACTAGTACATAACAAACCTAGGGCGGAGAATGTCCCCTACTAATCACGGGTGTTTGTGGACTAAACCGAAGGTGAGGGTCATAATAACATACGCGATCTGGGGCTTTACGAATTACCGCCTGTGATTTGTCTAAAGTTTTCCCTTGCCTTTGCCAGGAAGTGCGATTTTCTCTCCGCGTAGCGGGCAGAATATCACACACTTACGGCCTAGGGTGACTTAAATTATATTTTAATCGCCTTAAGGCGCAAGTTTTCTTGATAATAGATTTTATATCACTAATGTTATAATATACATACATATAGCCAACAATCTCACCATATCGGGCGATAGTTAGGAAGTAATAAATTTTAAACTCGCTTAGCAAAACTCAGAAGTTATCATATCAAATCAACAACACCAGTATGCAAATTTTCCAATTAATTAAAAATTGTTTAAAACGGTCGCCCATCATAAACCTGACCACACCTAACACCTAAGCTTGCTTAACCAGCAAGATCGCTCGAGCCACAACATGACCGCTAGGCTATCGGATCTCATAGCTCACTTAGCGAAAACATTATACCTATAATATAACTAGGTATCCTGACGTGTAGGCGGCTGTTCACCTCTATACCTAACGCACCATTATGAACACAGCTTTGACATTTATTGACTTATTAATAGTGGTTTTATGCCAACCGTACAAGGTTACCTTACGCAGATTTGCAACATTGCCTTTGCCCTTCATTTTGAACGTTAAATTGGTAATTTTTGAAGAAATTTGAGGCGACTTTGACGATGTCGACATATAAGCAAATTAGTGCCGTTATTACTCAACAGTTGGTTATAAAGATCTTAAAATTCGGTGGAAGTTACTGGTTGACAAGTAAGCACATGTTTGGAGGTTCATTTATAATGTTAAAAGGCATAATGGCGTTTCAAAATTACATGTCAATGATAATAAAAATAAATTATGAACGGACTCGGTCGTGTGGGCGAAGAGGTCACATATGTAATGGCTACATTTACCTCACCAGCTTAACCGATATTTGGTGCTCATGCAATTTTACAACCCAAGTTCAATGACTTTTTATCAACGCTCGATTAAAAGACGATTTAATAACCGATAAAAGCAAGTGTGCAATCATAAAACCGACGTAAAAAGTTAAACGGGAAAACCGGGCGAAACTCCCTCGGAAAGTTAATAAAAATCGTTCCCAAATTACTCGAGCAAACTTTCCCGTAAACACACCGATACTGTGCCGATACGAAAAAACCTATAAACAAGGAGAGAGAAAAAGTAATTTGTCAAGTAAATCCTCTCCCTCATTTGGCGGGGTATGAAGATGTGAACGAAAGGGACGGAGATACAGACGTGATTGGCCCGAGACGGTTTATAGACGTAATTAAAATAGACAGGAACCCATACATCCTGAGGACCGGCTGCTGAATTTCTTGGCTTCTTATCATTTCGGAGAGGTCGATGCTGCCATTTGTACGGACGCGTAAAAGGCCGCGCGTTACTTATTGGTCTGGACGGATGATATTTTCCAGCTTATCTCAACAAATTTAACTACGTCGTTAGGGAGCGCAGCGCGAGTTACGGCCATGTTTAAAAAAAAAGTTATTACGTTTTTATTAACACGATAGTTAGGCACATTTAATACTTTACGACTTTTAACTATATTATAGGTTGGTAATCTTAAAGATAATGAGCAGACGTTAAACCAGGTCGAGATTTTTTAAAAAGCGAACTTTACAAATTGCGAAAGGATCATTAAAATTTCCCACAAAGATAACCCTTATAATTAAAAAGAAAAGTTCTTCAAATTACCATCAGTTATCTTCGGGCCTATAACGATGCTCGGGATGCGCAGCCGATTACGGCAAAGTTTAGATCATTAGGAATAAATTTTCGCCTTTGAAAGTACCCCGGATATTTGGCAACAGCGTTTTGTTTACTTTAAGACTTAAAAAAAGGTTAGTCAACTTGTTTATCGAAGACATAAACGACTTTAATCCGGGCTTTCTTTGGAAAGAAGTAAAAAAAGCTAGAGTGATAAAGAGCTATTAACGAATTATAATTAAGGAGCCATCGACCGCATAATTAAAGCCATAAAAACCAACTGAGCAGCGTAAATTCGCAGATAAACAAACTGTTAACACTCCCAAGGATATAGTTATCGTAATAAAAGAAAGATAAGTATTAATCTTCATTCTTGATCACCAAATTATTGCAGAGAAAACAAAATAAAACGAACCAGTGGGGGGGACACGGTCCGAATCCCTCCCCTTGCTGTCAATTACTGTGATAAATGAGCCCCTCGAATATTGAAACGTTTATTCGACCGCTGCGAAGTATAATATTACTTCGTGAAGTGATGATGGTCACAGTAACTTTTTAATAAAGTTGCGAGCAAGCAAGTACCAACGTGTTAGGGCTTTTTGTAAGCTTCAATAAGTCCACTTTTCTTCTAGATTCACTTGAACTCTCCGACCAAAAGAATGTATTTACTTCACTATTCTTTAACAGTTAATTGGGTATTGTTTTGGCTGACTTGCAACTAACGGAACTTGTAAATATCACTTAAGAGACATGTGATCCTTTTCGCAACCTACTGATTTGCTTCAAACTGATATTCTAACTAATAGACAATCAAAAGCTCTTTCTTGTACAAACGTAGTTGCCACAATCTTGAGACATAGGATAGTCTCGGACCAAATTGATTTTCGGATAAGGGAATCAGATTTTGCCTCAGGCCAAACTCGATCAAGCTAACAGAGCCTAACTTAACCTTATTTTACCCACTAGGTTCACTAGAAATCTGACATGATTTTGCACTATAGTAAACAGGACAGACGGTTTAGAAGGGAAACCTTATTAGCATAAGATATCGGGGACCGACATCCTTGAGTTTACGAAAAATCTTCCAGTTTAAGAATGGTTAACACCAAAGGGGGTTTCTGTAGGAAATAATTTTGTAGAAAATGAATCTTCATTAAAATGGGAACATTATACACCATGATCATTAAAATTTGGTAATAATCGCGTAACATTAATGTTGACTCTGCAAACTCCTAACTTTGATTAGAGAATTTTAATGACAGCCGAAGTTTTGTCCTAGAATTTCGAGAAAGTTCTAAGATGGTGGTGACAGTACTCGAGTGGGCGAAATTGAAACATTATCTGCTCCCGAGTAAATTACGTCGTGAATTTGAAATTGATTCGTAATTCTAGATATTTCGAGAAGGGAAATTAAATTACCTGAAATGTAACTAACCCGGGAGACGAGGGCGTCTTCAGTTACATTGAGTTTAATATTCTTTGAGAAATGTCCTATTTTGTGCGGGAATATTTTGAATTTCTCCAACTACACCAATTAGACGAATTGAAATGTTTTTTTTACTATAGTATATTTACAATCACATCACATGACAAATCATATAACTTAGTGCATAGACATATTTTGCTAACTTAGCAAAACAGTTAAGTATTAAAATTCTCATATAAGAAACCATATTATTCAAATGAAAATTTATTCAAAGAGCGCATTGGTAGAATAGAATGTGTATTGTTTAAGTCAATAATGTAAGCCTTTTTGATGTGAAATTGAAGTGATTGTTGCCGTATTGGCGTTTTTATAGGTAGGTAGTTTGTGAATATAATTCGGCTAAAAGCAGTAGAAAGTAATTGTAATGACTATTCATGTTCTAAATAAAATTTATTCAATCTTCATTCGCTTACATTTCAAATTGACTACGTTCTTCAATTACCAGTATTACTTTTATAGCACAGATTACGAAATCGTCTGGAGACGGTAATATACTACTAGTTTCAAAACTGTAATGCTCCTCTTACGCTAGCTACAGCTCGATGGTTTTATTTCTCTTTTATAACTCGAATAACATAAACGGCAATGAGCGTAAGGAGGGGAAAAAACTAGTCTTGAAATTGAATTTCACGAAACAAAAGTTCGCACAGCACAAGGAAAACATCAATTCCCGGCCACTTTAAGTGATCCTAAAGGCAATTGTCTCATGATATCGGGACTCTGCCAGGAAAGACACTTTAGAATAGCAACTGTTTTTTCCTAGTTGGCAACAATCGGACATTTTTATGGCGACACTTAACCGCAATCAAGTGGATCATTAGGTTGTAAAGGCCTGCCAAATATCTTTAGTTCGCCTCCACTGTTTTCTCACACTTTTGCGTGAAAGACGTTGTAACATACACCTTTTTTGGACAGCAACCCCTCGGCCATTGCCAAGTCTTGCTGAGTTTTCGTTGGACATTACGGTCGCTCGCGTTCTTTTTGTGGTCAGAGTGGCTGCAGCTTTGCTCTTCTATTTTCGTTTGTTAATGGAACTTCTGTTCGCCCCCAACTGTTTTTAACTTAAATGATGTAAAAGAAAAAGCAAAAATTATTTTATGATTAATGGATATAATTAAACAATCATCCAAATCTCGTCTCGGAACAAAAAACAAATCAAATGCGAAACTAAGCAAATCATTCTTGAGCGAACGCCAAAAAAGAAAACAAAACATCAATTTTAATGAGTCGAAACCCGAGAATTTTCTCTTCCATTTAGAGAGCAATATTTTTTCTACAACATTTAATCAGAGTAAGAAGTGAAATGGTAATTTGTATGGACCGCTCGATGTAAATTTTATGCAAGAATTCGCTCGCTACTCCCCTCTCCCTAAAAAGGGGAAAGATTTTTGCAGCGGACAGAAATTTTTGCTTAGCCAAGTGAAATTTTAACTGCCTCGACAGAGACAGCTCTGGAAATGCGAATACTTAATGCAAACTTACTTCCTGCTGGTTCATTATACTTCATAATTTGTCGAGGGAAAAAATGTGATCTAAAGGGTTGGCTCGTCCTAAGCATTTTTTCAAGTTGTTGTTTTAAATCAAGGTCTAAGAGTATTGAGTAGGGAGACTAAGTAGGCGCTTCGTAGGTAACGCAATCACGAATCACTGTAAAGTTGTAATTAAATTATACTAGAACGATTTAAAAATTAAATTTTTAAACTGGATCAGTGTACAAAGTCTTCGACAAATACCCTGAACGAGCCAACGGTTCGAATGATTTAATTCAAGTTCTTACACTGAATTAATGGATCCCGCCCCCATTTGAAGGCAGTTACCCGCTAACTTTGGAACTCAACTTTGCAGTTTGTTTCAATTTGTCAAGACTTTGACTGATGGAAATTCGATGGGTACAATAATGGGGATTCAAAATAATAAACAAAAGACGCCTCGTTTCATTTTGTTACATTACTTGTTTATTATTTGTAACTGTTTATTATTTCCTGGATTATTGTGGAACTTCAAATAGCTTTGTTTTCGTAACTAAAAGTTATCGCCTTTCGAATTATTCATCACTTTGTGAAACTTTCAAAACTTGTTTAGTCATTCTTTGTTATTACAACAAGCGTGTTGATGGATTCTCATGAAGGCGTTTGGCGCCCTTTGCTACGACTTGCACAGAATGCGCTCCACACTCCACAGGCTGTGAAATTACTTTCTATATTAAGATCTTTACGGCTACAAACCGAGCAATGCCAATAAACGCTTACACAGATTTAAATACCCATCAATCGCTGTTCTTTTTTAACGTTGAATAAAAATAAAGTTCGTATATTCGTTGGACATCGGAACATCTATCAAGTGCGTAGAAACTAAAATGAGAAGCACAATTTGAACGTCATTTGCATTAGTGACACAGTTGTTAGTGTAAATAAGCAGAGTAATAGAGATAAACTATCCTATTAATATGTACCTTGGCGAAGAGTGAGTAGAAATAACGAAACGTTTAATGAGGAAGTGGCTACTTAAAGTCGTGGAGTGAATAATATTGTCACTTAAATAACGATGGAGCAGGAAACGTGTAATGTTTTTAATGCTAAACCTAGATTAGATCGTTAGCGCTGGTTAGCTTTAATGAAATCTGACTTCATCGTACCTGCTTTTTTCGGTTCATAGGAACGTATTTAATTGGATTATGTGTCATCTACTAAGATTTGCCAGTGCCACGCTGCATTGAATATAAATAGCAAAATTAGAAGGCGGCAGCCATTCACATTGCTGCAGAAACATTAAAGTTCTCTTTGCTATCACATTACGTGAAATACTCCTGTTTTCTTTTAATGTGCCTTATTCAAAATTCGACTTGTAAATTTAGAATACCGTATTACAATATCCGCCTTCTTCGGCTGCTGCTGATCATCTTAAAACATGTTTGTACACAAGATAGTTTAACCATTAGGAAGCAAATTATTACCACTTTGGACGTTTTATATTCCAACAATTTTCTCTTAATAGCTTAACTCCTAATGATTTTGACCATTTAAATCCGATTCTATAACATAATCAGTACATCTGCATATAAATTATCTTGTATCATATCTTTATGCATAAGTTTTATCAATTACATAGTGATTGCCGTAGAAGGGGAAATCACAAAATCGATGAAGGAATATTACAGAGAAATCGCTTTACCTTTTAAATTCAGTCAATAATATTGTTTAATAACTGTTCGAACATGCGGTACTTTCCTGTCTACCGGCATTTATTATCTATAAAGCAAACTTATCCATATGTTTCTGATATCAATTGCATCATTTCTGATGCTATCCATTGTCACTATGTACACAAATAAAAAGGGAAAGATGTCTGTGGATGTAAAGAGAATATCAAGAACAATGACTGAATTTTAAAAAGGTTTACGCGATTGGAACACGTCCCATTAAACTGGAAATAAACCTTAACCATAATAGCCAAACTATAATGGACTTAGACGAAGTCCTTTAAAACAACACTGCACAAGATTGATGTGGATGTAAAAATACAAAGTTTCCTTAATGTAACTTTTTACAAGCAACGAGCAAAGTAATTAGAAAGTTCTTAAAAGATTCTTCAAAAGTAGCTAATACGGGGATCGCATGAGTTCACACTGCCATTTTATTTAAGCCCTAATTGAAATCCTGTAACATTACGGACGAGAAAATATTTGTCGAAAATGGCGGAATGTATTTTGGCGGTGAGTTTAATTTTTTATTTCCTTTCGAAGTTTGATAGTAACGCTCTGACCAGATACTCAACTGATTCCACGCTCATAAATCATCCTGTCAACATAGATGAATATTTTAGTACGCATCTTTTTCCGCAATATGGCGAGGGTGCTCATGTTTCTGATTACAGTCACTTGTAGGAAGAAATCTTTTGAAACCAGATTTAAGGATTGAAAGTAGTTACTTTTTTATTTAACTCTTCAGAGCGACGTAAAAAGTCGGAGTTAACGTTTTAACAGTGACTATACGAGGGTAATAAAAGTATTCGTCGTAAGTGGACAAATTGCACGAATGATTGTGCCCCGCCAGGCTTTGAACCTATATACTTGATTAAAACCCCGTTCAGGCAAGCTAATTTATTACAGCCATTAAAAGGATGAGTTGTAAAACATCCAGCAGTTCGTAGTGGAGCGAACAAAGTTCTTGTGAATTTATTGTTACTGTTTAGCTAAGAAAGGCTATATCAGGTACGTGGAGGACGCTTTGTTAAATACGGCCAAGTACAGCAATCCCAACTAGCAAAACTGAACCAAATTTAGCTGTAAATCAGTGACAGACGCAGTTTTATATCCGTGATAGAAACATCTCTATCACTGGGAAGTGGCCCCAGTTTTACAGCTATTTGATGATATATCATGTGTATTTTGGCACCGCACGTCACTACTTTGATGTATATCCATGATACTACAATGTTTTATGAATCTCTTCAGCGTTACACCAATGGTGCCTGAATCACTATATCACTAAATTATGATAAGAAAGTAGCAGCAATGCTGATATAGAGCTGTTTGTTGTTATATTATTATTAGGGATTCTTTTATGTCGCATATCGTTAGTGCTAAAATACTGAGTGTTATGTGTAAATAAAGTTGTATGAAAAAAAATGACCTTACAATTAACAGTTTTGTAAGTAGGTATAATAAAATAGCAAACTATTTTTGTGTTAGTAAGAAGTGTCAAGTTGCTTTTAGGTACGTACATAACGGGTAATTTTTCATGCGCTCAAAATTTTATTGATGAAATAATAGCATATTATTTGTGTTTTTTTCATGCCCCTATTAAATATTGAATATTTAATTAAATAAAAAATATTTAAAATAGCAAATTATTTAAAGTCACCAATATGTATCTAAAATGTGTTCTGGTTACCGATATATCACAAATTTACAGTTTCCCACCGCCATTACCAAACACTTTCGGATTCGTTTCGGTTCGGGTTAATAAAACTAGTAAAACCCCCTACTGTACCTATCTTTAGGTAATAAATAAAGTATCATCAATATTGTTCAACTCATTTGCGTGAAATGAAAGTGGCTATATTTTTGGTCAATAACTGTTTTTCAAGCAGAAGTAATTTCATAAAACTCAACAGATTTGAATGGCTGTGGAAGAATATGTCTTCATCTTCTCCATTGTCATCAAAATTGTCAGTCGCAAACAAGTCATCTTGGTATCCTTCATTGCAAGGTTCTGTTAAGATTTCATTTTTTGTATCTACGGAACCAACTTCCGAATTCTCGACGCTGGTTTGACTATCATAAAGATCCTATAAATGAGGTGACAACAGCTGATATGCATTTATTTAGCGTTATATTAGTAACAATAATGTTTGTATGTCACTGATGATATAAACGGTCTTAAAAAGTGTATTTGCAACTGTTTAGTGTTAATGTAGATCTTTAAACAACTTTATGCTGCTGGTGTTAAGGAAACGCTATTATATGATACTTTAGATGTATATCAGCTGCGTTATGTCTTATATATCTCGAGTTAGCTCATAGAGATATTGCAGCGCATTAAAAGCCACAATAGAGTTACTTAGCTGTATACAGGCACTGTATATATCTGATATGCAACGAAATTGCTCTAAATCACAGTTAGGGATACTGTTGTGCAGCTGTGTTATATGTGCCGTATTAAGAAGCCCAGTAAACGTTTATGTCATCAATTCTTATCACGATATAGCTGTATATGATTATACAGCTAGATGATGATACAAGTCGCCAATATACAACATAGCAGCTCCGCGTTGCTATTTTATGACTTTTATATCATTATTTAGTGTTAATTCATTTTATTTTATCACTACTTTGCTAGTTGGGATGTGTCTCACCAGACCGCCCGAGCTTACCTGCAATAAAAAGAAAACATTGTTAATAACGTAACTTACATCCCCCTTTTTGCGAAAGTAAAATGTACTATTAAACGTCTTATTGAAACGTTTATGTATTTTAAATTGAAACATCGACCATTTTAAAATCACGGGCAGAAAATTAAGGAGAGTCAAATGTACGAATGCGTTAAGCGTTCCTTAAGTTATGCGCGAGCACGTCGCTACAAGAAATATACGGACAAGACAAAAACAAAACGAGGACACCCGAAAATATCTTTTGAAGAGGCTTATACAATAAATCTTTTAATCCTCTTATACAATTTTATCTAGATGCCCTGGACGGGGGCTTTTTTGTTGAATCCTTACTGCATTCTGATTTGTATCTCTTTAGTTTGATTAACTTTTTATCGTAATTACTTAGGCGTTTAACACTTTTATATCAACGGTTAACATAAAACGGTCCCAGTTTAGTAAATTTGCTTATTTGTATTTTATCTGGCTGTGGATTTAAAATTTCTTGGCCGGTTTAGTACGCAATAAAGTACTACTATTTGTAGATCTTGCCAAGTTTCTTTACAAAGTAGGTTCCGTCGTTAAAGAAAGCATTCGATAATTTCACTAAAATCTTCAACCACGTAATTTACTGGTTCTTTGACTTGACAATGTCTCAATTACACATTTTAAATAGTTAATTTTTGAAGCGTTTAATTGATCCGTATCTTCTAATTTTCTATAATTAAGACCGGACGAGTTAGCTTCCAATGCAACAGTGTCCATAAAATGTTTTATTTTAGTTGTAAATCACAAATCACAATCCTATCGCGTTCAGTTCGATCATAAAACGGAACCAGAATAACAACTCCGAACTATAATTGCTTCACTAATGATACAACCGAACCAATTAATTTCGTGAACAGTAACTTTTACAATTGAGAACCGTTTGTGTTCCAAAAAAATCCTGTTCTTAATTCTGTTTGTTATACACACTTGTTTGGGGATATTTTTAATGATTTGAAGCGTGTAGATGGTAATAAACCACAAGATAACAAAACACAGAGAATTGTAAATAATAACTTAATTTTAATAAGCTTCCCGCTACCGGTAGCAGTAAAAGATAAAACTCTTGAGTCGATTATAATTCAACGCGACGGTATCTCGACCTGCCAAGCTTTATTAGGGACCATATCAAAAAGGATAAAGTTGATTCTCTGTATTTAAAATACATCCATCAAATTCCAACAGACGCTAGACAATATTGAAGAAGTTGAAGATAAAAAAGTAATTGATGAAGACAGGTAACATCAGATACTTACAGGACGTTTTGATGTATTGTTCTATGAGATACATATCGTAATTAGGTGCCACATATGTCGCGGGGTCCTAGAATGGTAATGGGCTGAGTATATTATGACGGGCAGCAATTGTTCTCAAATCAAGGTGTGCTAAGGTAATATTAATGGGTACGGTAGTAATGTTTTCAAAGGCGATTCAAGACTAAAATTGGCTAAAATTGAATTTTAATCTTAGCGCTGAAGATAAACATAAAATAGTGGCATGTATTAGCTTTTGAGAATCAGTCTAAAAAGTGTTATAATGGTTTTATTCCCTCTCAGATTTTATCAACACAAAACAAATAGAAATATTTTTCAAGTAACACGATATCAGAACAGAATGTATTGGAGTTTTTTCATATGCTTTCGACCGCCCCCATGCCGGGTACAATAAAACGTGTTCTTATCTTCTTCAATATGTTTTCGTTTAAAACGTTTGCCTTTTATTTCTCTTTTACGCTACCGCACTTTACATTGCCCTCATGCTTGTGCTTTCATGCTATTCTGAGCATTATTGTTATTTATATGTATTGTTTTTAAAGTTTTTGTTATCGTTATGGGAACAAAATTTTATATATATGGTTATGAGTTTGTGGGATATTATATGGAAATCTTGATTTTTACCGTGTTTTTTGCATTTTAATTTTATTTTCCAATAAACTTACTTTTAACATTTATTTATAACAGTAAAAGTGGTATAAGGAAACGAAGTGAAAAAATAGGCCAAAAAGAAATATTTTATTCACAATGCAATTCAGGTGAACCGTAAATTTGTTTGCGCATTTGTTTAAATAAAAACCCCAGATGTTTCTAGCATTTTCGCCAAATAACTGACTATTGCAAAAACTATGCAAGATATTTGTATAGATGAATTCTAGAGTAATGCATATATTATATCTTTTATAACGTTATTATTCAATTCTAGCCATTATCTCGTATCGTAAAGAACTCAGCCAGAAAAGTAGTGTATTGTATGGTGAACATTCATTATGACTAAGCAATAAATGTACACCCAAATATAATATCAAACACGGTACTTGTTCTTCAGTTGTGCATCCTAGTCCTAATTTGTCTCGGATACAAATTACTCATGGTATGGCATCTTGGCATCCTAAAGCTTGAACAAGCATAGCTTTATCTTGAAGTCTTGTCCTAATTTCTGAAGGCAGTCGGGGAATGGGTTCTATGAACCCAGATACATACAATTCTAATTCCTTAATGCCTTCGTTTACGGAAGACGATAGAGCATAACGTGGGATCGGGGAGGGACAGGAAACGCCGTAGATTCGAAACCGTGGACCATGAAAAATAGTGGGCGGCGTTTTTGAATTTTCCGCATTATCAGGTTTGGAGTAATTTATATCATTAGGAGATCGATTATTATTCGTTGCTCGTTATTTAACTTATATACTAAATTGTATTGTATTGAACTTAAAATTAGAATTCAAGGGGAGAGGTCATGATGCGTAACAGCGCGATGCACGCCAAATTTTGTTTTCTATGGACATTTATTACAAAGCTATACGACTACCAAGCATAAGGAAGGTTATGACGTTTTTCTTCCCTGAGCGAACGCTTTGCGGATGCTTTCTAGTAGAAAATAGAATTCAAAAGTCCCGAGCTTCCTGAAATTCCTTTCCCAGTAAAAACCTCCTTCAACTTCACCTTCCACAATATTTTCCTTCCAAATCCATCTATTACTAAAGCGGTTTCTTTAATGGTTTTAGTGTTGTTTAATCTGATGTCGACATGAAGTAGCCTGCAAGAAAATATTGTTTGAGTCAATATTTGCGTTAAGACTTTCAGCCTTGTGGTTATCATCGTGCAAATACTGGTTAGAGGTTGGCGTAAGTGTTGAATATGGGCGTGATGGTTTAGAAATTGGTCAATCAAGTGAAGAACTGTCCGCAGATTTCACCATAAAGTCTAGAAAGACCTGATTTCATTTAGAATAATCCATGGAAGCGAACAAGGGAAAATGTGATATCGACCTTGGAGTTTGTTCATCACTAAACAGCCATGTGTTCTATTTAATTTTAAACGACATTTTGTTTATGTCGCTTAGTGAAGTTCGAATATCCAACAGCAAAATATCTCAAAACGCTAAATTGAATTTGACGTCGGATTTAAATTGGTCTTTATAATGTTACTTCGGACAGATGGCATTAGAAACGTTGAATTTCATTTAAACCCAGGTTAGTTTGTTATTAAGTTTCAATTAAAGATATTAAGTACTCCAGATTCCCACGTAAGGTAAGCATTGATAAAGTCCATGATATTAAATAAACCTACGATAATGTCCGCCCATAGCTTGCGTCTAGCGATCAATATCAGCACTTGATTTAATCAGCTCACATAAAACATAGCGATAGCACAGTCGATCCTCCAGGATAATCCTATTTGTCGGTTGTCTCTTTGGTTTAGTTCTGATTTGGCTACAGTTGCAACTCTGGTCTTCGTATTAATATATAGCGTGTTTTGGTTAACTTTAAGACTGGACCGAGCGAAATGTTAAAAAATAGGCAGTTGCCGTTAAGTAGACAACGTCAACACTAGTTGTTTAATCCATTTCTAAACTATATATTTAGCTTTTCGAAGAATTTGTTAACAACTTCTCCGTGGAAAAATTATAAGATTATTAATATTTTACCCTAGAAAACTAAGTAAAATTGGACGAAAACTGTAAAATCTTAAGCAGGCGTTAAGTATTTTTTTATACTTTAACAATGGAAATCTATTCTGATTTTCAGTTAAAAAAAAAGATGAATGTTTACATTACAATTTGTCCGCATCAAATATTTCAATTATTGTTTGGTATTAAAGGTACAGATTTATCAAAAAGTGCTTTTAATTCTCCATACATTTTTACTATGGCGGCCGCGCGCCGATCTAAATACGCATTCCCCGCGCTCTATGGTTCAGTGGCAAACGCTCGGCGCCCCCTTAAGGAAACTTGCTCATGTCAATACGCAAAAAGTGTCATCCGTTTAAAGGTAACTTCGTATACTCGAATACTACATGTAGTACAAAAAAAAATGAGACTTGTTCTCGAATATAAGCTGAAAGTTAAAGAAAGAGACGGTAGACATCATGCTGTATAGGAATGTCAAAGGTATGTATAGCGTTAGATGACGACAGCTATATAATTTGACGCTCAAATTTAATTTATAATGCTATACTCCTATACGCTGTTTCGTGTCAATATTTACTTAGTAATATACCAAGCTAAATCTTTATTAACTGCTAGCATAGCAACTTTTTCTTATAACGTTATTATATCCTACATTATCCGTATCTCTACATTTTTCTAACTTAACAGTTCTTGCTCAAAGTTTAACATGTCATGCCCATACATCTTATCTTCCTTTCCACTCGTTGCCCCTAAACATTTCACTAGCCAATATTTTTAATTCCTCAAAGTTAGCCTTGTGACCGCACTGCGACCGTTCTGAAACCATTAAGTACAGCTCATAAGATTTCGGGGACTTCGAAACTTCTTAATCTTTCCGGACGGTCAGACAAGATTTTTTACTCGACCCGGACGAGCGGGCCATGTCAGGAACTTTTTAATTTAATATAAGATTTGAGTTATGATGCGGCCTCTTGTTAGTTAGCTCGTGTGATAGTAATCGGAACACGGGCTGGATAAACTGAAATAAACTAAATAGATAAAGAGAAATAAGCAAAAGCACTTTTAAGTCTACCAGATTTTTTCAAGATGAGACGACAATTGGCATGATAGCTGAAAGAAACTCAACCGTATACAGAAAAGGAATCGGCAGTGTAATTGCCCAAAAAATTCGACAAAGGTTTTCAACGAACTATAATATATATTGATCACGATCCTTGTAGATCACATTGATGGATGGCAAAAGTCAAGGCAAGCTTTTAACGACGGAGTTGGTGCAGCTGCCTACTAAGCTAGTTGTCCTGGGTTCGAAACCTGGCAAACCTGGTCCATAGATATTTTCTCTGTATTTAAGTATATAGTTAATATCGTCGTCAAGTGCCTATAACATTAGCCTACTAGAGCTTACTCTGGGATTAGGTCGATTTTTGTGACATTGACCGATATTTATTTTGTTAGTGTTGTATTGTCCCTAAATAGAATAAAATAACATACTGTTTGTTAGAAAATACCAACTGATGCCCGTCAGTATATTTTATCACTTCTATACGGGTGCAAGGATTTCGCTGATTTATTTGGCTTGATAATAATTTACGATCATAGTAAAACTGAGCATGAATCATTGTTGAAGTCTCGCTCGAACATATTTTAGTAATTTAGGACAGTTTAAAATGTTTTCGTAATTTAAGGATGTCGTGTTGCTTATAGAATGAAATAACTTAGTTGTTTTAAAGATTCAAATTAAGAGCATGACTTATACCGATACTTTACTTTTTTTCTAGTTAAATTATATTAAAAGACGTTATTTTTAATATTAAATTGGAAGTTTGCTGTTACACAATCTAATTCAATAGTTTGTAATTTTTGTTTATTGCTGTCTACATTTTAATGACGACAACACAGCCGTTTTTAGCAAGAACATACATTTGTAAGTATTTGAGTTTTACGAATTAAGACTTGTCAACAAGACGGTAGCATAAAGTAAAATTCCTGTAGGAACTCCTCTTTTTTAAAGTCTGTTAAAACAAGCGTATGCTTCAGACGCGCATCAAAACAAACTATGACTCAACTGTAGTACTATCAACTCCTGCGCATAGCGAACGTAATGTTCGTGCCTCGATAATCCGAGCGAAAACGGACACATTGTTGATTTAGCGTTTCCTAACACGTGTCTTTTTTTTTATCTTTGAGTGCCACGTGTAGTGAGTGTTGTTTGTTTTCAGTCTGAAAACGAGGCGTAAATCATTGTGACTGTACCACAACAACCAGGTAAAAAGAGCGTTTTATTAGGTTCTCTGTTATCAATGACGGACAAATAAGCATGCGGCCAACAATATTGTATCAATTAAAATAAAGAGACCACTGGGGACCGAAGAGCTGGCAGCTTCCTCGCACAGCGTATCAGCATAGCTGTTCAGCGAGGAAATGCTGCCAGCATTTTCAGTACCATGCCAAAGGGTAGCAATTTTTTGTTTTTTTTTTTAGTTTTTTTTTATTAATTAGCTTTTATGTACATAGTAGTTAGTAGTGTTTAAGTTTTTTATTTACTGTCTCTTTGTTTTTTCTCTTTTGTTATCTTTAAATAAATCTCTACTTTTTAAAGTGAATAATACTTTTCCCCGAGTTCTAGGTAGTAACATAGCTATTTCTTGCGATTGTGTTTTGTATGTTTGTTACTTTTTCACGCTCCAACCGTTGGGCCAATTTTAATAAATTTTGGTATGAAGGTATAGCTCACACCCTGGATTAACACTTAGGCTAATTTTTATCCCGAAAAAATTTAGTTTTCCGATGGGATGAGTGTAACACGGCGCGACGCACCTAGTTTTCTTATAAATGTTATGTTACTGTTGAATAAACAGTTAAATAACCCTACCTGGCCTCTGACCCTGTTCGTAGCTAACCGCAGCCATATTTACCTGCCTGACAAACCTACAGTCATCAAATTCAGAAATTTCGAACCGCAACAAAGTCAGCTGTGCTTCGCTACTTGGAAATGATCTAACCGCCACTAAATTTAACGGAGTAAGGCTTCTTATAGCAAAACAACTGGCGGTTGAAATTCGGGGAATAAGACTATGCGAAATGCGAGTAGGTACAATTTTATTATTATTTTAAAAATAACTGATTATGTAAGTATCTTTTCACTTCAACAGATTTCAGACATTCAAACTATCGCGCTACTATTATTTACAGCAACAAAGTACTTAAAAGATCTCTTACTTTCGACGTCGACTTTACCTAAACCAAATATTGTAGTCAAAACTCATACGTTTTTTTTGGACCAAGCTAAAAAGGAAATGCTTCAAGCGTGGTGACATATAGCTATTTAATTAAAACAATACTCGTAATATTGCGTCGCAAATTCACTATATAGCTATTTGAAATATATAATGACCATAATCGGACATTTAGGAACTTAACAAAAATGATTGAACACATTTTAAAAAACCTTGGCGTAGTCGCGGGACTTATATTTATTTAAACTTTATTGTGCAGATCAAACTAGTACACAAATGGCGGGCTTAATGCCACAAGGCATTCTCTACCAGTCAACCATAGGGCTAAACAGAAATATTGAGATGGTACAGGTTGGTTCTATAATCAATACTATAACTCTGCATACGTTATCTAACATAATGCGATGAGAAACTGCACAGTGATCGAGAACCGGCGATTTGTTAATTAGCCGTAATGTCGTTAATTATGGGTAATTAAGTTGCATAGTAATTGATGTGTTGCATTGTCTGGGATTGGATTGCGCCTGTGGATTAAAATAATATATACTAGCATACCTCTATATTCTCAAGTCACGCAAGTTATTCTTTAAAAACCCTATAATATATTATAGGGTTCTTCGTATATTCTAAAAAAAAACGATGTTTATCATCATAACAGCCGAAAGACGCCCACTGCTCGACAAAACCTCTCCCAAGGATCTCCGCATTGATTGACTTTAAGCAATCTTGACCAGATCGTCAGTCCAACTTAATAGGGGGTCGGTCAACTGTGGGGTAAAAATTCCAATTCTCTCGCGGGGCTCCTCATTTCTGATTCGATTACGCAAGGAAACTCCGAGCAAAGCTCGCTCCATTACCTAAAGGGTATATGCAAGGATTGTTTGGGTTCACCATGGGCCTGATAAGAAATGCTCAAACCAACTTTCACTTTTGTTCGGGCAATATCGGCACGCTTTAGCCACTTCCGAGGCGCGCAAGCATTGATCGGTGGCCTCCTCCCACGACCATAACGCATTTTACAGAAACGACTAGAAAACAGTTCTCAGGCTGTTTCGAAGATCAAAAACAGACCTGTTTTATTCAATTTTTTTAGACATGACTTGATCTGTATCAGGGCTGACCCTCACCAGTGAGTCGGACTTTGTGTGAGAGTATAGCCCGCTAATGGGATTATCTCCGCGCCAAAGGAGTGATTGTTTTATTCTGTGGTTACCCCAGCTCGAGAATCCGCTGCGCGCCGTACCATGCGCGGACGCATACACGTGGTGGTGTATTTATACCGCGCGTGATGCAACTGCGCACGGTCAATACTACGATGTTAGTAGGTGGAATACGATGTTGGTTGAGGATTACGATTTTTAAACCGATTTACGATCGAAGAGGGTACTTAGTTCGTCGTGATAGATTTAAATTGGAACTTGAAAATTATTAAAAATATTTTTTTCAAGTTCATCGAAACCAGTCCCGCCGTCTTCAAGTAGGTATTCTTCAGGTAGGATTCATAACTAAAAGTAATTTTGTCAAAATGTTTGCTAACATAAAAACTGCTGTATTAGCAATAATAAAATAAAAGACTAATTTGTATACTGATAAATAAACGAGGGCTATTCGTCATCAATAGATACAAATTTTCAACGTATATTATAAAGACATTTTTTTCTACCACCGATGACATCACAGCTGATCTATTTGTATTTCACCAATTTACTGTTCCCCCAAAAATTCACTTTAGTACACCCCCGTATACCAAATATAACTCAAACTCTAATAACACACAGTAAAACATTTTTTCATACTTTACGAGGCAATACTAATTCTACTATTAAGATGTTTTACGACTTATGATTACCCACATCCTCTCAAAAAACACTAAACTTCAAAAGTGGTAAGTGACATCCCTTGTTCGGACAATTTTATCTTTGCTGTCAGAAAGGGCGCCACTGTAGTCATTTTATCGACAGTTTAAACCTCTGGCGTTAATTAGTTATTATACCAACTGAAAAGGTAAGTTTGTCATGACATATACCTGTACCAAAAAGGCAACCTCCGGGCAGGTAACTCAAGATATCTTGTTATCTTTTTTGTTTGGGTTGGGGTGTATTTAAGGCATCAGCTGTTCGACCGGTTTACGATTCTTAACATTCAAGTTCAGTTTCTTAGAAGATTAGGAATTTAATTTTTTATCAGTAGAAATGTCTATACGTTTTCTTGTGAAATGTGAAGTCAGTGGAACTTTCATCTCCTGTTTGAGTGAAATAGGGATGGTTATTCTTTTTTCAAGATTGTATCTATTGAGTTTTAGTGTAAAATAAAGTCCCTTCGGTTTAGACTATGCATTGAACGTCAGTCACCTTTATGACAATTTTTAAACTAGGCAGAACGAAAAATAGACATTTTCCAAGGTATGAATAGTATTTTAGATTCCGTAAGCGTTACATTTCTTGTAAAGTTAGTCTCAATAAATCCAGATTTTGGCACGAGCCCGTACCACGTCGCGCCGTATCGACATCCTCTTGCGTCCTTTTCCAACCTAACTGCAAATGCATTTGGACTTTATCTCGATCTCCCTCTATTTCGGTCAATTCTTTACCAAGATAACGTTAAATTGGAATGAAATGGAGTAATGTCTTAGATTTGTGAAATTTAGTGAAGTCTCTTTTCTAGTCGCCGATCACAATCTGTGATAGATTTATTATAATTTGGTTTTCAATTAATAGAAGTTGAATCTTGGTTCTTGGCAGCGATAACATCTAACTAATTTGTAGCTGAAAGTAACCTTTTAAATTAGTATTTAAGTTCTTTTCCAGACCGACTAATTAGTCAAAGAGACTGAGAGGCTTTCGCAACTAGATACTCTCCTTAAAAAATACCCTAAAAGAAATAAAGTACATTTAAGAAAATTTGGTTTTTTCTGATTGATAACTTTGATAGAATCTTAACAAAATGAATTGCAATAAATTTAGTAACGCAATGGCTGTGTAAATAAAAAGCGTTATTGACACGGCTACGTCACATTTATTATCTATCTATCAGCCACAGACCTCCAATGCTGAACATAGGCCTTCCCATGACTCGCCACAAAGTGCGATCCCGTGCGAACCGCATCCATTGATTCCCCGCTAGCCTCGTAAGCTACCTTACGTCATATTTACAATACAATACAATACAATACAAGAACTCTTTATTACACACCTCACAAAAACAACTAGGAAATTAATAATTTAAGAAATTACGATACAGGCATGATACAGGTAAACGAATCGCCAAAGAGAAGTATTTAACATCATTTTAAATAGGTATGGGTATCTTGCCTGCTAATAAACAAATGTATTATTTATATTATTAGAGCGATCTCTTCCAGGCAACCTTAGAATAGTGGAGACAATGAAATGCACACAAATACGTAACGTGGACGATCTATTTTCCACCCACTTATCGACAAACAAAACGTCACTAAAATCAAATAGTTCACGAGTAAGTACTGAAATTTTGACGTATCTCCATAAACACCCGATTGACGTATTCGCTCGGAAATGCACTCAACACACAAATTAGGCGCCAGATATTGCTAACAGTCAAATGTGATTTTTACGAGCCTGTTTTGATATTTTCATGGAAGGGATCAACGTACAATCGCAGGTTATTGATGCCCGTCTATATTTGAAGGAATGGCCGTTTTATTGCGGGATTTCATATATTTTAGCATTGGTATTGTATACCAGAAATTATTACGGAGCCTCTAAAACGATATTACTTATCAAAACTATCGTGAGACATCTTTAATAATTATAAAAATGGTTAAAACTCACGTAAAAAAATCCAGGAACGGTCCGACAGTTTCGAACTCATATGTGGCCGCGAGTCGCGTAGTAGCACGGATAGCTGTCCCTGATGAAGAACTCCATATGAGTTCGAAGCGTGTCGGGCCGTTCCTGACAATTTTTACGTGAGTTTAAACCGTTTTTATAATTATCAACCTCTAAAATGTACGTCATATCACCTGAATAAAACTTGTCGTATCAGTGTGAGATTGAGAAATAATGCCGCCATGTAAGAATAATAACCAAATAACTAAACGCATTCAAATTACATCTTAGTAAAACTTGTGATTGAATTTTGAATTCACCTATAATGGTTTAGGTTTCTTAGTTATATTCATATTCATTTATTCAATGCATTTGTGTGTACAAAAAGGACTTAAAAATATCGTTATCAAATAATGTATACTGTATTTAAATGGCATATAAAAGAAATATGCGGTATTTATAGGTTTTCGGAGCAAATAACCCCAAAACTTATTGCCAAGCGTTTGCCAATTCTTTTGACATACCGTGGGGTAGTGAACTCGTTAATAATATTTTAGCCCACCCAGTAGCCTAAATAAACAATAATTAGGTACTTATAGCATTTATGTTGATAAAATCGATTGAAGACGGAGGTTTTTTGGCTCCAGATATAAAAAAAAAAAAACAGAAATAGTACGAGTAGGTACAATTTTAATATTTAAGCGCGAATATATGCCATTTTGTACAACAATTACACTTTTTGCGTCATTGCTTCGCTAATGGATGTGGATTCAAGAAATTGACGTTTCAACTGACCTCTGTTTCAAAACCCCTCGGTCTACCCTGCAGAGTATGCAAGATAACGGCCAGCTAGGTATTATTTAGTAGTAACATAACACAGTCAAGCGTCAAACAGTAAAATAATATCAAACATTATTCAATAGGTACTAATAATAATATTCTAGAAGCTGTTATCGCTATGAGTAATGTTTTATTTATTATATAACCGTATTATGCCAGCGCGTTAGGTATAGTTTGTAATTATATGAGACTATAGACTCAATGTCTGGAAGCAAACTAGCTAAGTGATATTTATTGGTTCATGTGATCTATTAAACACTCGTAAATGACTAACAGTCATATAGTGAGACAATTAGAAAGCGCCTAGTGGCCCATTCCCAGAAATATTTTGGCTGAGGCCGCGTTCGGTTCGCGATTCATTGCCAGGAGCGCCAATCACTACGAACACTCCGCGACACTGAGTGTGTCTTAGATCGTGCCCGTGATTTCTCGTC
The DNA here is from genome assembly GCA_947623375.1 of Apotomis capreana. Lineage (NCBI taxonomy): Eukaryota > Metazoa > Arthropoda > Insecta > Lepidoptera > Tortricidae > Apotomis > Apotomis capreana. The sequence goes on along the minus strand of OX392515.1, from coordinate 1,669,411 downwards.
TTAAAAGACGTCATACCGACAACGCAACGTCGTGGTGCGGTCATTACGACATGTGACGTCATAATGCATCATAATGACGTCGTTAAGTGGAATTACCGCGGAACGGAAGACGCAGCGTGGGCTCCCAACAAGTTGGCTGAAATTAGATTATGGCAGCGCAAGACCGATCGTCGTGGAGAACTCTGGGAGGCCTTTGTCCAGCAGCGGACGTCTATCGACTGATATGATGAAGATGTAAGGTCACCCGAGGTAATTGCGTCTTTAGGCGCAAATGCGTATATTGATGATAACAATAGAGGCGCAACGTTTTTAAGACCACCCCCTTAACTCAACTGCCTAAAGTTTGGCAGTATTTATGTAAAAAAATTGTGCGAGTCCGACTCGCGCATGAAGGGTTCCGTACCATAATCTATAACAAGTTTGTTGTATGGGAGCCCCCCTTAAATATTATTTTATTTTATTTTTAGTATTTGTTGTTATAGCGGCAATAGAAATACATCATCTGTGAAAATCTCAACTGTCTAGCTATCACCGTTCTTGAGATACAGCCTGGTGACAAACGGACGGACGGACGGACAGCGAAGGCTCAGTAATAGGGTCCCGATTTTACCCTTTGGGTACGGAAGTACGGAACCCTAAGAAAGAGCGGAGGTAGTTATAAGGTGATTCTATAAGACGCAGTTGCCTCTATAGCCGTAATTACCTCAGGTGACCTTATTTTGAACATAGAACACGCTCAGAGATTTTTCGCGTGAACTGACTTAGACCTCTACCTGCCTAAGCCGAAACGGGCCGGATTCGATTTCCGGCCGAAACAGGTATCCGTTGGGCATAAAACGCAGCCATTTGGACTTCCGGTTTCAATATATCTTTAGTCTGTGATTTCCATGCATTAGTCACGCTTCTAAAAAACATTGTATGATCTAATGGCTTAGGATGATTACTGTCTTAATCGATTTTGTGGTCGTTTTTTTTTAGATTGGCGTAAACGGTACGTTACTGCTTTGGAAGTAAATGACAATATGCACTGTGACGTTATTAATTCAATTTTAATTTTATCAAAATGTGCTTTACCACTGCAAGATGTTTCTTATGATATTCCGCCGCAAAAAAAGGTAGGTACTGAATTACGGGAGTATTTTTTTCATAGCACCTGTCATAATAGTTCATCATCATTGTTTTTTTTTATGACGATAAACCGTTTAGCATTAAAAGCCCGATTGTAGTACATCAAATATATAAACTTTTTCAAACGGAGGAGATAAGAGGGTTGAATGGGCTATTATTTCTAAAGTTGTACACACAACTTTTTTTAAATTTTCAATATTTTGGGTATTTTCTACTCAGAATCACAAGCTCTTTCGATCTAATTAGGAGAAAAAAACTGTCTTAATGTTTTTTCGTTCCATTCCGTTACCATTTCCATATAACCTACTACAGCGGTAACGGAATGGAAAAACAAAAAATGTATGAATATTTTGGGACAGTATTTTCTCCTAATTAGATCGAAAGAGCTCGTGATTCTGAGTAGAAAAAACCCAAAATATCTAAAAAAAAAGTGGGGTGTACAACTTTAGAAAAAATGGCCCGAATACGTAAAAAAAAATTTCAACCATTTTAAAACATGCTCGCAAGGTACCTACTAATATGTGTACGCTGTGGTGTCTCTGACCATGTGTCTTTAAATGCAAGGTTTAATTGTGCTCTCTAAACTGAACATCTTTTATTCTGCAACTTTTTAAAAACGTCTCCAGTCTTAATTACGCAATCCAATGCTAAATCAACAGCCATACTGATATTAAATGTACAGATTTAAGATTCGTCAATTTCAATTGAATCGCAATATACGATATACCTACCGACATAACGATTTAACTTTGAGGTCTAAGAATTGATCTAAATTACATATATTTTTTAATGTCGCTAACTAAAATTAGATCAGTTAAGTGAGTAAAATCGAACTTATTGTTTAAACCTCGTAGTCAGAGGCAGACTGTATAAATAATCACGTAGTATTGCAATAGTCGTCATACCTACATACGTATGTATGTTAAATTGAAACGCAATAAACATATCTAAATATGTTTGAATACGTTCCAGGAAAACTCATATGTTAGTAAACAGATAGCATCATGTGATACGTAGGTACTGATAGTCATACAACGAGACATTATATCATTACTCTCATACTTTATGAAATGAAATAAAAAAAAACAATATGTAGCCCTAAAGAGATTTTTACTAGTCAGATTGTGTATCGGCATTCCCTAAGAGGAGACCGCTGTTGAAAAGAAAGCTGAAAGAAACTCAACAGTATTTTTTTTCGTAAATCATACCTAAAACAATTGCATTTCTATTGTCTATTGTTATTTATAAAAATTGTATTCGTCTTGTTTTATTTGTAAACTTCGGTGTGCAATAAAGTATAGTTGTATTGTACATTTATGTTATAACTAATTACATCGGTACACGTAAAGAGGATGTATAGTCTTCAAATCATTGTTAGGTAGGTATGAAAATTCAGATATCAACTGTATAAGTACAGTATTATCTATGTGTGCTACGTTAAATAAAGATTATCGAATCGCTGAGCAAATACTTGAATTATGTATGTCTCCGAGTGGATCAAAGGAGTATTGAAGCGTTGTGTCAATAGGGTGTTATTTATATCAGACAGCAACTGACGATATCACACAAGTATATCCTTGAATTTTTTTAACATACGTTTTTATAGCTAGCCAACTTTTAGTTCAAATATTGAGAGATTAGGTGTATGAAAAAAATCAAATATATTTTTTAAGTTGTGACACTTCTACGCAGTTGCGTAACCTACTAAGTCATAGTGAATGTAATATCATCCCATTTAGATAAGTGCATCCGTCAGTCAATGGTGACCGTAAAAATAGAGGGTAGTTTATATTTATGCTATGTATTAAACGACAAAAGGCCTAAACGTAGTAAACGACATAAGAATTTATTGGCGTTTACCACGTTTCCGCTTTTTGCCGATATAAAGAACTGTAAATTACTCCACCGACAAGAGCTTAGCTCTTAAATATAAATGATGATGATAAAGAACTGTGATCGTGAGTTTATTGGTAGAAAACTGTTTTAACAGTTTTATTACGTCACGTTATGAAAAACCTTAGTTAGAAAATCGATATTAAGAACCTAAAATATATGTGTAGGTAATTCAAAAGTGATACACGCGAGACAGTTGTTGCCTTGCTACATTTAAAACACTTAAACGACTAAACTCTGTCATTACAAATCTCGTTGAAAAGTAGCAAAGGATTATTATAATTAAAATGAAGTACGCTTGAAGCGTAGTTTCTCCTGACTTACCAAGAAAGTACTAAGTAGTAATTTTGTGCGTCTATCTAATACTAGTAATTCCATACATGTGTACGCACAGAGTAGGCAGTCACAAGATTGTGCACTGCGCAGTAGCGTGTATCGAGTGTATGGCGCTACATCTATTGTTTTCTATTTTGTGGTATAGACACAACAACTTATGATTCGGTAAAACTGTGATGGCAAAATGTTGTATCTGCCTGCGTCATCATTGGCGCTTACGACGTTAATACTTTTTTGTCATCGGTATGTACAAATTACTAGTCAGTAAGTATAACAATATTAGCATTGAATAAGCATTTGAGCCAGTTAAAGAAGCTATGCAGATTTATTAAATAACATAGATTATAGTAGTTTATGTCACTGTACATAATGAAGGGTATTAAACACGAGTGTGGGTTTATGAAACGCGCCGAAGGCAAGTTTCATAATAACATCACACGAGTGTTTTAATTCCTAATTATGTACAGTTACATACACTACTTTATCTAGCCACATATCATAGGCCTCCATGATGCATTCAGGAGTCGCACATTACGACAAATATTACCCGGTAATGGCGGTAATGAAGTTTTCTGGCAGCTGTCATAGTTTTTTTTAATTCAGAGACAAACTAGAGTTGGCCCCAACTATCAAATCGTTCGATATCTTACTTACGTGCGACATTTGTCAAATTTGATGCAAATTGACAATTCATTTCGAACTAAACGTCATCTCGACTTATATTAGAATAGAGGTCAAATCAAATTTCTTCGTTTTTCAAAGATGTTCGAAATTTGAATAAATAATATTATCGAAATCGATGTTATTAAATAATAACATGGATTTCGATAACATTTTCACAGATAAGAAATTGGTTCTAATAAAACAGTCTATTTTTATGGTGGTTATAATGTGCGGTTCTTGAACGCATCATGGAGGGTTTATGATATTTGGATAGATAAAATTCTTAAAGGTAAACTTTAATGTGTCAGTCTCTAAATTAACTAATACTCCACAAGTACACACAAGACACAATGTTTATTTCCAGTAAATCCTCTAACCTACAACTTAGATCATCTCATTATTTTAGTATTATCGTTTCCGCTAGATAAGATATTATTCAAATAACCTCGTTAGTTCTAGTAGGTTACCGATGAGTCATACAGCACACGTACGAATTTAGTTGGATGCATAATATAAGAGGTATTTTTCATAGAATCATAATGCTATTATGAAATTATCGACTTGCATCAACTCGGTAGTTGACGATAATGTCATGATTATGCTATTGATACGCGCATATATTATGAACGATTATAACGCATTTGCATTTTTTATTGTTTGTGTATATGTTGCTCTATACTACAGTCAAAAATATATGTATATGAAAGGCTACTGTTAAGTTGAAATAAATATTGCGCTAAAGTCCCTTTATTAAGTACTTGCCTTCTAATTAAACATGATTCTAACTTCATAATTTGCATTTAATGCCATCCATAATTAGTTTTATTTTCGAAATGGCAGCGTGATATCCCATATAGTGACTCCGCGGTTATTTTATGAGAAAGTGGCAGTTTTTAACCAAAAAGTCATTGAGGTAAGAATTGTTTGTTAGGCAAGTAAGAATAAAGGTAATAGTAGTAGTTCGTTTATAGCATAAAAGCCGAATGAGCAGACGCATTGGCCGATGGAAAGCGATTACCGTCGCCGATGGACACCAGAGGAGTCACAAGTGTGTTGTCGGCCGTTCGGATACTACACTCATTTTTTGAAGTAAACCGGTGCTACATAGTCATTAGTCAGTGATACGTCTATTCGAATGTAATCTGTGGGTTCTGCGTAGTACCCTACACGTGTAGCTTTCCACGTTCTATTTCTGCGCCAATCTGCATTGCCAAGATTAGCCCGAGCTTTGACGTTATACTTTCACTCTGATTTTAACGCTACGCCTCTTAAATGTCAGCAAATCTTGGGCAAGCGTTTAGAACTATACCCAAACCTACAAGTAGACTGTAGTCAGCCTGACTGAAGTACCTACATGCATTTCAAATTTGATTCTCGTTGACTTCGTTCCGCAAAAAAATAAAACACTATTACCGCCGAGTCAAAGGAAATATTTCATGGGTACCTAATCATTTTTTTAAATTGTACTATAAAATAGCACGTGTGGTTCTCATACAATCGGAGCAAGAAGCTAATCAATTTTGATATGCGACAACGCTGCTTCTCTGACATGTCAGCAAAATCATTAAAATGTCCCATACACAGCTTCACACACCAATAAATTAACGTAAGACACAATTATCGTGTCCGTTACGGTAATTGCGTTGTTTGGATTTATTAACTAGTTAAATTTGCTATTAATGTAAAATAAGTAGTAAACCATAAACTAGTTCTGTGTGATATTTCATGTATTTTACTGCATATTGCAAATGGGTAATCACTGTCGTGCTGTTAAAGTCAAACGATCATTTATATTATCTTACGCTTATTTACAATCGATTTGTTCACACTGTAAAATCAATGAAGCTGTCTTCGTTTAAAAAATTAATTGTGTTATTATTCAGAAGTTTAAGCAAAATCTTAACACCCCGAATTAATTGGAAGTGTGAAACAACAGTGGCAAGATAAGCCCCAAGCCTAGCACCGAACTCGAAAACCTTGTTTGTATAGAAAACAGCAAAGTCTCAAGCCTAAAGCAGACAGTAAACAACGGCTAAATGGTAAGCGTATACAGACCATTAGTTGCAAAAACAACCCGGGATTAACGAATTCAAACAAGCCAATCAATTTGAAACGGACATTCGCGATCACGATACAGCCAATGACATCACTGCAGATTAACCTGTAATTTTAGATAACAACGCGAACAGTATGGGAACAAAAAAACAGTGCTACAGTAATTTTCCGTGTATCGCTGGTATAATGCCAGACTGACGCACTATGTTTGTCCTAACGGAGCACTTAGAGGCCTGGGAAAGCGGACTCACACGCCGCCCCCCACTATCCCAGTCGGTTAACTCGCCAGCATTAATTACAACCGTGTACATGCAATATAGCACCCTCCCTGGAATACTATTATCATTGCTTCCCCTTTCACGGACGTACGGTTGAGGAGCATCGTTGCAAAGTTTGGCTATTAAGAAGTGTCGCTTTTAGCTGACAGTCAATCGTTTAGGTAGATTGTTCAATTATAATAATAACTACAAATGGATCCATGAAACTCTCCTCGATTGTCACGACCGAAGCCTACATAGGAACGTAATTATAAATACATTACCGTAAGTGCTTTACTCGCACCGAAAACTGGAACACAATTCTTTTGGAACTGATTTAATACGGCTTATGTTTGCGAGCACGCTTTAAGGAAATCTCCCCGGAGCCCGCGTTTAATCTTTAAACGGATTTCACACGGAAATATACGAAACAGTAGGAATAGCAATTTATGGAATGGACTTCCCTAAATCACTTTACACTCGCGGACTGTAAATATACAAATCCCCGGGAGATAAAAAGGAAAACCTTATACATTTCAAAATTCAATATCACCTATCTCGCGAGAGATACAGAGACGGAAGAAAATTTCTAAGAGGAAAGTCGAGAGCCGGCGGACAAAAGGATAAAAGGGGCGTAATAAAGAAATCATAGACGTCTTGTAAGTAAATTGTTTGATATGTTGGCTCGACACAACGCACAATGCCCGGATCGATGGCTCGGCCTGGTGCGAAGCAATTACGCTAATGATAGCTATACAGAAAAGGGCAGAGGATGGCATTATGGCAGATGATTCATCACTCCGTGTAACTGTACTCCGTACTTGCACTACACAGAATTTAATTTAATCCGACATCATAAAGGTAAACGAACCAAACGTCCAAATTAACTAGAACGTACACTCGCAATCGAATCATTCCTTCAGACGAGTTTCTCATTAAACTTGGAATTAGTTAGTCGACACTTAGGGTACTAAACAGATGGCCATGACTGTCTTTGTATTCCAGTTAACTCGAACTTTTGGATGAAAGATCAAAGGTATTAAGTTCAGCGGGCGAGTGAAAGGCCTACTTTCATTTCCTTGTCGAAGACGATATCAGAACTTTTCTTATCCCGAACTGGTGTGTAGGGGAAATGAGAGACATTACAGAGTCAATAGGGCCGGGGAGCGAACGGAACTCTCAATAAGACCCTCGAGCCGATCTCGTTTCGCACAACTGGTGTGAGCGGAATCCCGGATTGTAAAAACTATTGGGTCATTATCACTAGTTAGGTAAATTATCGGTTTTCCACTTGAAAATATGGTTGCGATAGAAAATTCGCCGGAGTTGATATTCAAAGCGAATCTGTCGAGACGTCGCGAGGAGGCAACTTAAGCAATTCTTTACGGAGAGGAACTTCCTTGTAGTGCTCCCTAGGGATGCCAGTCGCCTTGTTCTCTTGAATTTTCATCGGAATATTTTGACGGGAACGGATGCATTCCTGCCGGCTGCAGGCCGTGTCGCATCTGCTCACAATCAATAAGTCCGCCAGTCCGCAGATGCGAATCCAAACATAAACCCGCACGATACTTTGTTGTTCCAAATTGAACTTTTTATTTCACCCAATGAAGTGTGTTTTCCGATTGGATTTATGGTGATTTGCGTGGCTCGAAATTTTATTCAAGCGTCCGTTTCACACATGTGCGTTCCCAGTCGAGGTTTTCACCGATGATGGGGGGTTATTACTAGACGGTCCGCAAATTGACGGACGAGCGCTTCACTTATCAAATGTCTGTCAGACATAAAAATCGGCTATCAACGCTCGATATGAACCGCGGGCCAAAGAATACACGCTTTATCGCTTCAGACCGCATTCGATATCGATTCTAGTGTACCTACGTATTTTGCAATTTAATGAAATTTCCTCGTAACTTCGACTTATGACTGTCACTAGACTTGTTGGTTACTGTCACGCGATTTTATTACACAAGTCATTCCACCTTTTGAATTGATATGAAATGAAATTACTCCAAACGAAAACTTCAAAACCAATATTATTGCGAACATTTTCGAATGATTTATCCAAAACGTGTAAGCGCCATCGACTTTTTTTTTTAATTATTTTTTTAATTTATTTATTTCAAAAAAGCATGGTACACATTTTACAACAAATTTCGCCAAACACGAAGTTTATTGGCGAGTATTGCACTCACTTTTTTAACAATAGTACCATTAAAAACTTAACTAGGACGCCTTTTAACGACAACGATCCAATCCACACAAAAAAGATGATGTGAGCTTTACACTCACGGTTCAAATTTTAAATATAATGTTGAATATATAAGTTACTTTAAAGCGGTTGGCATTACCATTCCACAATATCTCAAGACCTAACGCCATTACACCCCCCGGGACTGCATCGAAAGAACAGACAATGTTTGTGCAACGAACGGCTGCATCATGCAAAACTTCGTAAAGGACTTTTCCTTGAAATCTATTTTCATCTCAAACCTTTACAAGTAAAGATTCACTAAATAGACATTTTATATGATGTGGTGTCTAATATCAATGAATTCTACGCTTTGGCGTTTCTCTATGATCTCGTTTTCTCATTAAGTGATCAAAAATCCATTATTTTTATTTTGGTTTTAAGTCATTGTTGATTTGTTGGAAGCCATTTCTCATACATTGATATTCCTACCAATAGTTCTTCGCATCACATTGGTTGGGTTATAACAATTACCATTACTATTTGTCAAAACTGGACTAACAAAGCTATCAATAAACTGTCTTATAACCCATACCATCCAAAATCCGTACGTAACACACGATTCCAGACGCTTACAGGCTTCAAAGGTAGACTTTAACACTTCAAACTTCACATAAAGTCAATGGCACTTACACGGTCCTGCTCCTCGAGCGACGTCCCGGAGTCGGCGGCAGCGCAAATATTGGCACTGTATTAGTGAACGGTAACGAGTCACTCGCTATTGAGACTGCTTTTATCTTTTTGTCTTACACCTACGGTAATTAAACGGGTAATGGTCGATACGGGAGGAAGTCCTTTTGCAATTACGTTTGACTGTCGCCTACCCTGTTTTGTTCTTTTACAATTATTTCGTGAACTCGCATTTATTTGAAAACGCAATCTGTTTGTTGATCTCTGATACAATTAAACATGGTTAGGTGACTTTTATTCCAGACAGTTTAAGATTTGGTTTGGACTTTGATAGTAGTGGATAACCAAAAAAAAAAAGCAAAAACAAACCATTGTATCTAAAATTACTTTCAAATTGTATGATTGTTGATTCTACAGTAGTTCAAGTTATCTCACTTTAAACAGATTTGGTGTAAGTGCCAGCCGGTAAGCGCAGATCATTTGTAAATCAGGCCTGTATCATTAGTCCAAGTTTGAGATAACTTGGATCATTAGTGACCCTAATAAATTTGAAATTCTCACGCCTTGGACGTTGTCGTGAGCAAATAATGGCCGAGTTATCTAAATATCCATTCAACCCTTTACGTAAAAACAGGGACTTGGAAGTTTAAGCGAAGCTTCATTATCGCAATTAGCTGCCAACAATGAGTAAATTTGGGGTAAGCGACATGTCAACGGGTATTTATAAAGCTAAATGTAGCGCCTTAGTTTAGTGAAAATACTGTATTTCTTTCTTTAACACAAGTTGTGTCTAACATGTGGCTTGTATCGATTGATTTCCGGTTTCTCGATATTGTAGATTTATGAAACATTTTACCTTTTTCCCTTCTGGGCATAGTTTTAAAAACAGCACAAACCTGAAACAATACAAAATGTCATATTAGAATACATCAGCACAAACTCAAGCTATCTTAAACTTTAACTGCTTGCTCTTACGACATTTTTTACTCCATTTAATAAACTATGACACAGCATAAACGCAAATTGGCGTAAGCGCCACTCTTTTTGTAGTAAACGCCGTCCTTTTATGCCTGTGTCTGGTTCTTGCTTGTTAAACATTTTTCTTGGCAAAAAGATCTCGGTATTTTTCAATTCCCTCGCCGCACTTGATTTATCTTTATTGGCCGGTTAACTAAACGTCTGGGTCTAGAAAAAATATAGTTTATTTACATTTGAATGCTGTGAATTGCAAGGGCGGCTAGTTTCTGAATGACTTGTAAAAAACGAGCTCTTCATTGTTATGGAGAGCGAAATAGTTTAACTTGCATTCGTAAACTGGTATGTAGTTTATTTTAAAAATGTTTATCGATAGAAATGATGATTGATGACTTACATCTAAAAATAGCTTATTTTCATATACATATTATTTTTTTGTCGTTAGATACCTAGTCAATCATTTAATATAGAAATCTCATGTGAATCTTAGACATCGTAAAAGTCGAATATTGCTCGACATGTTTCGAATCGATTCGCAATCCTTCGTCAGGAACTCCGATCAGTCGCGGCTGGCGGTCAATCCAACGCGCTGTCCGCCAGCTGCTAGATTCTTCGTCCTGATGATTAATCGTGAACCGATTCGAGACATGTAGAGCGACATTCGACTTTTACGACGTTAAACCCGTTTCAAATATTTGTAATATTTGTAATAATTCAAATATGAGTACATTCAATGGGACAGGCGATTCGTATATTTTATATTCTATCTATAAATAGAAAATAAAGTAAAAAGGTGAGCACACGTAGTTAATAAAACGCGTCAAAGATAGAAGAAGAACTTTTATATTTATAACACAAAAGATATGGATATGAGAAACCATTCTCGGGAACCAAATATGGATGCCGTCTTAGACTTTCGTGCTGAAAAACCGGGTTCGAACGTTTTGGCTGTTCTTCTTTAGGTTTATTAAGAATCTAAACTACTGAGGACGAATTGTTATATTAGATTTTATACCATTAAGCATACTTTTTAGGTTTCCGTACCCAAAGAGTAAAAACGGGACCCTATTACTAAGACCGCTGTCTGTCCGTATGTCACCATGCTGTGTCTCATGAACCGTGACAGCTAGACAGTTGAAATTTACACAGATGATGTGTTTCTATTGCTGCTATAACAAATACTAAAAAACAGAATAAAATAAATATTTAAGGGGGCTCCCATACAACAAACGTGATCGGTTGCGTTAACTTTGCACCTCATTTGTATCCAGCGCCATACCAGATGCAAACTTAACCGGCCAGTTTAAATGGAGTAAGTAATTGTACGGAAGACTCGCACTTGGCCGGTTTTCTTTAGGTTTATTAAAAAGCTAGACTACTGAGGAAGATTTCTTTTATTGGATTGTTTTGAGGATGAAGCATTTTTTCTTTCAATATATGGCTCTGTTATACAAAATAAAACCAACTTCGAATTTAAATTGTCTCTTAAAGATATTAGTTGAATAAGTCTTTGATATCTGAGGAGTAGTATGTATAAACTGTTCTATACAATGCTCAATATCTTGTACTTATATGTCGTGTCGTATTGCCAAGAAATGATAAGATAATTTATAAAATTCATAAGAATTTTCTTTACTTCTAGTCAATGTTGAATTTCAATAAAACTCGTACACAAATGGTAAAGGCGAAACGATCACTACAATAACTGACGATTTTCAATTAAAAAAGAACTAAATAGTAGGTAATTTTGTCAATTTGAATCGTAAAGCTGTATTTCTTCATAGTTTTAATGAGAACAAAATTGATCCAAACACCTTTCGTGTACAAAATTCTGAACAACAAAACGCTACTAACCCTGCAATGCTCCAATCACAGATAACATTTGTTAGGAACTTGAGCCTTGAAACGTGTGTCCTAAAGTTGAGTTTTATTTGGTTCGTTAGACAGACATAGGATAAAAATAAATTAACCCTCGAAACGCGTCTAGGTGCTTTAATTACACGTTCACGACTGGGGAACGTTCAATTTCGTCTTAATTGACGTTTCTGACTCAATTTTACGACAACCGTCACAATTATATATTTTGTCATTATTAAATATTCTGTTTTATTAACAAGTAATTGTTTTGTCATAATGTTACTGTAGGGAGGGGAGCGTGTGCTTAGGAAAAGATATTTCAAAATTGGATTCTGTAGTTTAATTAGGAAAAGTATCGCTTCAATATTGCACATGACTATGAATCCATTCGAGACCATGGACAGAACATCACGTCCGAAACGTCGAGGATATAAAATGAAATCTTTTTGAACGTGCTTAAGTACCGTTTAGGTATAACTAGCGACCCGCCCCGGCTTCGCACGGGTGCAATGCTGATAAATTATGCATTTAATATTTAAACCTTACTCTTGAATCACTCTATCTATTAAAAAAAACCGCATCAATCCGTTGCGTAGTTTTAATAATCTAAGCATACATAGGGACAGACAGACAGACAGATAGCAGGAAGCGACTTTGCTTTATATTATGTAGTGATAATCAATTAAATACTCGTAAAACCATGGATCTAATCCAGTCAGGATGTGTTTTGACGGAACGCTCGGTGCGCGAGTCCGACTCGCCACGGCCTGTTTTTTTTAAATAGCCAGATATGGGAACAAAACCATACAATTAAAAATTTCAGCTTAAAGAGCCACATGGGTAAGAATTGTAGGGTTTCTATAAAGTATTACCATTTGTAAACCTACTTAGTAATTTATCAACAGTGCATGGTGATGACATCCACAGGGGGTCAAAAGAATCGGTACAAATAAAACATTTCGTTAAATCAGGACGTATTTTCCCGTCTCTTTAAACTAGTAATAACAAGGTATCGAGCCCTCGCCTTATTTGGACGAGCCTGAGGCGAGACTACACCGGTCCGGGCCGGGGTCGTTCCACGTTCGACCAAAGATAAAAAAAGAAAAACTTTTGCTCAAAAATTTGTTTCATAACAATAAATGGATTTAGAGAACAAGCATATGCTAGTTTCCAAAATAAACGAACTACCGGTAAATACCTACCTGTGGTTCTTTATCGGAAATTAAGCATTCCACATTTTTATCTATTTGTGAGACAACTTCCATAGAAATCCATATGACGATTTTCGCGACAGCAGCAAATTGTAAATCGAAATTGTACATCTATACGACCATCAACACTTATTTTGAACTTAAATTGCGTGACATAAACGTAGCTATAAACAACATCGTTTAGTAATAAAATAATTGAAGGTAGGAAATTAATGTTGAATATGTATTATGAGGAAACGCGTGTCTATTTAATGGAGCCTAAACCTACTAGGAAACGAATTATACCGACATAATACATATCGTATGAAAGTATAAACACCGAGTGAGAAATATAAGGAACCGCATAAAATATATGTAATTGCAATAGCTTGAGAAGTGATCAAGAGCTTTATTATTATTACAAATATATTTTCTAGGCGATGATTTCAATATTATGTGACAACTGGTTTTTTGTTAATATTTTCTTGATGAACCACTCCACCAAGAACAATATACAAAACCAGTACTCTCTTTCATATGTTTTACAATTACTTTTTTGTAAAACATATGGATCCCTGAAGATGAATACCTTTGGAAATAATAAAATATGGACTATATTTTAATCTACAAAAACAACAACGATTGGCAAGTTTTTTACTTAATTCGTTGCAAACTAACAAATGAGCCAGCTGACGGGAAGTCATCGTCGCCCATAGACGTATGCAACTGAGGACATGCCTTGGGCCACTTGGGCCGTTTTGTTTTCTCGCTTTTTGAAGACTCCTATATCAAAGCAAAGCGGAAACGCCTCAGGGGACTCATTCCACAGTCTTTAAAAAAAGCTTGTGGAAAAAAAAACAACGCCAAGTCCCAGGTTGGCCAATTTACTTTAACCCGTAGTGCGAAATATGTGTTATTCAATATTTTTATTGTAACTTGAGTGTAACAATATCTTTGTCATCGTAGGTAGTAGGTGAAGTTTTAAATTGCAAATCCCTCTTCTTATCACGGTCAATAGTTGTTTGATAAAGAAGTCCACTCAGGTAAGAACAATACTTTTTAACCCACGATACAAATAGAGGGGTTCCGAACGACTTGGATACGGTGACCTCTTTTCTATCGATAACTCAGTTCAAGCAGGTCAAAGTTTAGGATAATAAAGGCACTTTCATACCTACATAAAATTGATAGAAGAAAATTTAGAGTAGAGTCAGGAACAGACCGGTCCGAGCGAGGCGAACGACTAAACGTACAGTAAGTTCAAGGCCAGCCAATTGTATTTATTATTACTTCGCTTCCTAGTTGCAGCGTAGAAAAAAGCTCACGACTCCACCAGATGGGGACGGAGCATTAGTTGAGAAAGAATCCAATGACATTCCAGGTAGCAAACAGGGGCTTGTGCAAGTTGTGCACAAATCACGCGAGGTTCTATAGGAGGAGGGGGGTTCACAAAAAATCACGCGGAGGAAGGGAGGGGTGACAAAAGTAGCCGAAAAACCTCGCGTGACTGTGTACCCAAATACGATCAGCTTTTCCAGACTGTCATCTCCATCCATTGGGATTCAGCTAGCGATTGGCACTGCTTGTCGCGTGACGTCACTGTCCTGCACCTCTAGCACAACTGTGACATGCGACTCTTTCTCGGGCGAGATATACTACCTATCTCTTTCTTTGCAGTACTGTGTGAGAGTGACGGGTGACGCTAAGGCGACAAGACTCGCATAGATGTGCTCGACTCAAGTATTACTTACTTTTTCAGTTCATGCCAATTATGACAAGGTTCTTATTTATGTGCAGCAAGTACAGAGTTAACACGTGTCGCGTATATAATACACCTAGTTGTATACAACCTTATCGGCGTTAATTAGAACATTGTAATCGAATACACATTAGCGACGATAGCAGCCGATATTATTGTTTACCGTTAAAAATATTTATTATAATTCACGTGTTGATTCGTCGCTTTAAATAGTCATTAATAATACGTAATAAATACTAGGAAGGTGCCAACAATTTCGTAACCGGGAAAGAAAAAAATATAACCCTCTTTT
This sequence comes from Apotomis capreana, assembly GCA_947623375.1. Classification (NCBI taxonomy): domain Eukaryota; kingdom Metazoa; phylum Arthropoda; class Insecta; order Lepidoptera; family Tortricidae; genus Apotomis; species Apotomis capreana. Next base: position 1,654,128 of record OX392515.1, on the reverse strand, counting down.
TTATCAGATTCAGTGACTTCCTTTACATATTTTCGGTGAATTTATGAAATTGATTATTATTACATGTAAGTATAGAATATGACATAATGCCGGTAGTAAAATTTTAAGTCACATTTGCTGCTGACTGTACTTAAAACCCCTATTTAAGTCGTAGTCGGATAAAAATAATTTACAATTCATACGCTAGAGAACCAGTAAAACAACTATTTTCTATATTTTCCATCCTGTGAAATCTTAAGTAATTATTAATATAAATTAAGTATTTATAGCTGCACTAATTAGTTCGCTTTGGAAAGCTGATAAAGCTATTGAGTTCAGACTATAAACTGTGTATCATACCACATCATACTGTAAAACAGAATTAAACCCGACTAACTTAAGTTTGCACTTCATTTGTATGCAACACTATACATGTCAGGTACAAACTTAACTAAAACGGGTAGTGATAGTAATGCCATTAAACAGAACCGTAAACGGTAAATTAAAGGCACATAATTGCTATATTAATGTAAGATGTTCCGAATCATCATAAAAGGGTTTAGAAAGTCGTTTACATGGTAAGACTAATGAGAATTAGGGCCGCCGCAGACGTGCAGAATTTTCGTCCGGTTTCCGTTCGGAATGACGTCAGAAAGTGTCCGTCTCTGTCTGTTATGTGGCGATGTCTCGCTTCATTCCGATTCCATTTGGAAACCGGACCGGAATTCCGGACGTCTGTGGCGGCCCTTATTCTACAAACCAAGTCCTTCGAAATTGTAGTCACGAAGTAAAAACTTATCAAGTACAGTACCACATACTTAATTCCTTAACCTTATTTGAACCACAAATAACCTGGTTCCATTAACAAGCGAGATGTTTGAATGCCTAAGTTATTTTTCTTGGCCCAAAAAAGAATATTGCGAAACCTAATCTGATTGTGTGTGGTCAAGCGTGAGAGGTTTTTAATATTTGGTTCCGTATGCTTTCTTTTGTCAATAAATATAGTAACACGACTGAGGATTCTAGTGCAAGAATGGTACGAACATTTCCAATTTACAGAAAATATAAGCGACTAATTCCATTGACATTAACATATTATAGGTCGAAAGATTTGGATTTCCTATTTCCTATCCGAGCTGAAATCGAGCCAAATAGAGCTCATCGATATAGTAGATACTTTATCGATGAGCTCTATTTGGCTCGAACGTGATGATCTGTAATGTGGTTAATATTCGAAAAGATGTCCTTACAACTGTTACAAAGTATATTCGGAATCGGAAATGCATCTCATCTCATATACATCTCAATTTGAAATAAATCAAGTGTCACTATCGACCGATGCACACAGAGGATGATTTATGCTCTGTCACTTGACATTCGGTCGATGCATCGCCAAGCGTGGAGCGATGATTTGTGTGTATGGATCACTTACTCAACCCATTTAGATGAAAAATTCGAGAAACTATACCAATTATATGGTTTACAAAATAAATGTATCTTCTACATAAAAAGTGATTACTGTACAATAAGCATCATAAACTGCTGACAATTTAACTACTGGCCTATGTCAAATTTTATAATAAAATGGTCAGCTAGTTATGAAACTTTTGTGAGACATCACTAACAATATTGAAAATTACCAATTTAGGAACCGAGGCAGCTCGACATGTTTCGAACTCATATAGAGAGGGGTCATGTAGAACATGTTAACTATTCAGTTACCGACGCTTGCACACCAAAAGGCTTTCACACATACCGAAGGAACCCTGATACCAACGTGATGTTTTCCCAATTACCCAACGCTACAGGTGAATCTTTATTTCCAAGCCCTTGTTTACTTTCGAGAGTTCAATCAATTAGGGCAGCATTCCTTCTGGAATTGATTCAGCAACGCTCTAGTTTTAGTTGAAAGGATTTAGTTTAATTAACTAAAGTGGACTGGCGTATATTTCGCCCACTGACCAGATGTGGATCAGGGAGGCCTTTTTGCGATATGGAGCAAAGGTTAATAAATCATAAAGAAAAACTAAATTGCGCTCACCCAAACACTAGTTGATATAAATAGATGGATTATTGCATTAGATAGATACTGGATACTCTTTATTGCGTGGCTCGACAAAAAAGAAAAACAAACACAGAAATTAAAAAAAATACAATAGTGGTAGACAACCTTTGTGTAGAGAACATTATAAGTTAACGTCAGATCTGAAATGGGTGATGCAAAAAGTCAAGTTGAAAGTTTAGTCATTATTATCGGAGATAAATACCTCTTCTACAATTTTTGCTATTCTAACTCCATTGAGTGACATTGTGAAGAAAGATATTTTGAAATTGACTCAATTCGATGTACACCGATCGGTTAAATGTAGTCGATCCAACTTGCCCTACAAACTCGTCCGCCATGATTAAAAGTAAAGCCGTAACATAAAACTGTATCCCCGAAGCATTTTTTCAAGAAACGGTCCAAAACTTTTAGCTTTAAGGCTAAACTTAGCTCGTTTAAACCCCTTCGAGACTAAACTTAAATTTAGTAGCAGCAAGTAAACACTTCAGCCTGGATCGAATCCAGAACCCCGCGAAAGCAGGCCGCCTGCCAAGTAACGTTCAGACAGGAATCAGAAATTATAATAATTGTTGATGATTCCTTTGGTTAGTAAATTTGAGGCACGAAGCGATTTATTGCTGTCGAGGGTAACTGGCGGGTTGAACGACGCGTCTTACCCGCTTAAATATTTTCTTCCACAAAATACATTATCAAGATCATTCGTATTATACATTCTAAATAGGGCTGTGAATACTGCCGAATAGTACTCTTGTCATGGAGTGACGGAATAATAAACGAATACCTACATTACGTGATTCTTCCATACGATTTTTTGGTCAAAGGGCAATAGGATGTTTCTTTCGAGAAACTATACGGGAAAAGGTAATTGTCAATTTTCTTAGTCAAGGCTACTTTATAAACAATTGGGACCAGTTTTAGTAGTCATTATTTTTGGCGTTTTAACGGCATCCAAACCGCCAGCGTGCCTATAATTTTGATAAAACTTTGCAAAATGGAAATCCGAGGCGGGTGATTAATTTTGTCGACGTTTAAAGGATTTACTCAGGAGTCACGCCACTGGCCGTACCGAACTATGCTCGTTGCCAACGCTTGGCTTTTTATGTTTCAAACAGTTTCTGCACACAATAATACAAGGTCTGGCAATTCTTCGAAAAATTACTTAGGTACTGTTGAGTTTCTTTCGGCTTTCTTCTCAACAGCGGTCTCCACTTGGGAAATGCCGGTAGATTTACAATCTGACTTGTAAAAGTACCCTTGTGGTCTAGTTACTGAATAAATTATTTAATTTAATTTCATTTCGATTTTTCAAAATGGCTGCATTTAATGATTAATTTATCTTTCATTAAAATGTTGTACATACTGTTGCGTGATTCTCCAGCATCATTGATTTTTTATACATTGATTTGTATATGATTGTCCCTTAATATTTATTTATTTAAGATTACCCTCGCATATGTACGTAATATTTATTCTGTAGCCAAGAGTCTAGTTTGTTTAACACATAATTATACCTACTGCTAATGTTAGAACGCAACTAAAGCGAACTTGAAGTCTGATTCAGACACAGACATGTTTGCAGCACCTAATTTCCTGTAGACTATCAAAGATAGCAAACAAGCTAAAGTATCAAACTCCTGACTCCGGCAGATTTTTATAAACCCAAGCTAATTCAGCTGGTTATCGAAGTGGAGGAAGTTGGTACACGCAAACTTATCCGGCGATACAAAACTTGCTGCGGTGAGTTCCGATAAAGATAAACGCGAGTTAAGTGAAATTTCAAATATAAGTAGATTCAGTGAAAAAAGGTGAACTAAGGAAACTGATTTTAAAGATTTTGGTTCATATATGGACAATGAAATCAGTGATATATAACTTGTATTAGTTATAGAATCTTATGCGCAAAATCCTAATTTGTGACGAAAATTTATGTTCGCAATGAAAAAGGGCATATTCATAAAAAAACTTTCCTAAATACGGTTAGGTATTTTTGAAGGGGTAAGGATATTTAATGACAATGCTATACTAAAGCACCATCACAAATATTTTTAATACAAAACATATTATTATATATGTTTTTGTTCATTCCAAATCAAACGAAAAGAAAGTCAAGGTGGATAGGGCTGCATTAAACAAAATCATAAAGTACACGTCAGAACTAAATTTAATAACAAAGCAACAAAAGCTAAAAAAGAGAGTCCGGTACCGGTTTAGTGAGCGATTTAAGCAAAGGTCATTGTCGATAATGTACCCGGCGGAACTGGTTCTGAGCGTACTGTAACGTTAGACTTGCGCTGATTTGATGGAGAAACAGACTGGATTGAAGTAGAATAGTTGTTATTCCATACAAAGTTCGATTTATTCGTAATTTCGATCCTATACTTTGTCTAGAACGTTTTGGGTTGTGTGAAATTGTACAAGATAGACCGAGTAATAGAAGAATTATTAAATTAAATTATGCGTTACACAATTTACTAACTTCATATTATGTGACGTTTTTAAACAAAAGGTACCACTTTGTCGCTTTCAGTATAAGGACTCGAGGACAGGTTATTGGTATTAATATAAAAAAAAAAAACTGTTAGGTTTCTTTAGGCTTTCTTCTCAACAGCGGTCGACTCTTGTGAAATGCCGAAAGATACAGATTCAAACATGTAAAAGTGCCCTATTTACAGAATAAACTATTTGATTTCATTTTAATGATCTAATTTCTAAACAAATTTCGTCCTTACGGTAAACGAAACTACAAATTGGTCCCTATTCACTGAAAACGTCGCATATGTATTAGCATATATATTTCACAAAGACTGTGCTTTAAAACTCAGTTGGTACCTAACCTCAGACATTTTGGTGTTTTACTAAATAAGGAAGTTGAGATTATGACATAAAATTATCATAAAATGCCCAACGATATTCATACAAACGGTCGTAGTGGAATCGAGTATGCGTGCGCTATTAATTAAATTACCCTGAAAGGCTTTATAAATGCCGGTTTACGATGGCTATAGAACGATTATAATGCCACCTCAATCGCCTTAGATGAAACCCATATTGTTCAAAGCCCTATTAAAATTATTAATTGCTTGTCCTTCAGCGAGCATGCAAATAAAAGAGAAAATTCGAAAGTGTCGAGGATACCGTGTCATCTCATGTTTAAAAACCAGTCATAAAATTTATCATTTTAAAATTACAAGCGAGGTCGCTTGGGTCAGAGCCTCGCAATATTTACGATCTCATTTTTTTCAACACAAAGGATTTAAAGTATTCCCAAGAGTCACCAAACATCAAGTTACAAATGCTTCAACATCAGGTGCCTAAGAAACAAGAAAGCTCTATTAACTGAAGAACGTGATTTGTTGGTCCGATATAAGCCAAATCAATCAGGCACTTAGCAACCAACGAACAGAAAGCTATTTTTTAACTCCGAAAAGCAATAATACAAATAACATCCTTACGATTTAACGGACAAAAGCATTGTTCGGAACGATAACAGCGCGCCGCGACCTTTCCATTACTTTCCAATCAAACTTCTACAATAAAGTTGCTTCGTCTAAAAACACCTAATCAAGCTAGCGAGGCTTAAGGGGAGCCGTGAAACTTGGCCAAGTTTTTGGGGATCCAATCAGCATACATAAATCGCTAATGGGGTAAGACTTGCCGGAGTAAATGTCTGAAATGAACTTGTTCGGAATACATGAATAAACACCCTAAATGGTATCTCCGAAGGCTCGGCCCGCGCTCATTTTGTGTAATGAATTTTGATTACACCGTCCTTTACTAACGAGACTTTACTGAAATTGTTGATGGAAGTAATTTTGATTAGGCCCCATCTTAAATAAACCTTCACGATACAGTCAAAGGCGCTACCCACGAATCGTAAGCCTGCAATTTCAATTTGCTAGTTCTGTGAATCGCTAATAACATAAAACGCGAGCTAGGGTTGCATAAAACGTACGAGTAATTACATTTAACGTCGAAAAGTTCAAATATCCAATTTCATTTGTAAAACCGACGTTTGTTTACCGTAGACTGAATGAAGGCCTATGCGGAAAACAGCAGTGAAGGATATATTGGTTTATTTTTGTTGTTTCCCATGGAAGTTGTTCTTGCGATTTTCAGTCCGCGTCAAACGTAGCCCGGGCGAATTTATTGCTATTTGCAGTGTAGACTTTCTGTTCACATGTCACGCGAGTTTGGTAAGTCGGGGCTCCAGTGCGCGGCCGCGAACCAACTTGGACTTGTTTTTCGAAAACAGCGCTCCCTGGGCGAATAACCATTTCAATGAGCTTTGTACTTGTTGAGTTTGATAGACACGTCTGTTCTCCGCGCGGTAATTTTCTTGAGCAACGTGCGCCGTTCCCCGGCATATAATGGTGCCATTAAAACACCACCCACAAGTGTAGAGCAAATTGCATTTGCCGACATAGGTTCGTATTTTACAATCAAATGTTGATTTGCACAGAGCTGCCAACAGTGCATTAGGGTACATAAATTTGCTTACTTAAGCGATAAACTTATGCGAGGAAGGATTTTAACACGGAATTGTTTTCGAATGGTAACCAGTGCTCTTAAAAGATAATTTATTGCCTTGATACTACTCTGGTAAAATTTAACATCGAGTCAGATTATCCTCGCGTTGGTAACTTGAAGTAAAAAATGTAATCGGAATAGTTAAGATTCGCGAGCAGGGCCTTTCGTGAGTAGCAGTTGTAAGACCGACGATCGTAGACAAACACGAAGGAAAAGTTAGCGTCGGGCTTAACAAAGTGCCTTTTCTTTCTAGGAAGCGCTTAAAGTAAATTAAAAGCTGGCGAGCAAGTTTTTCAGTTTCGATTGTATAATCTAACAATCGCTTTGGAGAACGGACAATAGTGTTAAAGGCACTGGAGGCGTGAATCAACCTTGGTGGAAAGGAACAGTTGAGCGCTCGGCAACAGCACATAGCACCAGCAAAAAACCACGACAAAAACCGAGTCGAAACAAGTCCACAGTTCGCTCGGTTCAAATTATAATGACCCAAAACTCCGCCCTTAGTTAATTTTGTTATTTTTTGTACGTGTTTTTTTCTCATTGTTACTTTTTAGCTCGTATCATGTTTTATCAATCGTTTCTGGGATTGTGCAACTGCGTTTTTGTTCGATATCATATCGTGATGATTGAGCGATGCTAATTTCTTAAGCTATTGTACTATAATCCATTATGTTGTAGTAATGGTTTTAATTGTTTCCGCGTGATAATTGTCCGAGAACAGACAGAGCTAACCGCTTTACCTGATATAACTTTGAATCTTTCAATATACATACATCCTTACACTAGAGTGTTTAAAAATGCAAGGCTCTAATCCAGTTTAACGTTCGTATTTACTTTATCATTTCTCAGTTTTGTTTCTACGCAATTAAGATTTTTATAATCTGATAATTCGCTAAGTAGCTGTTAATTAAAGCTTATCCCAAACCCGGGAGCTAATTACAGAGAAGATCGTGTCATGACTAAACATTTTCCTGAATATTCTGATGTTGAGTTAAAACAAGTGGCGCGAATGACCTAAGATTATCATTTCCTAGTAGCGCGAGGTCCTCGATCTTTACTAGTAAACGGCGTATCTGTTTGTGGAGTTGAGTGCATTTGTGTCCTTTTGGAGTATAATGGCTTCGCATACGCATGGTGCACACAAGCAAACAGTCTCGTGGCCACAAGCCCGCACACACACAGAGCCGTAGCTAAAAATATTGCGAGTTGACATTGAAAATGTTAATGCACCCTACCGAGCGCATTTTACGTATTTCGCTCAGCAAATCGTAATGCCTTTTTTATTTATTTTATCGATTGTTGTGACTGCTATCGGCTCATTAACGGCGTCATATCGGAGTTTGGTGCGATAATTTGAAAAATCGTACGCAGTGTCATTGCTCTCTGCGCGTTATTCTTAAGCGCCGTTTTAACTAATTTTGTTGTTGACGCTTCACGAGTGTTTATGACTCAAACGCATGTTTGAACGTTCACCTAGTTTCGATTTTTCGAAACGTTATTTTGTAAATGTTGTTTAGTTTGATACGTGATGTCGTGAGTTTTAAATTTTGAATTCATTCCCGCGAGTTTAAAATTCTCTGTATCTAACTTAAATATTATATTTTTTCTCTTCACTTAGACTATTTCATTTAGGAACGGGAAAGTAGTTTTAACTTATATTCCACAGATTTCAATTTTAGTTCAAAGTTGAATGCATCTAGGTAACTTAGGTGGTAAGCGAAGCAATCGTTTAGCATCTTTTATTTATTACTATAATGTGGGGAAGAAAATCTCATTACCCGCTTTTTGCTTCTCCGTAGTCGGTTTATTGAATACTATAAACGGATGGTTATATTGGCTAGTATAGTAAAAGAACGGTCCAGCCGTATTAGGTGTGATGAAATCACAAAAAAATACAAAATACATCTAAACATACTAATTAAAAATTAAAAACAAACAGTGATTCCCGTGTACACCATTTGAATTATTTTTGGAAAATATACATTTGTAGAGAATATTTAAAAAGGGATTCGTTAAAATTTGGAGCATTACTAACAGTGTTGAAACAGACACAAGTTTTAGTTTTATATATTTCATGTATTTTGAAATATTGGAGCTGTGCAGTGATTTACCGTTGGTTTTATGTTTATAATTAAGTATTTCGCCGTTGTTTCGATGTTATAAATCCAGTATACGATTCCGACCGGGCGTACGTGCCCTAAATCACTTAGGATTTTATTGCACAATCTTAAATGGCATTACCTGTTATAAGTAACTTGCCTACTTTATATTATTTTTTTTGGATTTTGACTTGGACAAGAGCCCAGTTCTTAAATATATGATGATGCACTGATAATATTTTATTTATTTTTTATATTATAGATAAAAAAAAAAATATTTTTTTATTTAATTCTGGTAGCTGCGTAATTATAACTAAATAATATAAAAAAGGATAATACTCGTATCATTTAGTTTTGTTTTTTTTTACGCCTAGAATGCAAGTTGCATGTTCACTCACAACCTACATATGACCTACAACTAGCACTAAGTAGGTGTAACTATTACATATGTAAAAGTATGTTTTTTTAAAATAAAAAAATAAATAAAAAAACCTTCTTTTTTGAGCAACATACACTCGTATACAGTAAGGATAAAATGTCAGTATAAGATTATTAAGAAAATTAAAATTTTGATCAGAATTAAAAATACCAGCATTACAAAATAAATATACTTAAAAAAAATATATATATATTTAATCTGTTTATTTCAATGAAGTCTACTACACACTTCTGCTTAGATTCTAATCTTATACATACTTACATTATTTTTACGTAATCATAAAATTAATGAATTAAATATTTTTTTTATGTCCATATGTTAATCTTAGCAATAAGATTGAAATGTTTTTATTTTTGCAACTTGAGAAATAAACGTTTATCCACAAGTTCCTATTCCCGATTTTTTTAAAGAGATCAGGTGTTTGATTTTCGTAACTATTTTTTTCTCTTTTATGCATTCGCTTTTTTCACAAATATCATATTTTTTTAAATATATTTCCGTGTCATTGAAGGCTACCAATAGTAGTTTTCGAAGTAATGTATACTCGCTCAGAAATCTTAAGTACATTTTGGATAACACAACTCTTTTCACTATTTTGTAATTTAACCATTACCCACTTGAAATTTCTAATTCTTGAACGAAAACTAGGTATTTAATTTTCACGCCAGACAAATTTTACTTAAAAATCAGTGAGATGACTTTGCCTTCGCATTTAATGTATCATTGAATTATATGCATTTGCGGAAACTGATTTGTATTTTAATGCCTCTAAATGCAAAAATATGGCCTTATTCGCATTCATTCTGTTCACCGGGCCTATAAATAATTTTATACCTACACGAGTTAAACTATATTCTACTTTCCGCATTTTTATCGAATAGCATTTTCTCGTGTAGATTATCACGAAAACATGTTTACGAACGATAAATGAATTGCGCATTTGTGTTCTATCGTTTTTACAAATAACTGATCATCCGTTCTAAATATAGATCACTTTTTTGTAGGTAGTTCAATAGCCTATGAAACACCTTCAAATTTAGTCGGTTAAAATTCCGTTGAAGTTTTAAAATTTCGAATTAGGAATTACGAGTGATATTAAAAAGTTATGCATGTCATTGAGTTGTATATTTTTAAGTTTTCGAATGTAACTGGTTTTTATTTTGTTTTGTTTTTATTTTGGAGGTAGCTAAGACAAGTTTCGGCTGTTTTTTAATTTTTCTATTTTAGCAAGTCACTTTAATTTTATTTATTTTTGCATATTTTTCGGAATATGAATTTTAATGCAAAATATATTTTAAAACATGTCTTTAAGTATAAATTTGTTTTAGTTATTTTATTTTTAGTTTCAGTTAACTTTTGATCACTTTTTCGCACTTTTGCCAACTTTGCACTTGGAAAAAAAAACCTTACCTGAGTAGCATCCGTGTAAGGGGTGGAAGAGTTTTTGTCGACCAACTGGGAACCGAACACCGGACCCGCGCTCGACGTCGGCGACATCGACCGCACATCCGACACTTGTTGGGGCACCATTTTCATTAATAAAAAAAACCAGTAACTTAACACAACACAGTCCACACACTAAATCCGAGTGTTTATAGAATCAGTAGTTTTTTTCTGTCTCGCCTCTCGGCAACAGTCTCGCCGGAGACTTCCCAATACCTGGACACTATCCTGTAGTACTCCTCAAGAAATATTCTTCTTTCGTTTTCAGCGGTTGAGGGTCCAAAAGTCATAATTTTACCGTTCCCTACCGCAGCTCGTACTATGTGCTGCGAGCGGAGTGTAGCATATCAATGGTGGCTGCGAACATTCGCACTCCGCGGTAGCTTCGGACCAACTGGCTCGCTGGCAACGTGCTGTCAATATACCCAACTCAGCTGTTCGCCCCGCCCCCCCCGCGGCGCACGCGCCCCGCGCGCCCCTCGCTCTTCAATCGCGTGCTGCCCTTCGACGCAAACGCACGCTGCCCCATGCTGTAATTATCCGTTAGCATTTTTTTATCGTAATTTGAAATTGACTTAGACTGCTTAACATTTCCTTGGATTGTCTTGGGATGATTACAGGGAATCAATCTATGCTAAAATATAAGTATGAACAATAGTTATAATCGTAATTTTGGAATTTACTTTGATTTTATATCATTTTAGAGTTGACCAAGTTGATTACAAATGAAAAATAGCGTTTATTTAAGGGTGTGTTTTTACGAAAGTTAATTGTGCTCGTAAATAATAGGTATAGATTTATCTAACATAAAAATATGGTTTAGGTATGTATGAGATGTTAAGTAACAGCTGTTTAAACGTAATTTATGTCATTAATCGTTAAATTAAAAAAGTGGCTCATGTAACCAGGTAGTACCTATTTTCTTTGTTTTATACCTAACTATACATTAATATTAGAGTATTTGTGGCAAATATAACTTGACCTTCATTTTTTTTTAATAAATTTCATATTTGTATTTAATCTATATAATAAAATTGAAAATGCCAGAACGGGATAACGCACTAGGGAGGAAGCGAGATGGCGCCTTACAAAACTCGACGTTCTTTTAGATCACGTTTCTCCAATACGATGCACGTTACCGCAGAAAAAACTATTCAAATCTATTGTCTAAATATGAGAATGGAATAAGAGCGTAAAAAATACCGTTTTCACTACGTATTACCTTCACAATCGGCTAAAGAAATCTTCATAAAATTCTTCATTTCGCGACCGTCGACCATTTCCGGCGATACTCGGTTCTTCTCGCTCTTATGGCTCAGGTTCAAGTAGCCTAAAGTTTCTTTTCGCTATATGACTTAAGTTTAAGTAGCCAAAAATTTTGGCGTCATGTTGGTACGCCGTTATATCGAAGTTTTTTACTCGAAATGTAATGACTACGCACTTTGCTTGACGTATGTTGTTTTCTCTGTCAAACTAAATGTCATCGGCATTGTCATTGTCAGCGAATTTTCTGTGCAATAAGCAAAAAGTGTTATGAAAATGCCGAGAATTGAAAGTATTAAGTGATTATGTTATTAATTTGTATTTTGATCGCGACCATCACGGTTTTATTCAGATTGACCACCACGGTTTCGGGAGATGGAGGAATGGCGATGGCATGTTTAATTTTTGTTAAATTTGAATTTAACAGATTATTTATTATTATAAACACAAGAAAAATATCCTTGCAAGGCAATGTACTCATTGTTCTGCATCTCGGTGCGTAGAATGCGATGCGATAATGTTGGGTTAGTAAGACCTCAGGGGTTGCGGTATAGGAAAGGTGGGCCAGTTTTGGGACTTAGAAAAATTTCGGTGTCGTGAAATTTATGTCAATATAACACCTCATTTTTATTAAAGTATCCTTTAAAACATCCTATAATAAGCATGTTTTGTTATGTAAACTTTTTCTCTCAGATCAATATTTACCGAGATATTGGGGTTTTTAAGGTAAAAATGCTGTCTGAAAATATGGTACATGGGTTGAAAACCGAAAACTGTAGGTTAGGTTAGGTTTGTTTTGTGACCATGTATAGCGGAGCGAGCGTAGCGAGCGGAGCGTCAAAATGCTTGCTTACATGACCCTCATAAATAGTCTACTATCATTACGTACCTACATCAAAATATGTTTATGCATTTGAACCCCAATATCTCGGTAAATATCGATCTGAGAGAAAAAGTTGAAAGAATAAAATATGCTTATTTTAGCGTAATCTACTAGATTCAATCTAATTTAAGCCCAAACCAACAAAAAAAAATTAGTCCTAAAATCGGTCCCGCTTTGCTATACTCTGACCCTTACTGCTTATTTCTCGAGAAGATCTAGATTGTTCCCTATTTTCAGAGGATTCTTTTCCCACGGATTTGTCTGTTACTGAAGCGGCACTGCCTATTAATGGTTATTATTTTTACTTTTGTTTATTAAGCTTTGCTAGGCTTAGATTTGCTTTGAGTAACATTTGTACATGTAGATATGTATTACTCTCCAGTCCATGTAAGTATACAAATATAAAATGTGTTGAATCCCTTTTGCTTATAATTAATTTTATTTCGGAAATACAAATATGAGGACTAAACGCAGTTTCCTTTTAAAAAGCTTTTATTTAACTTGCAATGACAGTTTCCTTTTTTCATTAAGTATATATAATAAAAAAAAACAAATTACATGTTCAAGTGTTACAAATAGGAAGTACATATTTCATTTACGCGAGCGAAGCCGCGGGCACGTCTAGTATTGTATAAAATTGTATTTTAAATTTATTTTCAAAGTTGTTTGTTGTGAATCAAAATTGAACATTATTTTTTTAAGGATATTTTTTTTTTAATTATGGATATAGTAGGTAATTATGGCATTGTTTTAAGGTAGCGATACTTAAAGATTATTAACATTTTATCTAAGGGTTAAATTACGGAAATACCTACATATTCCGTAATCTTTTTGCTTAGCGTAATTTGGCATTTAAATACCCAATCTACTTTAGCTTTATTTGTAGTTTATTCAACCAAAGGTCCCCCAACAATCTCCAAGTTGCTGTTATTGCTGTGTTTGAACAACTTCCTGGACTTCGATAAAGCTGAAATTTTGAATATCATTGTTAGGGTTCCGTACCCAAAGGGTAAAAACGGGACCCTATTACTGAGACTTCGCTGTCCGTCCGTCCGTCCGTCAGTCCGTCCGTCAGTCTGTCACCAGGCTGTATCTCAAGAACGGTGATAGCTAAACAGTTGAAATTTTCACAGATGATGTATTTCTATTGCCGCTATAACAACAAATACTAAAAATAAAATAAAATAAATATTTAAGGGGGGCTCCCATACAACAAACAGGTCGGTTGCGTTAACTTTGCACCTCATTTGTATGGGGCGCTATACATACCAGGTGCAAACTTAACTTAACCACTTAAGAAATGAAATGAAATGAAATGAAATGAAATATGAAATAATTTATTCAGTAAGTAGGCCACAGGGGCACTTTTACAAGTCAGATTGTGAATCTACCGGCATTTCGCAAGAGGAGACCGCTGTTGAGAAGAAAGCCGAAAGAAACTCAACAGTAAGTCATTTTTTCGTAAATAATACTTAAAACAATTACATGATACATTTGTGTTATAACTAATTACACTGGTACACGTAATGGAGATGTTACTCGTAGATACTACAAATCAATGTTAAGTAGGAACATTAAAATAAAAATTTAATAAGTTTTAAATATTAAATATACCCAGAGATGTATAAAGTCTCTGGGTGTCACAACATGCAATAAAATATAATTACTTAATTAATTTAATTCCATAGAGATGTATAAGGTCTCTAGGCGTCAACGTGAATAATTTAGAAAATAATTATTAAACCTAAATTTCTTAGAGATGTATATGGTCTCTAGGCGTCATAACATGCAATAAAATATTTAAAATTATTTAATTTCCTCAGAGATGTATAAAGTCTCTGAGTGTCATACTACACTAAGCTGTTCCTTAGAGATGTATACAGTCTCTAAGAGTTCAAAAAGTTAAAATCAACATTGAATAACTTCAATCGAGTACAGGATGAAGTTTCTCACGTTTGCTTAATTTAATACTAGTATGCGGTTGCTACATATTTAATTTGGCCCTTGCTAGCATGAACAGACCGGACCCCACAAACGGCACCCGTTCACGAGTATGACGCATATCTCAGCCATCGCCTCCCTCAACCATATTATAGGGAAGGCTGCGACCCGATCAACGACGCCACCGTAAGCAAAGACCTTTAAGCGAGCATGACATGCTCAAGCTGCCGGGCATACTTGACTAATACTATTTGCCCGGTGAGAAACAACAAATTGTGCTCTCATGTTACATTAAAAAATTCCCACCAAAATAATGCTTATTTAAAAATTTACTATTGACACAAAACACTAAACTACTGGCTTAAAGGCATCACCGTCGTTTAGAAAGTCATTAACAGTATAATAAGCTTTATTCAATAAGTGACGTTTTATTTGCGCTTTAAATTTGCTACAGGGCAATTTTACTACATCAATAGGTATTTTATTGTAGAAGCGTACACAGTTCCCCACGAACGACGAGCTAACCTTACGGAGACGGTGGGCAGGTATTGCGAGCTTGTCCTTACTTCTCGTATTGTAGTGGTGAATGTCACTGTTGAGCTTGAATTCATGGAGATTTTTCCGCACATACATTATATTCTCAAGAATGTATTGAGATGCTACGGTGAGAATGTTTGTTTCCTTGAATTTCTCTCTTAGTGACGTACGACCTCCTAGTGCATAAATTGCGCGTACAGCTCGTTTTTGTAGCACAAAGATGGTTTGGATGTCCGCCGCTCTTCCCCATAATAAAATTCCATATGACATAACACTATGGAAATAACTGAAATATACAATCTTTGCCGTCTCGACGTTTGTCAGCTGCCTGATTCGCCTAACTGCATAGGCCGCGGAGCTAAGCTTACCTGCAAGAGTGGCTATATGCGCACTCCATTGCAGTTTAGAGTCTAAAGTAACGCCCAGGAATACTGTTTTTTCTTCAAATTCCAGTACTTCGCCTTTCAGTTTTACCTTGGCACAATTGACTTGTTTCACATTTGGTAATGTAAATTTAATGCACTTAGTTTTCTTGGCATTTAAAAGTAAATTATTTGCAGTAAACCAATCCACAATAGAGGACAGTGCATCATTAATCACATCGAAGTTGTTTTCTTGCCTTTTTACTTTAAAAAGAAGAGATGTGTCATCTGCAAATAGTACTATATCATGTGTATCTCGCACAAGGTTTGGTAAATCGTTAATATACACTAGAAAAAGAAAGGGACCCAGAATTGAACCCTGAGGTACCCCCATAGCAACAGCTGACCCAGTCGATTGAGTCCCATTGATATCCACCCGTTGCGTTCTGCCTGAAAGATATGACGAGACAAGGTCCAGGGCATTGTTTTTGACTCCGTAGTGTTCTAGCTTACGTATTAAATTCTCATGATCAACGCAATCAAATGCTTTGGATAGATCACAAAAAACTCCAAGGATGAAAAGTGTTTGTACGGAACCCTCGGTGCGCGAGTTCGACTCGCACTTGCCCAATTTTTTTTAGAGTTCCGTACCCAAAGGGTAAAAACGGGACCCTATTACTGACTTCGCTGTCCGTCCGTCCGTCCGTCTGTCACCAGGCTGTATCTCAAGAACGGTGATAGCTAGACAGTTGAAATTTTCACAGATGATGTATTTCTGTTGCCGCTATAGCATCAAATACTATTCATGATAAAACAATAATAATTAAGGGGGGCTCCCATACAAAAATAGGGCTTTTTGCATGATATTTCGTTCAACGGGCATTTTCTCATGAACCGTTATAGGTAGACAGTCGAAATTTTCACAGAATGTATATTTTTGTTACCGCTATAACAACAAATAATAAAAATAAAAGTAAAATTTAAAGGAGGACCCCATACAAAGAACGTGTTTTTTGTTCAATATTGGTACCTTCGTGCGCGAGTCCGACTCGCACTTGGCCGGTTTTTTTGACAACGCATTATTAATGCAATGCTAAATATGTATGGAAATCAGTTTTCCATGGAGAGGGCCGATTGTTTCAGGAAAATCTGAATAGCGGGATGCAGGATTCGTATGGACATCCAAAGGTTATAGAATACTTTTTACTCAGGTAAGGTAAAGCGTACTGAGGGTTCCATACAAATACTTTTCCCATCTTAACAGGCCGTGTTAAGTTAAGTTTGCACCTGATTTGTATGGCGCCGCATACAAATGAGGTGCAAAGTTAACGCAACCGATCACGTTCGTTGTATGGGAGCTCCACTGAAATATTTATTTTATTCTGTTCTATTTTAGTAGGTATTTTTGTTCTTATAGCGGCAACAGCAATACATCATCTGTAAAAAATTAAACTGTCTAACTATCACGGTTCATGAGAGCCTGGTGGATGTGATAGTTCTTGAGTGGCAACCGCGGACCGGAAGATGCAGCGTGGGAAGGCCCCCAACAAGGTGGACCGACGACCTGGTTAGGATCGCGGACAGAAACTGGACGAGGGCGGCGCAAGACCGATCGTTATGGAGAACTTTAGGGGAGGCCCTTGTCCAGCAGGACGTTTATCAGCTGATATGATGATGATGATTTATGTACTTACCTCCAACTAGTCACTACTACGGCTTTGTATCCTCTTGTGAAATGCCGGTAGACTCAGTCATGTCAAAGTGCCCTTGTGGCCTACTTGCAGAATAAAGTTCAGTATTTTATTTCATTATTTCACTATCTTTTTGGTGTTGTGTGGCGGGACACTATCTGTGGTAGACATTTTATGCTTGTAGCCCGATGCGCACAATTTCACGGTTTAGCAACTCTACTAAAAACCGGCCAAGTGCGAGTCGGACTCGCGCACCGAGGGTTCCGTACAAACACTTTCCATCCCTAAGTGGTTAAGTTAAGTTTGCACCTGGTATGTATAGCGCCCCATATAAATTAGGTGCAAAGTTAGGTATTAAAATATAAAAAAAGAACTACTTACTAGATCTCGTTCAAAACAATTTTCGTTGGTAGATTTTATAGTAATGTACATCATATGTTTTTTTTAGATTTTTCATTTTCTTATTTTAGAAGTTAGAGGGGGGGGGGACCAACTTTTTTCCACTTTGGAAGCGTCTGTCACGCAAACTATACGGTTTAGAAAAAAAATATTTTAGAAACCTCGATATCATTTTTGAAGACCTATCCATAGATACCCCACACGTATGTGTTTGATGAAAAAAAATTTTTTGAGTTTCAGTTCTAAGTATGGGGAGCCCCCAATAATTATTATTATTTTTTTATTTTTGCATCAAAATCTTAATGCGGTTCACACAATACATCTACCTACCAAGTTTCAACAGTATAGCTCTTATAGTTTCGGAAAAAAATGGCTGTGACATACGGACGGACAGACAGACGGACAGACGGACAGACGGACAGACGGACAGACAGACATGACGAATCTATAAGGGTTCCGTTTTTTGCCATTTGGCTACGGAACCCTAAAAATGGCTGTGACATACGGACGGACAGACAGACGGACAGACGGACAGACAGACATGACGAATCTATAAGGGTTCCGTTTTTTGCCATTTGGCTACGGAACCCTAATAAAAATGGAGTAGTATACTAAACATCTGTACTTTTCGATAAAGGTATTGATAATTATTGTTAGGGCTGCGATACGTCCGGGTTTGCCCGGATTTATCCTAGATTGTAGGCCGTCCGGGGGAGTTTTCAAAAATTGTCCGGTAAAACATGGACACGTTTTATGTCAGGAAGCATCTTATTAAATTAATTATTTAACGGGATTATTATGTAATGTGTACAACGTAGGTGAAACCGTATAAATTATCCAAAGCGCAATCAAGGCACTAGCTCTCAGAGTTACACGTTAACAGCGTAAAGTGATAGTTTTTTAATAATATTATTTTATGACATGTCCGGGGAAAAAATGTGATGTCCGGGTTATTTTAGTCTTTGTCAGGGTTAGGTTTAGAGATGGCAACCCCCTATTTATGGTCCTGTACAGACTGATCTTGTGTATTGTATGTGTTGTATATGTCGGTGCCCAATCGTACTTTACGTTATGCCTAGGAATTTTTTTTTTTACATACTTGAATACATAAGCATAAATAATGTAAATAAGTTTGATTTCCATAAATCATAAAACTTTGTAAGGATGGGAGGGTCGAAAACTATTAATAACTTGAAATCAAGTAAAAACAGCTAATTAGACGCAATAAGTGACAAAGCATCCGTGACATATTGACAAAATACGAGTGTGAGTGACAGATGCTTTACGTACGTTACGTAATGGACGCAGAATAGGCGTACCTAGAATCTGCCATTGTTTTACATTTCAATAATAATTAAGATAATGGTCATGGGTATCCACCCATAAACATCTGTCAAAATAATATGTAGGTACATACTTATATTTGGGATGCCAAATAATAGGTATAGGTAATGTAAATTTAGAAACACATTAATATTCAAACGCCAAAAAAGTATCAGCGAGTACAAGAGAGCATTTAATGACTGAGCGAGCGAACTGACCGAATGAACCTGATATTGTTATTGCACCGTCCTCGACCGACCGAACTTCAAGAAGTCAGTGGATTTATTTTAATCGTTTTCTTTGGAATCATAAACCAGCCATATTTTTTTATCGCCCATAACCTAAATAAAAAACCCCCAACACTAGAAGCTGATCTGGTCTGGTCATCTGCTACTAAACCTGATCATACCCACAAAATTTAGAATATTATCTTCAATATTGACTGAGATCCTATCTCTTGTTCCAGTCAACGATTAATATCTTGGAAACGGCTGCCGTTATTTTTACCAAACATATCTAAAAACTTTCTCGTCAGACAATAAGGCTTTCGATTCAAACCCATTCATTTCGATCCATCTCTTTGGCAGATACGATGCCATAGACAGATACACAGATATACAAATTCACACATACGCGGCTATATGAGATGTAAAGCTTATACATTCCTCTTTTTATCTTCTTCTCATTGTGCCATATCCTCAACGGATGTCGGCGACCATCTTCCGGAACTTGTTTCTGTCTTGTCTTGTTTCCTCTTTTTATAAGCTTTACTTAATTTACTTACTTACTTTACGTAATTAGGCTAAAATTAAACAAAGTGAGTGTTTCCCCCGTGATCAGCTAAGGTACTGTAACCGAGCATAAGGTGCAGGCTGAAAAACAGCGCTGTGCAGCCTACCCAGCTCACAGCATACGCTGAGCCTGAGCCTTTTGGCACTTGCCGAGCGAGATGGTACAAACGAGGACACAATCAACTGTACTCCCATAGATTAACACGTTGAAATAAGGTTTATATTCGTTTGCAAATGTAGGTACAGTAATCAGTGTCTTCGACAATGTAGTAGGTACTTATATTATAATTCTGTCATGTATTTTTGTTGTTCTGGTGGCAATAAATATTATTTTATTTATTTATGAATTTTTTTCATCGGCGATTAACAAATAGGAGCCGATTTGATTAAATTAATTTAGTCCAGTACCCTATTACGTTGGCGCAGTTTGCAGTGCACCTAACTGAGCCGGCCCTGGGTTGGAATCCCGGCCAGGGCAAATATTGTGATGAACTCGATTTGTTTTCCTTGGTAATGGTTGTTTATCTATCTATACTATGTATATCGTTGTCAAAGAAATAGGTACAAGCTTTGCTTAGTTTAGGACTAGGTAGATTGATTTGTGTAAGATTGTCACTTAATTTATTTATTTTGCCTTTTGACTAAACTTAAAAACCGGTCAAGTGCGAGTCGGACTCGCGCAGCGAGGGTTCCGTACAAACACTTTCCATCCTTAAGTGGTTAAGTTAAGTTTGCACCTGGTATGTACAGCGCTCCATACAAATGAGGTGCAAAGTTAACGCAACCAATCCCGTTTGTTGCATGGGAGCCCCCCTTAAATATTTATTTTATTTTATTTTTAGTATTGGTTGTTATAGCGGCAATAGAAATACATCATCTGTGAAAATTTCAATTATCTAGCTATCACCGTTCTTGAGATACAGCCTGGTGACAGACAGACGGACGGACGGACGGACGGACGGACAGCGTAGTCTCAGTAATAGGGTCCCGTTTTTACCCTTTGGGTACGGAACCCTAAAAACGCGGAAGAAGTCGGCGACTAAAACTAGTTCTTAATGTCCCCGATATTGTTTTTGCGCCATCCTCGACCGAGCACCGAACTGCAACTAGTCAGTTGATTTATTTTAATCGTTTTCCGATACCGAGCTAGTCCGGACATTAGGGCTGTTTCCACTTCGTGCGGTGATCGTTCTAATCACACTATAATAATAATAATACGGTCTTAAAGCGAAGAGTCTCAACAAACATCTTAAGAGACTCGGTGGATGGCTGGATTAAGGGTCAGATTCAGAAGGCGGTACTCCTGGACACGACGCGCATCGTCAGAAGGTTCCTCTCTCTACAGCCCTAACCAACCTGGGTTCTGCCCCGCTGCCGGCGGTACCCTAGGTTAGGATTTTTTTAGAATGTGTCTTGAATGAATCATCATCATCACTTCAGCCATAGGACGTCCACTGCTAGACACAGGTCTCCTCAATAGACTTCCACATGGGCCGGATAGCAGGGACCCGCATCCAGCGAGTTCCCGCAACTCTAACCAGGTCGCCCGACCTCCTCGCGGATGGCCGTCCTACACTGCGCTTGCCAGTACGTGGTCTCTATTACTTTTTATATACATTTATTGTAAAAAAAATAATAAAGGCGAAAGTTTGTGTGTTTATGTGTATGTTTGTTACTTCTTCACGCTCAAACTACTGGACCGATTTTGATAATGAAGGCTGCTGACACCCTGGATTAACACAGGCTACTTTTTATCTCGAAAAATGTAGTGTTCCCGTGGGATGACCGGGCATCTTTGCGCGGCACAGCTAGTATGTATATCAATAGTTACTTCTCAAAAACTACAAGGTCCAGGAAAATGTTGATGATTTAAAAGATTAATTAGAGATTTGAAATGACGTAGCATTGCCCACTATTGCGAAGTACGATGCCCTTTCACTGTCATTTAAAAGATTGTATATGAATTGATAAACGTGTAAAGTGTGTAAGTGACTCTTATTTGCTTCTGAGTACCTAGTATACACTAGAAGGTGCTAGTTGCCTGCAAATTCGTCTGCGTATTTTTTTTTCTTATCCGTAGTCGGGTAAAAAGTATCTTATAACTAATTTCGTATATCCAGCTATCACTGTTGTAAAGTTGGTTAAAATCCGTCCAGCTGTTTTGGCGTGATTAGGGGACAAAATTTTTTATTATTTTTTTTGTATGGCCTGAAATAAGGACCCATCTCCATAGAAAACTGAAATTCAATAAAATTTTATAATTTTATAATAGTATAGACTATACGACTATATGTTGTTATGACGTCACTTTTATTAGATTTATTATGCATATAAACTTGTAAGTTTAAAGCGTTATTTGTGTGAAAACTCACACGTTCTGGTTTCGTGTACGTCACCCCGCCACGACCACCTGACGGAGGTTTATTCGTAACCAGCAATAAATATTTAAAAAGCTGGATGTTAGGCTGAGAGGCGGCTGGTCGTATAAAGCTGCCTACAGAATTTTACGTGGGTAAAGTCGAGTTAATTTACATCTACACACTTACGAGAACAAAAATATCTGAACACGACTTTATATGCTCCTGACAAAAGGGTCGAGTTCAGATATTTTTGTTCTCGTAAGCGTGTAGATGTAAATGAACTCGACTGTACCTATAGTTAAAATTTTCAACAATTGACTTTTTTTTAATGGAACATAATTCTGTTATGATTCAAATATGAAGCTTAAAATTGACAACACTCACATGTTTTATTTTATTTTATACAAAGATGGCATTTGTTACGTTATACTTGTAAGGGTGTATGATTAATAAAGTATATTACGTTAATATACACGATTAAATTATCAACCGATTTAAAAAAGTAGGGTTTCTGGATTTGAATGCAATATTTGTATCCATTACACCTTTGAGACAGTCGGTTTAATTAAGGTTTTTAATAACATTCCTTGAAATCAACTGATCCTAAATGATTGTGTGTAAAACGTGTTATGAAGTTTAAAATAATAACGTAATCAAACCCAAATAATAACGTAAAAAAGTAGGTAAACATTAATATCTATATCGGATATTTATTTGCTAACGCAAAAATATGCTCAAATACGGATTTCCTTCCCTATCAGCTAACTATTTCAAAGGAGAGGCATATTTTTCTTTTTATCACCTTTTTTTTTATTTTTTTGTATATTTAGAGTACGTTTTTATACATACCCTTTTCTTATTATACTTGAAAGCTTATAATACAGTACTATCCTTAATCTGATTTCATTCTCATTTGTAAATAAAACATATGTATACCTATTTAAAAATATCCAGCGACGTCACCGTTTCCGCGGCCGCGCCCCACAAACCACACGGCAGCTGTCGGGACTTAACGTAATGCTTTTATATTAAGAGAAACTCAGCCCCGCTGGCTTAATGCACAAGATCCTTTACCGCCGTGCAATTATTTAACCGCCGAATTTCTTAGGCGATTCAAAGGATTGAGGTTTGGGGGTTTAAAGTAGCCAGTTTTGTGGCGAAAGTCAAAGTAGCTATTTTTCAAAAGACCATGTGTCTGAGGTTATTCATTTTGCTAAGGTCTTTTAAGGGCTCAGAATAAGGTATGATGTTTCTGAGAATGTAAATAGATCCTTTTTAGGGTTCCGTAGCCAAATGGCAAAAAACGGAACCCTTATAGATTCGTCATGTCTGTCTGTCCGTCTGTCCGTCCGTATGTCACAGCCATTTTTTCCGAAATTATAAGAGCTATACTGTTGAAACTTGGTAGGTAGATGTATTCTGTGAACCGCATTAAGGTTTTGATGCAAAAATAAAAAAAATAATAATAAATATTGGGGGCTCCCATACTTAGAACTGAAACTCAAATTTTTTTTTTTTTCATCAAACACATACGTGTGTGGTATCTATGGATAGGTCTTCAAAAATGATATCGAGGTTTCTAACATATTTTTTTTCTAAACCGAATAGTTTGCGTGACAGACGCTTCCAAAGTGGAAAAAAGTTGGCCCCCCCCCCCCTCTAACTTCTAAAATAAGAAAATGAAAAATCTAAAAAAAACATATGATGTACATTACTATAAAAACTACCAACGAAAATTGTTTTGAACGAGATCTAGTAAGTAGTTTTTTTTTAATATTTTAATACCTAACTTTGCACCTAATTTATATGGGGCGCTATTATACATACCAGGTGCAAACTTAACTTAACCACTTAGGGATGGAAAGTGTGTGTACGGAGCCCTCGGTGCGCGTGTCCGACTCGCACTTGGCCGGTTTTTTTTATTAGGGTCTCTTTTAAAATGTCTACACTTGTAGTGTTGTAGTGTTGGCCGCCGCCGCCGCGACTGATCGGCTCTCCTGATGATGAATCGCGTACCGATTCGGAGCGTTATTAGACTTCTACGACGTGAGTAAACCCGTTTATGTATTTTAAATGTCTGATGAGACCTACGGTAGTTTTCTACGTGAAATAATAATCTTAGAGCTGTATAAAATCGATACAGCTCTAAGATCTCTCTTAGGCGCGTGTATGAGGCAGTGGACCACAGTCCTTCGTCAACCAGGTGGCGGGGATGGCCCCCCTGGCCCGCAGGACTTGATAAGGATTGAGAGAGGTATTTTCCAGGGTGACAGTTTGAGTCCTCTGTGGTTCTGCCTAGCCCTGAATCCGCTCAGCACCCTGCTGAAGGATTCAGGACAAGGTTGCCGGCTTCGAAGAGGAGGTGAGGTCATTTCTCATCTGCTGTACATGGATGATCTTAAGCTGTATGCACCAAAACGCCAGGATCTGGTGGAACTACTGGAAGTAACAGAAACCTTCAGTAGCGCCATCAAAATGGAGTTTAGTGTAGACAAGTGTGCGATCATGCATGTACAGCGGGGGAAAGTCGTAAATTCCGTGAATTTACAACTTTCTGAGACAATTTCCCTCAGGTCTATCTCCGAAGCTGAAACATACAAGTACCTTGGTATGTCACAGTCATTGGGTATTGCGGACGGAGACATTAGACAGGCGCTGAAGGAGCGTTTCTTTTGTCGTTTGACAAAAGTACTTAACAGTCTTTTGTCCGGTGGCAATAAGGCGCGCCTTCAACGCTTGGGTGATGCCTCTGCTCACTTACTCCTTTGGCATACTAAGGTGGACTCAGACTGAGCTGGACGCCCTGGATACGAGGGTTCGTCAGCTGCTCACTACACACCGCATGAGGCACCCACGCTCGTCAGTTATGAGACTGTACATCCCGCGTAAGTGTGGAGGCCGTGGCTTTTTAAATGCCAAGGACCTTCATAACCGCGAGGTGTGCAGTCTTAGGGAGTATTTCCTAAACAACGAGTGTGGGATTCATCGCGATGTAGTAGCAGTTGACAAAGGCCTCACCTCTCTCTCCTTGGCAAACGAGAACTGGCGCAGACCAAAGGTGCTTAGCACCGATGACCGCAGGGCTGTATGGAAGAGCAAGGAGCTACACGGGCGGTTCTACAAGGCCCTTACGGGGCCCGATGTAGATCTGCTCGCGTCGGTGAACTGGCTACGCTTCGGGGATCTCTTCGGGGAAACCGAAGGTTTTGTCTGTGCAATTGCGGACGAAGTAATGATGACGAACAATTACCGGAGATATATCCTGAAGGACGGTACGGTCGACATTTGTCGGGCATGCCGCCGTCCCGGTGAGTCACTCAGGCATATAATGTCCGGTTGTTCTCATCTTGCTAACGGCGAGTACTTACACAGACATAACCAAGTAGCCAGGATTATTCACCAGCAACTTGCTCTTCGATACGGTCTTGTGGGGTCTGAGGTGCCGTACTATAAGTACGCACCGATGCCAGTTCTTGAGAATGGTCGTGCCACGCTCTATTGGGATCGATCTATCATCACGGACAGGACTATTGTAGCCAATAAGCCTGATATCGTGTTGGTAGATCGATCCAAGCGCCAGGCAGTGCTCGTCGACATCACCATCCCCCATGACGAGAACCTTGTGAAGGCCGAGAAGGACAAACTCAGCAAGTACCTTGACTTGGCTCACGAGGTAACCGCCATGTGGGATGTTGATTCGACGATCATTGTCCCGATAGTCGTTTCAGCGAACGGTCTTATAGCGAAGAGTCTCGACAAACATCTTAAGAGACTCTCTCTAGATGGCTGGATCAAGGGTCAGATTCAGAAGGCGGTACTCCTGGACACGGCGCGCATCGTCAGGAGGTTCCTCTCTCTGTAGCCCTAACCACCGGTAGCCTGGGCCCTGCCCCGCTGCTGGCGGCACCCTAGGTTAGGTTTTTTATAATGTATTTATATTTTGTAATTACTTTATTGTATTTTACTTTTTGTATAAATTTATTGTAAAAACCCTAGCCTAAGATACAAGACAAATAAAGGAATAATAATAATAATATACTTTATTTAACCAACAACAGGTTTACAACTAAATTACTAATAGGTACACTTATTCTTAAATTGTTAGGTTACAATACCTTGAGTACAGTGGTGGCTTTTACTTCCCGTACTAGTTGAAAAACTGTATCACGGTGAAGTAAGATTCAACATCGTATCAAATTTAGTATAATTTAACCATCTTTTTATTTTTATTATTATTTTAACAGTGTATCCGCGTAGGTATAACATAATATTTTGAGAGTATTAATCTAAGTATACAATGCAAGTAAATGAGGGTAACTATTACGCTGCCTGCTATTCGGTTAAGAGTTAGAACGTAAACAAGTAGTATAAGCAAAAAATGCAGATGAATCTTCGTATTGCATTTGTGTAATACAAAGTTGTTATTTATGGTTCATTATGGTATTGGTACAGGTATATGTGTATATTTGCATGGATGTGTATGTGTGTGTGTGTGTGTGTGTGTGTGTGTGTGTGTGTGTGTGTGTTGTGTAATGCCATCATTTCATAAGGTTTTCCGTGTCATCGTAATCAAGCGAACTAAGAAATTTGTCCAAACACTTTTTACATTGATAAGAACTTAGGTTACGGAGTTTAATATTTTTACTTAAACGATTATACAGAAAAGGTCCAAGGTATTTTTGAAATTTACGAGACAATGCTAGCTTGAATGTAGGAACTGAATAGACTAGATCACGTCTACGTCGAGTTGCACAGTGGTCAGGTTGCTTTCTATGTTGAGCCAAAATTAAACATTTAATAAATAGTTGTCTTACAGTGAGAACTGACGTGTTTTTATACAGGCTGTGTGTAGGGTACCTGAAGTTTTTAAAAGTCATAACCTTAAGTACCGCACGTTGTGCACGCTCTAGGGGTAGTAAAGTAGTCTTTGCGCAGCCTCCCCATGTTATAATGCAGTAAGTTGTTATTGATTGGCAGAGTGCATAATATAATGTGGTTAACAACTTATTATCACATATATGTCTTAAATGCCTAAATATATACATTAGCTTTCTTACTTTGCGAGTTAAACTGTCGATGTATCTTTTCCAGTTAAGGTTATTGTCCAGTTCAACGCCTAAATAACGTATATGTTCTGTGCTTTCTATTGGAAGACACGTACAGTTATTTAGATTAGTGCATTTGTGTGCTATTATTGATACACTACCAGATAGCGGTTGAGTATTGTTACGTGTACTAAATGTGATATATTTAGTCTTTGAGGTGTTTAATGTGAGCAGATTAAAGTCTAGTCAGGTAGTCACTTCGTTAAATCCATGCTGAGCCATCTTCACCAACTGAGACCAAGTACTCTCCTGAAAAAGCAAGACTGTGTCGTCAGCGAAAGTAATGATTTGGGCATTTTGTAATTTAAGTTGACACAGGTCATTTATATAAATTAGGAAAAGGGTTGGGCCGAGAACACTACCCTGTGGTACTCCGAAATGTATGTCTTCTTCATGACTGAGATGGTTACCAATTCTTACTGACTGCTTCCTATTAGTTAGGTAGTCGGTTAGGAGTTTTAAAGGAGGACCGCGAATTCCAATATTATCTAGCTTCTTAATAAGCATGGGGATAGAGACTGTATCGAAAGCTTTTTGCAAATCAAGAAAGATACCGAGAGCTTTTTTGTTGCTGTCCAGTTGGTCCACTATATAAGTGGTTACACTTTTAACAGCGTCTACGGTAGATTTCTGTTCCCTGAAGCCGTATTGATTGTTGGAAAGTATATTATTTTTTTCTAAGTACAATTTAAGTCTAAAGTTTATTAGCTTTTCAATTATTTTTGACAAGGAGGAGAGAAGTGAGATTGGCCTATAATTCGTGATACAGTCTCTATCACCTGCCTTAAACACTGGAATCACAACAGATTTCTTAAATGCATCAGGAAACTTCCCTTCCAGAAAGCAGAGGTTGCAGATAGCAGCTATTGGTTTACTAAAGACATCAGCACCAAGTTTAAGAAAATTTGACGAGATTCCATCCCATCCTGTAGATGTAGTAGATTTAAGTTTGTATATGGTTTGTCTGACTTCTATATCATCAGTAGGTGTCATAAACATAGATTTGGATGGCGACATCGAAACACGTACACCATGGGCTCTTTGTTGCTCAGTTAGTCCAGTTTTGCTTATAATTGTACTAGCTAGTTCTTTACCTACGTTAGTAAAGTATTTATTCGCGTAATTTGCAGATTCTAGTGGAGTTGATTTTAATTTGAGTAGGTTTGAATCATCACAATTCTTATTTAAGTTACAAATATCTTTAATAAGTTGCCATTGTTTTTTTATGTTTTTGCTGTTAGATGTAATTTGAGATTTTTGGTAGTCCCTTTTCAGCTTATTAAGGATATTATTGCAGGTATTACGATATCGGCGGTAGGTAATTTTTAGAACGGTATTATTAGGATCTTTTTTCAGTTTTAGGTGTAGATTGTCCCGGTTTGTCATGCAGCGTATCAAGCCTGGGGTAATCCAAGGTTTAATGTTGTGTTTCCTTCTTGATATAGATTTATAACGTGTATGTCTGTTCATGCTATTATTTATATGAGAAATAAATCGATTAGTAGCTCCATTAGCGTCCTCATCTCTAAACAACTCTGCCGTCATATCGAAAAAGGGCGCATCTAACATTTTTGTCAAAAATGAGTTCTATACATATTCGGAATCAGCAAAAAAAGACGGATCTACCAGTATTTTTAAATTTGACTAAAGATGAACAGAACCCTGTGAAACCTACAATCAAAAAGGACGTATCTGCGGGATACCGCGTATAAAACGAATGAGAAAAGGCATTTCTGTAGTCTGCTAAAATAAAAAGACACATCTGAGCAAAAGCGTTTTATTATTTTAGAAAAAAATGGACATTTTCATAAAAAGAAATGGCACTTCTACACGATAATATGAAGAAAAGACGGTTCTGCGTAGTTGCGCCTTTTCATCTTAGTGAAATCACCATTTAAGTCGCAATAAGTCAGGCGCAAGTGCCAGTACCGTCTTTTCTACGTAGTATAGTTAAGCGTGCGGGGTAAAGGGGGCTCGCGGTTGGATATCAATTCAATCAGATGCGTCCAGGCAGTTGAAGAAAATTTTAAGGTTTTCTTTAAATTATCATCATAAATTTAAGACTCAAACTCCTGTCGGTGTAGCTGATATAGTATGTTATGTATACTCCAACAGGGTGTTTTTTAACCCACGCCATAATGCGGATTTTTAGTGGTACTACTTTACTGGCAACGACACATTTTTGGTAACTAACGTTGAAAGTCAGTGAATTTCACTGATATAAACAAAGAGGAAACAGGACTAGATATTCCATTTTACTATTTTTAATAATAAAGCCAAAACTGTTCATAGTGATAAAAGTCAAGTTTTTTCAATAGAATTCAGTAATTATTTCGCAAGAAGAACGAAGGATTGAGCAGCATTCCGGTAAACAATGTTTTCAGTTTAGTCTGTGATAAATCGGTACTGACGTTTAATAATATAACGTATGCACATTATTGCCATATGAAAGCTGTTTGTAGCGCCACTATCCCTGGACCGGACCGGACTTATGGTGTTCAACCATTTACTGTTAAATGCTTCGCCAACACCACATTTCGAAGGCTTTCAGTACCTTCCTGTACCTTTGCGTCATGATCGATTTTCACACCCATAGAAAACTATGCACCCCATAAAAAGTTTTCGTTTGTTATTTTTTTATTTTCTGGGATATATTTGCAGTCATTAAATTATTTTTATTTTTAACAGTCACGTTTGCTAAACCTATTTTTGCTTTGATGTCTGGTGTACATTTTGAGTCTACTGTAAGTAATAAATATACATAAATATATTAGCTTGCTTTTCTTTAAATTTAAAGGGTTGTCGTATTAAAATATAGGTACATTTTCTTCAAAGGAGACAGGGTACATTAAAAAAAATTAGGCAAGTGCGAGTCCGACTCGCGCATGAACGGTTCCGTACCATAATCTATAAAAAGTTTATTGTACAGAAGTCGAGAGAAGAATTACGGGCGCTTGGAGAAAGTTTTGGAGTTTGAAAGAAATTCTAAAAAGTGATATGCCTATAAAAGTAAAGAAAAAGGTTATGGACTCCTGCTTACTTCCCTCAATAACATACGCATGTCAGACATGGAAATACACACACCGGGTGAGAAGTAAAATAGTTTCGTGTCAGCGTAGCATGGAGAGGAGTATCATGAAAGTAAGAAAAATCCAAAAAATACCTCACTCTACCATCAGAGACAAAACTAAAGTGACCGACGCGCTAAGTCACGCACTAAAACTAAAATGGAGGTGGGCGGGCCATATTGCCCGAATGACTGACGACCGTTGGACAATCCGACTCACATCATGGTCTGGTCCGGGGGGGCACAGAAAGAAAAGTCGACCTTTTGCACGATGGGAAGATGACGTCACGAAATACATTGGGAAGAGATGGGTACAAAAAGCCAAAGATAGAGACCACTGGAAAAGTCTGGAGGAGGCCTTCACCCTCACATGAGGGATTCTTGCACGTTTTTTAAATAATTTATAGGAATGTTAATTATTGTAATTATTGGAATGTTAGCTATTTTATTCATTATTCATTTATACAATTTATTAAATACTATTTTATTATCTTTTGCATGCAATTTATTCAATGATCTTATTTTTCAATATGATAACATAAAAAAATTAGCTTTATTACATATTAATTATTGAAATTATAAATTTTAAGACAAAATTTAGTATCAAGATATGTAATCTATGGAGAATTACTTTCTTACCATTGACATTTTAATTGTAGCTCCAACTAAATATAAAATTATTTAAAAATCAAATGCTAAAAAATTATTGCTGTAAATATTATTTGTAAACCTTACTATTTTTTGCAAGAAATAAAAGGCTATTTTATTTTTATTTTATTTTTTTTATTTACGGAAGCCCCCCTTAAATATTTATTTTATTTTATTTTTAGTATTTGTTGTTATAGCGGCAATAGAAATACATCATCTGTGAAAATTTCAACTGTCTGGCTATCACCGTTCTTGAGATACAGCTTGGTGATAGACGGACGGACGGACGGACAGCCAAGTCTCAGTAATAGGGTCCCGTTTTTACCCTTTGGGTACGGAACCCTAAAAACGGCCATATAGAAAATGCATCGCATAAGCTAAAATCTGTTGCTTCAAATGGCATTTGACGTTTTCGGAAAACAAATACACTTGTACTTTTTTATTAAAACAAATAAAAAGTCGTCAATGCAAGAATTCCGTTTTGACATTTATAAAGCGGTAAAACTAAAACTTATTTGTAGGTAACGTTATAAAATAAAAGCATTTGCCTACTTCCTTCACTTCAACAATAATGTACCAAGTGTTAGGGCTGGTCAAAAATCAAAAATCAAAATGCGTTACAGACGTATCTGCTTTTTTCTTTTTAAGTAGGTCGATGTTTTACTTACAACCTACGTTAAAAAGCAGTAAATGGCTAAATGCGTCCTTTTTATTTCGTTAACTAAAATGCGCTATGCGTATTATTACTAAGTAAAAAAGACGTTTTAATAAATTACTACGCTGAAAAGACGTTTCTCGCCAGACACGTCTTTTTACTGTAGTATAAAAGTATTTATTTGTATTTTTTTTACTAAGAGAAAAGATAAAATATCATTTATTTATTATTAAATGTTATCCAAATTGGATTTTGCATATCAACCCCTATAGCTCAAATGCTTTTACACGTTTTTGCATTAAAACAGTAAGGTGAGTCGGGGCTATTGTAGCTATGGGGTTATTGTATCTTCTTACCATTATAATGGTCTGTGACCCTTAAAATGGTCTGTGTGTATATAGGATTGTGTATATATACCATTGGTCTGTGTATCCTATATATACACAGACCATTATAATGGTCACAGACCATTATAATGGTAAGAAGATACAATAACCCCATAGCTACAATAGCCCCGACTCACCTTATCAAATTTTTTATTTTCTTTCACGCAGCGAATTTTTTAATTTCAAATTTACAAAATATTTTTTTTCTCCGTTTTCAAGTTAATGTAGAAGCGCCCTATTTCGGTATGACGGCAGAACTCTACCCAGTCGATTTGCTTCATTTCATTAACAACGGCCACATAGTCTGTTTCTTTAATTCTACGATCATTGATTGCTTTTGTTGGTTGAAGATTTGAGAGTGATATCATTACGCATGAATGATCTGTAGTTGTAGTATTGCATACAATTGTTAGGGCTGAAAGTTTAGTTTTTGCGAAGCAATGATCTAGACAGTTTTCTAGACGTGTTGGTAGGGTATGAGTTGGTAAAAGTCCTTTATGTGCTAGCATGTCCAAATAGTCAGATGGACGAGGATCTTGATTATTGTCTTTGATATCAATGTTCATATCCCCTAGCATAATAATATTTAAAATAAACATATTCAGGATCAGTCTCGACCTAGATTTGTAAATATATCGACAGTTAGCTAGTTATCGATAAACCGGATTCAGTTCCGACATAATCTTAATCTCATCTACTCGACACGTATGAAGATATCTTATTTATACCTAAAATTAATGGGACCATACAAAAATGTAACAAACACTCGTAAGTGTAATCATTAGGTCACTTCTATTAATACTTTTTTTAATAAAATAGGTAGTTTGGATTTTATTTATATACTATTTAAAAATCAGTTCGACGGGAAATAAGAGTGACGCTGAAGTCTTAAATAAAGTAAACGATGAAAGAACTTAGTTGAACATTATTGAAAATAAGAAAGGGAAGATGTTAGGTTATGTCGTCATGATAACTACACCAAGGTGATAATAGAAGGAAAAGAAAAAGGGAAAAGGAAAAGAGGAAGACCAAGACAGACATATATCTTCTTCATCATACAAAGAAGTAAAAGAAAAAGCGGAGTGTAGATGAGCTGGAAATGTACACTGTATAATATAAAAAAAAATCTGCTTTGCCTAAAGTTTGATTGATAGAGAATGCCTCATGGCATCAAGTCCGCCATTTGTACGATAAGTTTTCTTTTATGCAATAAAAATTAAATAAATATATACTATTTATTTTGTGTATTTTTCTTTAATAAAAATGAAAAAAATTAGAAGAATTGGTCACTACCTATGTATTATTGTATGGTTACCTATTTATTTAGAGTTATGGTTATGATTATAACTCACGTTTTTGGCGGTGAAGTAAGTTACGAAGCTTATCGAACGGTTGTTACTTTTTTGGGTTCCGTACCCAAATGGTAAAAACGGGACCCTTTTACTGAGACTTCGCTGTCCGTCCGTCCGTCCGTCCGTCTGTCACCAGGCTGTATCTCAAGAACGGTGATAGCTAGACAGTTGAAATTTTCATAGATGATGTATTTCTATTGCCGCTATAACAACAAATACTAAAAATAAAATAAAATAAATATTTAAGGGGGGCTCGCATACAACAAAGGGATTGGTTGCGTTAACTTTGCACCTCATTTGTATCGAGCGCTATACATACCAGGTACAAACTTAACTGAACCACTTAACCTATTGACCGCCAAGCGGTCTAGCAATTTACCGTGCCACTGATGCCAGCGTAAAAAAAAAAGATGTGCCCCAAAATCAACAGGGATTGAAAAATACTTGTAGCGGTTAGAATTACAAAGTTTTTGATCATTGAAATTTGGACGGCTGTGGCCGACCTGGCGTCAGGGGCACGATTTTTTGTTGACGGCCACAGCCGACTGTGGCGGTCAAAAGGTTAAGGATGGAAAGTGTTTGTACGGAACCCTCGGTGCGCGAGTCCGACTCGCACTTGCCCAAATTTTAAACTACTGAAGATTCAGGATATCCTATTTGAAATTGAGTGGTATATTGATAACAGTTCTCCGAAGAGTACAACAGTTTGTTATTAATAGATCTGATTGCGTCAACTCGTTTACGCACAACTCTTAAAAATTCACGGAAAACAGATTCAGTATTTATCAATACCTATTGATAATTTCGATCACCAACAAGATGGACCGATCAAGTAAAGGACTCATTGACCACTAAATTCTACTCGGTGGTAAGAGCCGCGCTGGACAGAAACCGGTGGAGGCAGATCATCCACGCCAGGTGCAACCCTGAAGCACCACGATCCTCAGACATGAGGTACCGACTCCAGAGAGATTGATAATTTATTATTATCATTCGTATGGCATGTTATTTCAGATAACAAAAGAAACAATTCATTTAACTATAAGTAATTACAAATCCGTAAATAAGAAAATAAGAAACGTCACAAAAGTTACAGATGGACTAGCAAAAGCTCTTGCCCTAAATTGGAAATGGGCCGGTCATGTGGCTCGTCTACAAGACCAGAGATGGACAAAAAGTGTGACAGCATGGAAGGGTCCAGTAGGAAAAAGAAAAAAGGGAAGACCACGTAAGAGATGGGAGGACGAAATAGTTAAGACAGCCGGTCTAAACTGGATGCAATTAGCACAGTCCAGAGAAGAATGGCTAACTTTGGAGGAGGCCTTTACCTGCAGAGGGGTTCTCGCAGATTAGACAACCGAAGAAAGAAAAAATATTGTAAATAACTTTTATATTTTATGTATAAAGAAAAAAGAAAAAAAGAAAAGCACTGTACACTGAAATTCTGTGAGAAATATAGGCTTTTATTTTTTATTTATTTTTTTATTACAAAGTGACGTCAGCCATTTTCTTGCCTCGATAATTTATGGCTCAGTTTCATTGGTCGATAACTCGGTCGATATACCGCGTGCGGGACTCCCCGCATACGGTATAATGACCAGTGAAACTCATAATAGCATACTCACTATGGCAATGTACCGCACCCCGCATGCAGGCCCTATCGACCAATGAAAACATCTCCCCACATGCGGGCCCTATGGCATGCGTTCTAGAAATCTCCCGCACCCCGCATGCGGGCCCTACCGACCAATGAAACTGAGCCATTCAGTCAAATGTCAGATATTGTTCCATCTAGGGATGTCACGAATGTCAATTTGTTCACATTCGCGAATGCGAATGCGAATATTTCGGATGCGAATGTGCGAATGCGAATGCGAATGTTTAAGGAAATTAATTAAAACACAGTTTAAGTCATCATTTGAATTTTTTTCTTATAATCTTGCAATTAAAAGTAAAATCGAGAACCCGTAGGTACAGTAATTACAAAATTAAAAATTGTTATTCAAATTTCAAGTACATAAAATTAGTAATGAAATGTTAGAAACAGGCAAATTATATTTGAAAAATAGTAGTTTCGCCGCCTTTTCACCCATAAGGCGATTTCGAACTTCGAATCGTGACTCGCGACTTGCATACATTCGCATTCGCAAAACATTCGCATCCTTTGATGCGAATGCGAATGTTGATGCGAATGTTTAAAATTATGCGAATCATTCGCATATGCGAATGCGAATGCGAATATTCGTAACATCCCTAGTTCCATCCATTGACTATGTGCATGCTGGAGGTACAGTCGCCATCAGATATATCGCAGCATATAAGGCGTTCATAAATATCTGAACACGACTCTTATTGACTGGGCTTTACAGTACATGTTCAGATATTTATGAACGCCTTATATGCTGCAATATATCTGATGGCGACTGTACAGTAAGGCGGTTATCACACTGTCGCCGCATCCCGCTGCGGAGTGCGACCTGCGGATTCCTATAAGGAAACACCACTGCTCCTTTTTTTAGGGTTCCTCACCCAAAGGGTAAAAATGGTATTACTGAGACTTCGCTGTCCGTCCGTCCGTCCGTCCGTCTGTCACCAGGCTGTATCTCAAGAACTGTGATAGCTAGACAGTTGAAATTTTCACAGATGATGTATTTCTATTGCCGCTATAACAACAAATACTAAAAATAAAATAAAATAAAATAAATATTTAAGGGGGGCTCCCATACAACAAACGTGTTATAGATTATGGTACGGAAACCTTCATACGCGAGTCGGACTCGCACTTGCCCAATATTTAAGGATTCCGCACCCAAATGGCAGAAAACGGGATATTATTAAGACCGTCCGTCTCTCTGTCTGTCTATCCGT
This sequence comes from Apotomis capreana, assembly GCA_947623375.1. Taxonomy (NCBI): domain Eukaryota; kingdom Metazoa; phylum Arthropoda; class Insecta; order Lepidoptera; family Tortricidae; genus Apotomis; species Apotomis capreana. The sequence goes on along the minus strand of OX392515.1, from coordinate 1,617,945 downwards.
CTGTCCGTCCGTCCGTCACCAGGCTGAACCTTGATAGCTAGACTCATTTTCACTAATGATGTATTTCTGTGGCCGCTCCGATAAATCAAACGTGATCTGTTGCTTTAACTTTGCACCTCATTTGTAAGAGCGTTATACAAACCAGATGAAAACTTAAGTCAACCCGGCCAGTTAAGATGGGAAGTGTTTGTACGGAACCCTTGGTGCGCGAGTCCCACTCGCACTTGGCCGGTTTTTTCATACAAATCGAGGTTTCGTTCTCGTCTGTCTCGTCCTCCAAAGTTAAAAAGTTTCGAAATGTTAGGAAATGAATGGCAAGGAGATGATAGTCGGATCATTTCAATTTTCGCGTTTATTATTATAAAACTGGCGTATAACGTCCGCCGTCCAGGCGAAATTTGACAGTCGTAATACCGTCCCGCTCACTCAAATATACTTTTACAGGAGATGGAGACTATCTCCTTCTTCTTCTTCGTTTCGCTCTTGTCAGAGCGGTCGTGGTCATCATGAGGGAGGCTTGGGGGCTGCTGTCGCCCGCCTAACGATGTCCCGCCATCTCGTCCGATTCGCAGCACTTCTGGTACATTCATGCAATGGGTTGCCCAGAGCATATTTTATCTGGTCAGTCCATCGCATTGGTGATCTACCACGTGGTCTCTGCCCTCCACTCTCCCCTGAACAACTAGGCGCTCAATGGAATCACTATTCCGCCTCGACACGTGTCCGAAGCACTTGAGTATGCGTGATTGTACGAAAGCAGTTAGACGCTGTTTGATGCCAAGATCCTGAAGTATGGACACATTTGTACGATATTCGGTCCAAGATATCCCAGCATTCGCCTCCAGCACCACATCTCCAGAGCATCTATCTTTTTCCTTTCTATTTCCCGCAACGTCCACGACGATGGAGACTATACGACGGTCAAATTAGGTCCAAAATATTACTGTGACTTTGTCACCCAGGTTACTAAGCTCACTTTAAAGTAAGTTACTACAATGTAACGCAATTAATAGTTAGTCATAACATCATAGGTGCTCTCATTTCACACTCGCATTGACTTTGACCTTGCTAAAGAAAAGCTGACAAAGAAATTACAGTTCCGTAGTCGCCTCAACGATTGAATCATCGGCAGTTTTTGATTACTCGGCATTGGCCTGGACACGTTGGGATGGGTTTGTGCAATAAGTTATGATATGTTTTCTGGCAATTTCACAATTTTGTCGTCGTATCGGTTATTTCAAGTGACAAAATGTAGAGTATTGTAAAAGTGAAAGTTTGTTAATATTTGATATTTTGTTATGATTAAAACACAAAATACGTACCCATTGCATTCACGCTAACGCGTCGAATATGTTAGCTTTAAATTACTTTTTTAAATAGGTTTTTTTTTTTTAAACTAGTATTTATTCGTGGTTTTGGGTGCTTCTTATAGATTAAAGACAGTATTCTTAATTTTATTCCATGACTTTTTATTACTATGTGATTGCCAAGTTTCGTTTTAATCCGTTTAACTGTTTACGCGTTATTGTTATGCATCCAAAATTTCCACAGAAAAGGTATATAAAGCAATAAGCAACGCCTTAAAATCAATTCATTAACAGCCGACAATTTTATTTGTATAATACACAAAATAAATAAGTAATAATATGTAAGTAAGCATTTATTTAATCGTATCGTGAAAGTTTCTAGTAGGAAATTATAAATTTATATCCCCGTTAGTTAACCAGTCCGTAGCTTCAGCGTAATTGGGGCACCCAAGTAAGTGACTGTAGCACGAAATATAGAATGCACCAATACCAATAGTTAATACAATTAATCTCCATCATCAGCCAAAAAGACGGCGTAGACCTCTCGAAGGAACCCCACCACAACTGGTCTTACGCCCGTATCCAGCATATTCTGGCTCTTATCCAATATTGAAGCTAGGAATTCAAAATTTTGTTTTTATGTTCAGTTTTAGTAGCGTTTTCTATATCACTCATTAAAACAGGGTCTCATGATGACCAGCTGTGTCGGGGTGTTTTAAATTTTTAATTAGGGTTATGTATACATTGTGATAAAGATGTTGCATAACACCCTTCAAACCAATGCTTAGCTCAGGATGAGTGACGAATGTCTTGATCATGACTCGTGACGTCACACCTTGACCTAATCGGCCCGTCTGATTCAGACTGACATACGACTCGGTATCATCTCATACAAGTTTCAATTAGTACCTAATGATTAATTAATTAAAGCTTTCCAATTAAAGGTTCAGTAGAAGAGAAAATAGTCTGATTATATTTTGTGGCTAATATTGTAACAATTTTTAGGGTTCTGTACGCAATGGGTAAAAAACAGGACCCTATTACTAAGACTTCACTACAGACAGAGTTCCGTGTGTCTGTCTGTCTGTTACCAGGTTGTATCTCATGAACCGTGAATTTCAACCGTGAAATTTTCATACATGATGTATTTCTGTGGCCGCTATAACAACAAATACTAAAAACAAAATAAAATGTACTTATACTTAAGTGGGGCTAATACAACAAACGGCGCCATACGTAAGCAGGTGCAAACTTAACTGGGCCAGTTGAGATGGGATAAGTGTTTGTACGGAACCTTCGGTGCGCGTGGCGTGTCCGACTCGCACTTGGCCGGTTTTTAGTGTAGCTAAACATTTCTATATGCCTAACACAAGAATATCCAGCTTTCGTAATGAAATGTAAAACTGGATACGTACGAGTATATATTATCATTTTGGGAATTACCTATACAGTGTATGTAGCCCTATACAGTGTACGTAGCCGTCGGCGCGCGACTGCGTTTTTTTTGTCTATAAAGGAAATAGTGTAGTAGTAGTAGTGCTAGTGTATTACTAACATAGTGTTAAGTTTAATTTATTACTAATATTCTATGGATTAATTTGTTCTGAAATAAAAGTTTTTTTTTATTTTTATTATTTAAAAAGTCACAAATGACGTCAACTATGGCAGTACTTTACATAAGTAAAACTAAAATAAAACACACTAATATTATAAACGCGAAAGCTTGTGAGTGTGTTTGTGTGAATGTTTGTTACTTATTCACGCTCAAACGGTTGGACCAATTTTGATAAATTTTGGTATGAAGGTAGCTGACACCCTAGTTTAACACATGGACTACTTTTTATCCCGAAAAAAAAAATAGTGTTCCCGTAGGATGAGCGGATAACACTGCGCGGCGCAGCTAGTTCTTCAATAAGGAAAAGAATAACTTATTGAATAATTATAATTCGAATAAACGGTCAGAGAGTGTCTTCTGTCATGAAACAAGATACTTATGACTTTACACCTTAATTGTTATGTACCTTGACCTAATCACGCCAATGAGTCAGACAGACGGACACACGACACCAAGCCTTTTGATAAAAGTTTGCATGCTCCATAACTTCGTAATCGGGTCAATAGTGAAACAGAATTATAGTAGGCAATGATTGATATGACTCATTGTCTTCGCTTCACTATGGTAAGTACTTGGTTGTTTAGGCAGCTGAATACAAACTCAACTGGGAACAGAAAAGTAGGGTCATGATTTGCATCATAAATGTAGACGTTACTCTTTGGAACTTTGGACTTTTACTGCATTGAAACTGCAAACTAGCGGCGTCGGGTCTTTAGTGATAAGACCGCATTTTGTTAGCCTCTAAGTACCTAATTGTAATTTCTTGCATAGTATATTTCCTGTTTATTTCGTGCGGTGTGCAATAAAGAGTTGTTACAGTCGATATAATTGACTACATTTCATTATAATAGGTGGAATTTAGTACAGGAATCGAGATAGCTTTGGGTCGTGTGCGGCCTAAAAAAATATTTTAATTTATTTTTCTGTTTTTAAAGAAATATAAAAAAAAAAACATAAAATAACCAAATCCGTCACCAATTCACCATTGGTTAGCAAAATGCAAAAAAACTATTGAAACGAATTATATCGCGTATGTATATTCTTTATTTGAGTCTCTCTGATGTTTTACAAGCCCTTCTTCCTTTAAAAATGCTGATAGTTTTAGACATTCTCTATGATCAAATATGTTTTTTAACATATTATTGATATTACTACCTAGAACAGGGCTATCGGGATGTATCGGTACATATTTGAAACATACAGTTTGAATTTTTTATTGATAACTTTTGTTTCAAAAGCTACTGGAAATTGACGAAATTCACGCGGAAAATTTGTTTTTTCAACTTTTTTCGACTGCACGCAATGAAAGCATGAAATAGCTATGTTACTACCTAGAACTCGGGGAAAGGTATAATTCACTTCAAAAAGTTGGTTGATTTTATCAATAGGTATATTTGTCATAATAGGTATGATTTTTTTTTAAAGGAATAAGGCCTCTTAACTGTCGTATTGCCTTTGTCAAAGGTTGACTATATATACCTGAGACTGAAATAATGAATATACTTGTTTTATTTCAATATTCGAAAATAGGAGAGGGAGGATGTTAGGTCATGTCATATGTCACGATAACTACCTACATCAAGGTGATAATATAAGGAGCAGTAGAAGTGGAGCAAATAAAAGAAATAACAAAAAAAGAACCGACTTCAGTAAAACTAAAAAGCCAAAAAAAATAACACGTTCAAGTACCTACAGATTTCATTTGACTCAGCCTTCGAAGTCGATCCCAAACCACTCAGTTCTTATATTTATATATTATAGTTTACGCGAGGTTTAGCACCGACTTCGAAGGGTGAGTCAAATGTAATCTGTACTTGAACGGGTTATTTTTATTGGCTTTTTAATTTTACTGAAGTCGGTTCTTTTTTTTGTTAAAAAATTTTTTTTTTTGCTTTTTAGTGATTCGTTTAAAAGTTCTAGTGGCCATCTGTGGTGTTCATCATCAGTTTCCTTAAACCAAATCCTATTTACTGAATGTACATTCTTGAATTTATCAGTAAATTACCGAAAGCGCCGTACATGTCCCTATAACATTTGAAGAGTTCCCTCGATTTCTCCAAGATTCCATCATCAGATCCCGACTTAGTGCCAACGGGACCAACTCGGAGTTATACCTTTTCCATTAAAAAAAAAATGAAAATCGGTTCACGGTTCTTGGAGATATCGAGTAACATACATAATACATACAAAAAAAAAATAGTTTGAATTGAGAACCTCCTCCTTTTTTGAAGTCGGTAAAAAAAAAAATGCTTTAACATAAGTATAAAAAAGTAAAAGAAAAAGCGGAGTGTAGACTTAGCTGGAAATTACTCCTACGACTAGAGCCTAGCTCTAAAATATATGATGATACGGCAATGGCGGAAACCGACGAAAATATTAAGTAATTAATAGTAAATTTTAAGTCAATAAATATAGTTTTTTAATAAGAATGCTATTTTAATGCTCATGAGTAAGGTAAGCGTGGGTCCAGTCTAAAGCTTTATTATATTATATATTAGTTGGCAACACTGGCCAACATAGTGGTGAATTTAAACTGCTCGTCAATATTTATATTATTTTAATAGTTAAATTGTAATATTAATTGACATATCATAATATATTAAACCTAGAAGTGACAATTAATCAAGTGACTCGTAAAAGTACGTGTAAAAATGGCACCAGCGAAGGGAAAATCCATAACAAATGCAGTGGCGGCCGTTGACAGGTTGGTGGAAATCACTTTAAACTTAAAAGACGAAATATGTGAGATGAAAGGTGAAATTAAATGTTGTCATGACATCATACGCGAGCAACAAAAATTACTCACCAGCCAAACGGATGTGATCCAGATGATCCTAAGAGTAATTACTAGCAGTGGACATCCTTCACTTTCACCACTAAACAACAACATCTCTCTTAACGAGTCTGGGCCTGAAGGCTTTGTCCAAATAGACCCTCCACCTGTTAGCATGATGCACACCATTCCATCTTCGGCGGCGCCACCGGCATCAGCACCACCTGCTCCCGCGCTCCCTGAGCCCGAGGCCCGGCAACAGCGGACCCGTCCGCGGCGAACACATGCCAGCGTCGTCAGGGGCCGCCCCCAGACTACGGCCCATACCCAGGAACCGACTGCCAGCAACTCTAAAAACGAGCCGTGCCTGGTACCATCCCCGGCCCAAGCCGAAAGAGATGCTCCATCGACACCACCATCACATCATTTAGGTCTTCGTGCGGCTGCTCCTCGTGTCGTCAGCCTGCATGTCTTCAATCTCAGTGAGGAGACCACCGTCGCCGACGTGATCGACCATGTCCAGACGGAGATGAATATTCGTGCGCCTGTGTGTGAGCCACTTGTTGTTACTCGAGGCCGTTACACATCTTTTCGTCTGGAGGTGCCTGCAGACAAGTTGAAAATTGCCAGGAACCCTCAGAATTGGCCAGCCGGAGCAGAAGTACGCCTTTTTAATGTTGTGCGTCCAAAAAACTCCACAGTACACGGCGGCAGGCAACCAACGAAATAAAAAATATTCAGTTTGTCGTCATACACCAAAATGTGCGATCCATTTGTGGTAAAACATCACTAATAAATGTTTTGTGTAACACAGAAAAACCTCACGTACTTGCATTAAGTGAAATTTGGTGTAAAACTAACGAAATACAAAGAGTGAGGTTAAGTGGGTACGCGTTAGCAAACAGTTACTGCCGGACGCAAATCCCTCACGGGGGCACAGCGCTATACGTACTTCAAGGTATACAGTATAAGCAGCGCGCGGACCTACTTATCTTTGCTATACAATACCACTTTGAATTTGCGGCAATTGAAATTACTTCGCTAAAATTAGTTATTATTGTATTATATAGAACCGGTAATGGTAATTTTGACATATACCTACAGAATTTTGAATTACTATTGAATAAGTTAACCGACGAAAATAAAAAGTTTCTCATTGTTGGCGATCACAATGTTGATTATCTATCTGATAATAATATGAGACGGCGGGTTGATGACGTACTCAATAGCTATGGCTGCGGTAACACTGTGACGTTTTCCACTCGGGAAACCGAAGACTCTAAATCATCCATCGACTGTGGGATAGCAAATTACGTTCGCGACTGTCTCACTGTGGCGCCGGTGCATACTGCCATTAGCGACCATAACGCACAGAAATATGTACTCACAATAGAGTGCAACCACCATTTTATGACATCTAATGATATGGTCGAACGTCGATTATTCAATAACGAATCAATTTATTTATTTTATTCTGATTTTTCTAATTACAATTTTAATTTTATTTACGATGATACTATTGACATTGATTATAAATTTAATAAATTATTTAACATATTGACATATTACATAGATATACATTTTCCAATAAAACGCTTGACGGTGAAAAAAAAGTCTTCTGTCCCGTGGCTCACGGACGAACTGCGTGGATATATTCAAAAGCATAGTGACCTGCAAGAGATAAGGCGTCAATACCCTAACAACCCACTCATATCAGATTGTATTGACCATTACCATCATCTCATTAAGTCCGAAACGCTTCGAGCTCGACAGGACCACATTGAAACCCGGCTAGAGGAGAGCAAAAATCCTTGTAAAGAAATATGGAGGGTGGTTAATGAAGAAATAGGTACCAAACTAAAACCCCAAAATATTTGTCTGCAAGATCAGGACTCCAAGGCTTGCATATCTCAAAACCAAGTGCCTAATGTCCTTAATTCGCACTTTTTAAACATAGCTTCAAAATATGCCATACAAAGTGATGAGTCATTGTCCAAACAGTACGTCTGTGAGCACCTGGGTAGTGGTGATATGCCTGTGTTTAGTTTTCCCATAGTAACACGCGAACTCTTGGACAAGACCATAAAGTCCATGTTAAAGACACGTGCGACTATTGACGTGTATGACATATCCTTAGACATTATATTAAGTGTTTGGCCTGTTATCTCTGACATATTAGTAGTTCTCATAAATGATATGTTTCATGCTGGTGTATACCCAGACGTGCTGAAGAGTACCAGGGTATGTCCTATTTACAAAGGGAAAGGCGACAAAACGGATGTAAATAATTACAGACCCATTACAATAGTGCCTACCATCTCTAAATTAATTGAGTCAATTATGTCATCTTGCCTAATGACCTACTTAGAAACTAACGACCTTATTGCGGAAAACCAATACGCCTATAGAAAAAACAAGTCGACCACTGCAGCTGCACACAAAATCACTGACTGCATCACCACTGGTCTCGATGACAGATACAAAATGGCAGCTATTTTGTGTGATCTATCCAAGGCGTTCGACGTTATCAGTCACAGGCTTCTTCTAAATAAATTAAGTCTGTACGGTCTTCAAGGTTCTGATCACAAATTGTTATCATCTTTTCTGTCCAATCGTAAACAGGTTGTAAAAGTGTCTTCCAATGGCAAAATGTTAATTTCAGATGTCGGCTGCGTAAGGCTGGGTATCCCTCAAGGATCAGCCCTTGGAAACGTTTTATTCACGTTATTCGTTAACGATCTACCCTCGGCAATTAGGAATGGCCTATCGGTGCTCTTCGCAGATGATACCACAGTCATAGTTAGCGCAAAAACATACGAACAGCTCGCCGGTAAAATTCATGAAGCTTGTGTGCAACTGCAGAAATGGTTTTCGTCGAATGGTTTATTATTAAACGTATCAAAGTCTAATGTCATGGTATTCTCGGGCCGGAACATCGCAATGCCCCCTTGCATTAAAGCCGTCCCGATGCCATTGTGTAGTGAATGCAGGTTTCTTGGATTCATGCTTGACTCAAACTTGAACTGGAAGTGCCATGTAGACATGCTGTGCGACAAGTTGAGTAGTGCTGTCTTTGCTTTAAAGAAATTAAAACCGTTAATATCAAGTAATGCATTAAAGTCTGTATATTTTGCACATTTTCATTCAATTATGTCATACGGTACTGTTTTTTGGGGAAATTCCACTGATGCTCAGCGAATTTTGATACTCCAAAAACGAGCACTTCGAATACTGGCCGGAGTAGAACCCAGGTATTCTTGCAGGGATCTCTTCATAAAGTACCGCATTATGACTCACTACTCACTTTATATATTCGAGGTATTAATGTATGTACGAAATAATTTGTCAATGTTTGCACGTGTCGAGGTATCGGGCAAACTAATACGTTCTACGGGGAGACTTAGGACAGTCCCGCGTCGCATGGCACTTGCAAAAAAAAACCCGCGCGTCATTGGCCCAACGTTCTATGAACATCTACCCGACGAGTTGCGAACCGAGGCATCAGATGAGAAGTTCAAACATCAATTAAGAAACTTTTTATTGGATAATCCATTATACTCAGTAAATGAGTACATGGATAAGTAATTTATATTTCATTTTATATTGTTTTTTGTTTTTTATATTGTTTTTTGTTTTTATATTGTATATTGTTGACAATCCTCTAAGGAGACACCTTTGACATATTTAATTTCAAATTATTTGACGTAGTAACATATAATAATTGTTGTATTTCGCACCGTGTATAATAAATATTGTTGGTAGTTGGTATTTTTAAATTTTTTGACAATCCCTTAAGGAGATATTCTTATATTGTAACCCTAATTTAACTGCATTACGATTATGACATGTAAATATCTTTTGTTACAATCAATGTTTATGTTTTTACTATTATTATATTATCTAATTTTTCTCTTTATGACGATCATAGTATAAATGCATGTAAATTGTCTTAGCGTAATTTATACTGACATTTTATATTATGAAATAAATAAATCTAATCTAATCTATTCAACCGCTTACTAGTTCTGTTAGTGTCTGTAGCAACAAATGCTATCGTTACTATTCAAGTCATTCCCTTAAATCAGATAAACCCCAAAGTTTGTAGGCAACGTCACTAGGGAAGCTACAAGTTCAATCTAAACTATACATCTCAAACGACAACAGCATAACTTGGCGTCCCGAGGCAACCTTAAAGACAAGAACCTTCCCTTTAACATAAGCGATAAGGCCCCAAAGTTCCCGACCACGAAAAATTACCCAGCGCGATATTCTATGAAATTGCTGATAGAATAAAATCGACCATTTCACGTCAGCACAGTTAGAAAGCACAGTCAGAATCCAGGCTCAAAGGCAAGCGCAAATCGCCCCAACTCGGTCGTCGGATTCAAACGATTCCAAACCCAATTTCAAGTTTATACGTATGCCTTTTGGTTTGAAAGATTTTGTGGTGCAGAAGGCCCTTTACTCGGTTATCTCTCGTAGTGTTTGTATTGTGGTCTCTGTCGAGCGCATTTTCCGTCCTTGTCGCTCTCGTTTCAAAATGGTGTTGTCTCGCTTTGAACCTAACCGGTTCATTCGGACATGTTCGTCACTGGGAGAAAGAATAGTGATGATGCGACTTGCGTACAAAAATTTAATGTTGTTTTAAAATCGATGGCTGGGACATGGAGCTCTCAAATCAGCTAATAATTGGGTGTTGTTTGTGATGTCTGGAGCGCTATTGTCTGAGACTAAATTAAACGTTTTTATAATAAAAATGCCCACCATTATCACATCCATGATATATTATGGTCTACTCACTTCTTTCTTACACAGAATCAACCATGATGAAGGTCCTTTCTTTGGATCATCGCACATGCCGCTTGAGGACTGTATTTTATTAGTTGTTACTGTGACGTGTGACGTAAATGCGACGCATAGGTCGAGGTCCCTGGTGCGTCGCCACTGGAGACTAGATTGTCTAGTTTGCGACCCAAAGCTTACTCGTAGTGAACCGTTATTTTTTGGATTGTTGGTTTTGAATAGGGACCTTATTTAGTTGGCAACAGCCAAGGATGGTTTACTACGGGAATATATACATATTATGTTAACAATTTCAAGATAATATGTCCCATTTATAAATTTTGTTTTAGTAAAATCATTGGTGATACGGTTATCGTTTTGGATGTGTTTTATCACGGTTGGTCAATTTCTCGGGATGTACGTGCTCGCTCAATGCTTGTTTAACCTGTATCTGAACGGCTGTGTGTTGCTTAAGTGTGTCAAATATTATTATTATTATAATGATAATGAGTCCACAATTCCATAACCTTTAGCTAAATTTATATAAAAAAAAACTTTAATATAGGATATTCGCCTTTCCTTAAAGTTATCCCTCTTTGACCAGACGTCAAAGTAAACAGTAACTGAACAAGGTTAGTTTTTTTTTAGGAAATAGGAGCCAATATGGGAAACATTTGAGGATTTAAGTGGTGAGGCTGAGGATAGAAATACTTTTATCACATAGTATTATTATGTACTAAAATATATAGATTACCCATCACCGTCCGATTTATCTATCCATTTAAATATACACTTGGAAGAGATCGCTTTTTAGTGATAAGACCGCCTGTTGTTTACCTCTGATTGTAATTTCTTAAATTGTATGTTTGTTTTTGTGAAGAAACAACATCATTTATATGGATACAAAACTAATTAAAAATTCAAGCCCGAGAATCCTTAACTCTGCATATGTCCACAGCAAAGACGCGAACTTCTCTACATGACCTTAAAATAAATAGAACAAAAATTGTGCTAGTCTTATCCCCATTAGTCTCACGCTGAGTTTCGCTACGGGCAATGATGCAGTTCCTACTGTTCCTACCACGAGGGTACACCCAGCAAAAATGTTGCGCCCAACTCAGGCACGAATCATGGCGTGTGTGGACGACTGTATATTTACTAATACGCAACTTGACTGTGTAGTCACACCGTAAAAATGAAGAATGAAATTATGTTTAATTTTTTACATTATTATATTTTTAACCAAAAATTCGGAAAAATTCATGTTAATGAGGCCTTATAGGTACTTTCAATGAAAACTATATTGAACAAAATCGGTCGAGCCGTTTTTGAGTTATCGCCAAATTTCATATTTTTTCTTTAAAAGGTCGTAAGTTGACTTCCAGAAGGTAATAAGTGATTACAGTTTCTAGGGCGTGTACGACCTTTTTATAGAGATTATAATCTTTCTCAACTTAAACCTCGGGCTTAAAACAGCAGTTTATTGTGAAGGATGAGCAACTACGGAACCCTACACTGAGCGTGGCCCGACATGCTCTTGGCCGGTTTTTTTAGTTTACCTAAGCTCAAGAAGGCTTGTGTTATAATAGGGGTACCAGTAGACGACGAAAGCAATAGAACATCCCACCAAGGCCCAAATTATATAACGCCATGATGAAGCAGAGATATATAAATTTTAAGATATCCCAAAGTTCAGTGGAACTTCACTGAAAAAACATTAACTCAACTAGTAACTAATTGAGAAATAGGTAGCAAAATTGTACTTAGTGGCAACTAAACTTACCTATGCTTTCATAATTTTAGTTAAATCAAGTCTTTTTTTTTTCAGTGTTGCGCCGCCGCCTTGACTGTAGGTATCAAACAAACATTTTTGTTGAACCAATGTAATACTATGGCCACTATAAAATAAATAAATAGGTATTAGAAAACCTCACACAAATCGATCTAGTCCCAAATTAAGCTCAAGAAGGCGATATGCATACTTAATATTATTATGTAGATAAATAATACTTAAATATATAGAACAACCATGACACAAGCACAAATATTCGAGTTCATCACACAACAATTTGCCCTGGCCGGGATTTGAACCCGGGACCGCCGGCTCAATAGGCAGGTCTCTACAAACTGCACCAACCGCGTCGTCAAAACCGTCGTATAATACCCGATATCTGAGCTTAATTTAAAATGAGTTCACCAAACGCCTCAAAAACTAATAACATCATTCAACTTCAGCTTCTCAACTCATAAGCTACGAAGTCATCATAATAAATAACCTTCCAATCTAAACTGTACCAAACTCCTTTGAAACTAAGTTCATTTTCGGTCGGAACTGTTTCACGGAACCTCGCTAGCACTGTAAGTTTATGCTTTCGGTCAAGGATAACGCAGCCAGGGTTTCTTTAAAAAAAACGTCGTAAGAGACGATAATTTTGGTGGGATATAAGCCCTTTTGTAGTTCTATGGGTGGAGGCACCAATGCCACAGTACCAATGCTAGGGCCTTGGTGCTGAATAAAATGTCGTAAGTGACTGTTATTGGGATGGATATACGTCCTTTTGTTGTTGAGTGGGGTAACGGACGAATGTTAGGTCCTTGGTGTTAAATAAGCGTTCAAGCTGTCTATATCTGTGTATGTATGTTTGACACGCTGTCTGCGTCAAGTAAAAGGAGCGCGGGCGCTTTTAAGACTAGTGCGTTATAAGATTGACAGCGCTCTTTTTACGACACTCGAACTGGACTGAACTGGTATGTTGACGACGCGGTTGGTGCAGTTTGTAGTGTTGCCTACTGAGCCGGCGGTCCTGGGTTCAAATCCCGGCAAGGGCAAATATTAGTGAGATGAACTCGAATATTTGTTCCTGAGTCATGGATGTTATATATCGACTAGGTACTCATAATACAAGCATTGCTTAGTTTGGGACTAGGTCGAAATAAAATAAGCAAATGTGCCGTACATGTATCACGAAACTAAAGTAAATTAAAAACCAGCCAAGTGCGAGTCAGACTCGCGCATCGAGGGTTCCGTACAAACATTTCCCATCTTAACTGGCCGGGTTAAGCTAAGTTTGCACCTGGTATGTAAGGCGCCGCATACGAATGAGTTGCAAAGTTGATGTTTGTTGTATGGGAGCCCCGCTTAAATATTTATTTTATGCTGCTTTTAGTATTTGTTGCTATGGCGACATCAGAAATACATCATCTGTAAAAATTTTATTTATCTAGCTATCACAGTTCATGATATACAGCCTGGTGACAGACGGACAGCGGAGTCTTAGTAATAGGATCCCGTTTTTTACCCTTTGGGTACGGAACCCTAAAAAGTAGTTGAGGTATATTATTTCTACGCGATTATATCCCACTTTGTTATGAATTATGATATTTAGTGGTTAAAGATACTTCTCTTCCTGTGACTGAAGTCATAAGTCCATTCGCTATAATCCAATCAGCATGTAAACAACTATGATTCATTGCGCATGCGCGGCTGAGCGTGCTAAGCATCAATATTAGTGCTTACAACTTCATTTTAATTTATAACAAAATGCCTATTTGTAATGGGATCTCTTGTGTAACGTGTACCAATGTTTTAGTTATATCATACATATAAATATCAGTTGTACCTAAGTATGATTTACGAAAAAATGACTTAGGTACATACTGTTGAGTTTCTTTCGGCTTTCTTCACAATCTGACTAGTAAAAGTGCCCTTTTGGCCTACTTACTGAATAAATTATTTCATTTCACTTCATTTCATTTAACAACGTACATGTATTCACTAGCTGTAATTAAGTAGGTATGGAATTAATGTTTTAGAATCTTTTTTTTTTGCTATGTTCGAATGTGACTATAAATATCGGACGACCTCACACAAATCGATCTAGTCCCACAGTAAGTTTATTTATTTATTTATTTACAACAAATTTATTTACACAGTATTACAGTAGACTAACCAATACACTGTGAAATTAGGGTAAGTTACAGACAATAAACATTAAGTACTAGAAATCCTATTATACATCATCTCGCAAAATCTCAAACATTCCTGACAAACAGTCGTCCATCTCCACGCAAGAAGGTCACACTCCGGTGCTGATATCAGGAGCGCATTCAGAAGCGTAAGAGCACGAAGGAGCGGAGAGTTCCTGTGCGAAACAGTGCGCACTGGTGGTAATGCAAACAGTGGGCGCGAGCGCGACCGCAGATTAATCCTCGGGACTTGTGGAACAAATAACCTGACCAGCTGCTCTACCAGTTCAGGGCATTCCGATTCCCCACGAATGACGCGACAAGCGACAGTAAGCACTGTAAGCAGGTTGAAATTTCGTCTCACCTCTAAGGAGTTATATCCCAAAGCTCCTTGTAGAAAATTTGTGGGGTATAAAAAAGGATAATACCCGTAGACTTTTTTATACAGCATTCTCAGGAATGCTTTTTGTACCTTCTCTAAAAGTAATATGTAGGTGCTTTCATGAGGGTTCCATATAATTGCAGAAGCCTCCAACTTGCTGCGCACCAAGGCTTTATACAGAATCTTAATGGCCCCCTGGTCATGGAAATCTCTTGTGTTGCGAATCACAAATCCTAGTCTACGGAAACTACTGGTGACAAGAGCTTTGATGTGGTCGTGGAAAGTCAGACGAGTGTCAAACACAACGCCGAGATCCGTTACTGAGAAGACTCTATTAATGGGCTCCGTTCCAAGCACGTAATTGACATGAATCGGGATACAAGCACGAGTGAAAGAACAGACATAACACTTAGCTGTGTTGAAATGAAGCTTGTTGTCCACACTCCACCGGTACACCGAAGCTATATCATCTTGCAGCGAATCACAGTCCTCTAATCGTTCCACACCGTATACCAATTTAAGATCGTCAGCATAGAAGTGATCTAGCGTTTTTTACGACTGATTCAAGGTCGTTTACCATTCCATACAAAGTTCTAGTAGGCTTGTCGGCTTGTGTTATATTGTTGGCATTAGACGACGATATATGTATAAATAAATACGTACTTAAATACAAAGAAAATATCCATGACCCCTGGGACATTTCTACTAGGTACTTTTTACTGGTACCTATCTAATTTGGAGAAAAAAGTGTGTATTTTTACGTTCCATTCCGTTACCATACAATACAACCTACTATAGCAATAACCGAATGGAAAAACAAAGAATGAAAAAATTGGGCAAGTGCAAGTCCGACTCGCGCATGAAGGTTTCCGTACCATAATCTATAAACAAGTTTGTTGTATGGGAGCCCCCCTTAAATATTTATTCTATTTTATTTTTAGTGTTTGTTGTTATAGCGGCAATAGATCATCTGTGAAAATTTCAACTGTCTATCACCGTTCTTGAGATGCAGCCTGGTGACAGACGGACGGAAGGACGGACAGCGAAGTCTCAGTAATAGGGCCCGTTTTTACCCTTTGGGTACGGAACCCTAAAAAAGGGGTGGACAAAAATGTCCAAGCTGTACCTTTCGAAGTTACCAACGAAGTCCCGTTATCGCTAAATAATAAACAGTAGATACCCGTACCTACCGCGAGCGACAGCATAAATGATTTGTATGGAGATTTGTTCGCGCTCTTAACGGTTAATTTGTAAACTAAAATCCTCCATAAAAATCGTTCTCGCAGCCGCTAGCGAGTACGGTCACTGTAAACTGATGGTAAGGCTACAGTTAGTAGCTAAGTGACAATTATTTGATAATAAGCTCCTGGTTCGTGATTAGATACCGCCGTCCCGTTTTGATGCGGTTCTGCTGAGATCAAAGGGTGAGTAAAAAGAGAGGACTCACTTTGATTTGACTGTTGTTTCCACACATAATTAACCAAGTTCCACGCGGACGTAGTCGCGGGCAAAAGCTAGTATATAATATATATCTTATAGTATGTAAATATATGTATCATTATATTTATGGTAAAGTTATTATATAATATACATTTATTCACTTGTATCTTAGATGCTTTCCGAACGATTAATTTTCAACTCTGCACCCACTTGAAGCACCTCTGTTTGGCCCTATGGTTGACTGGTAGAGAATGCCATTAGGCATTAAGTTCGCCATTTGTACTGACTTTTGTTTTGTGCAATAAAGTTTAAATAAATAAAATAAATAATTAATGGTCTGTAATGGCATAGACGAAACGGCTTATGATGATTTGATGATTTGGTGTAGGGACGCTCGGCCGGAGACAGGTGGGCTGTCGATCGCTTGGTTGTGTTCATTCAGCTCAACTTCCAATTGGTGCCAACGGTTACTGTTCCGGCGGCGCTTCCTTACAGCCTTCTTCTTCAAACTCACTGTTTTGGATATCACGTTACCAATTATATTAAATGAATAACTTGCGATAAAACAACTAGATTTGGCTTTAAATTTAATGGTTAGAATCTAGTTTACAAAATTATAAAATTATATTTATTTAGTGTGCTTGTCAACTTGTCGTGGGAGTTAAATTTTTCTGTAAAATTACAAAACTGGAATGCCAGTAAACAATCAGACATATAACCCCCTCTCCTGCCCCCTATATAACCCTCATTTACTTAACGTACAAGGTTCATTGCTTCATTATTATCTCTCCTACCATTTAATATACTCTATGCTCCTAGCGAATGGCACCTCTACTGCAGCTCTGTACTCTCTGCCGAGATTAATGATGGCATAAAATGGTATTTAATGTTAATAAGTACCTACCGGCAACAAAGTAACTTTAAATGCAGTAACGGTTGATAGGCTCCTGGATTTTCAAAGAGAAACTTAGATAGATAGGGCTACTAGTTTTAGGCCAACAGGGTGTTTTTCAACACCCAAAAAATAATAAAAATTGGTCAAGTGCGAGTCCGACTCGCGCATGAAGGGTTCCGTACCATAATCTATAACAAGTTTGTTGTATGGGAGCCCCCCTTAAATATTTATTTTATTTTATTGGAGCGGAGCGAGCGAAGCGAGCGAAGCGAGCGAAGCTCCCATGGATCGACTCGAATGGACTTTGTAACAATGCGCAGATCTCAGCGAGTTCTCAACCGATTTTGGAAATTTTTGTTTTAAAATGCACAAATTAAATTTCGCTAGGTCGTGACGAAGAGAAAATTTTGAAAATGTTCTTAATTAGTAAGTTATGATAAAAAAACAAAAAGCTCCCATGGATCGACTCGAATGGACTTTGTAACAATGCGCAGATCTCAGCGAGTACTCAACCGATTTTGGAAATTTTTATTTTAAAATGCACAAATTAAATTTCGCTAGGTCGTGACGAAGAGAAAATTTTGAAATTGTTCTTAATTAAAAAGTTATGATAAAAAAACAAAAAGCTCCCATGGATCGACTCGAATGGACTTTGACAACAGAGGGACATGTCAGCGGAGAAACTCCAGCATTTTCAAGAAGAGATGGCAGAGATCAAAATTGTGATTATTGACGAATTCTCGATGATAGGCTTGAAACTTTTCGGTCAAATCGACCATCGGCTGCGGCAAGCAAGACCACTCAACGAAATCATGGGTGGATACATTGTTGTTTTCTTTGGCGATTTCAATCAACTTCAACCTGTCGGTGACGTTCCCCTATATGGCACTCCTCGGAGCTCAAATACAGTCGCAGTACAAGGCCAAATTGCTTATCGTAACATCAAAAAAGTTTTTGTGTTGAAACAAATCATGAGGCAAGTGGGTGAAGATCAGAAGCAATTCAGGGATTGTTTGCAGAGATTGGCCGTAGGTGAGGTCATAGTTGCTGACTACAAGTTGATCGAAACCAGATTCATCATCAGCATCAAGCTTCAGTATCCTCAACACGAGATGTAATTCGATTGATTTCAACAAACAAAGAAATCGAGTCGTTCAATCTTGATAAGTTGAGGAACATCGGCCACCCTGTTGCTCGAATCAACGCCATCCACAACGACCCAAGGGCTGCAACAGCATCTTCTGATGACGCTAGAGGATTAGCATCTGAGCTGTGTTTGTGTGAAGGGGCCCAAGTCATACTGAGGCAAAATTTATTCACTGCTGCGGGTTTGTGCAATGGAACAATTGGTAAAGTTGTAGACATTGTGTACAATCACCGCGAAGACAACCGTTTCAGTGACGATTTTCCAATTTGCATTATGGTGGAATTTGCGTCATATTCAGGTCCGCAACTCCAGAACTACAACATATTGCCAATACCACCAGTGACAGTTTCATTCAGGAAATGCTCAACAACGTTCTCAAGGAAGCAATTTCCCATACAGCTTGCATATGCAATAAGCATTCACCGTTCTCAAGGCTTAACTCTAGATCAAGCAGTTGTAAACATTGGAGACACTGAATTTGCATTAGGCATGTCTTATGTTGCGCTTTCCAGAGTCCGAAACATCAATCAATGGTTTATTCTTCGAGCCTGGATTTCCTTTCGCACGAATCAAAAAAATCAACGAAAAGAAGAAATTGGCTGAAAAGCGCACAGAGCTGAATCGTTTGGTAGAGCTATCTGAACGCCAGTCAATTTAAATCATCATCAAAAATTAATTTCTATATTAATATTTTCCATAAACTTTTCTAAATAAATTATTATTTCTTTCAACTTTCTGTTGTAGTTTATTTTGTAGTTACTGCGTTATACAAATCGAAGATCGCACAACTCCGCTCCAATCTATGGTGCAAGCTTAGCCGGTGGCTGACTCTGCATCGACCTAGTTTTTAGTATTTGTTGTTATAGCGGCAATAGAAATACATCATCTGTAAAAACTTCAACTGTCTAGCTATCACCGTTCTTCAGATACAGCCTGGTGACAGACGGACGGACGGACGGATGGACGGAGGGACGGACGACCGGACGGACGGACAGCGAAGTCTCAGTAATAGGGTCCCGTTTTTACCCTTGCCACAGATTATATACAAGTTACTACGTAACAGATACCCCACTTGTTTGGACGGCAGGCGTTGCCACCGCTATCGATGCCCCCTCCCGCGGATGACGCAACGTCATTGGAATGTGCGCTAGGGTTGCCTCCGTTATGTAAACGCTAGCTTTTTCTCGTGCCTTCGCTCCTTTGGTGAACCAGTCTTGTCAGCAGAGGCGTGGCGTCCAGACAACCCGATTCCCACTGGGTTGCCCACTTCAGGACGATTGAACACCATTCTCTACGTTCGGTTACCTTTGCATCCGACCGTTCCCTCTTTCCGCTTCTCTGCTTTCCGTTCTCCGCACGCCGCTCTCCGCACGCCGCTCTTCGCACGCCGCTTTCCGCACGCTGCTCTCCGCACGCCGCACTCCGCTCTCCGCACGCCTTTCTCCGCTCTCCGATCGCCGCTCTCCGCACGCCGCTCTCCTCTTTCCGCACGCCGCTCTCCGCACGCTGCACTACGCTCTCCGCACACCGCTCTCCGCTTTCCGCTCTCCGATCGCCGCTCTCCGCTCTCCGATCGCCGCTCCCCGCCCTCCGCTCTTCCCTCTCCGCTCTTCCCTCTTGTTACACTAATACAAGATGGTTTTTATAGTGCGGTACTCTAAGATGTTCTAGGCAGGGACTTAGACTTACAAAAAGTCTTATCTTATTTTTCCTAATATTAATCGAGAGAAAGTTAATCGAATTAATTAATCGATTAAAAATTTAATCGCTAAAAATTAATCGACCATTAACTTAATCTTTCGAGATTAAATCAATCGGAACTCGTACGATTAGATTAACTAATCGTCAATTTTAATCGTTAATCGAGATTAAAAAAGTTAATCTTAATCGTTAATCGATTAACTTTTGCCCATCTCTGCTGGGAGCGCGGAAATCATGTTTTTTCGGTTTAATTATTAAAATAATACAGATTTTGAAAATGTAAGATGTACATATACATTATAGTTAACATCTCGTTATGTTATTATTAAAAAAACTGATAACTTTCCCTGCAGTATTTATGACATACTAAGGGTTTATGTTGCTTTTTTGAGGTAAGTAAAAAAAAACTATCGAGGAAACTACAAGTAATCGTGTTTCTAAAACATAAGGAATAATAGAGTGAATCTTTAAATATTTTACTTATTGATTGTATAACTAAACATTCAGTAATAACAACACAGCATGGAATCAAACCAACACAATTAATTCGAAAAAAAGCTAGGCGCCCCCATAAAGATTTTTAGAGAAATACCCAGACTTTAATAGTTACGCGTCAATAGTGCCCCAGTAAACGTTAATTCTTAAACAATATCTTTTATTCCGGAGAGTTTAATGTGTTCTGGAACAAATGAAATCATTTTCAATCGTCTTTGTTGCCGCAAAAACAATATGCCCGACTTTTATTTTTCTACATCGTACAGCACAGGTTGCGCGGGAAACGCTGTCCGCTCGCCGCGAGGCGTGGCAGCCCACTGACGTTTTGTAGCGCGGGGTTGGCACTTAGAGATCGGAATGTTTCGCGCGGTCGAAACGCGTGGGGATAGCCTGCCCTTGCTACTAACTGCTTTAAAGGATATATCGTATAATGAATGATGATGTGATTTTGGTCACTGTTAAGTAATGTAGCTCCTTACCTATAGTATCTGGAGTTGTTATAGTAATTTAACAATATGTATGTAGATGAACTAGAATCATTTGTAGCACAGCTGACAGCACCGAGGACAGAAAAGCCCTATTCCCATACTCACAATCAAACTAATTGCAAGGGTCAATGAAATGCAAACCGTTCATGTTTACACAGCATAAATCAATACGGTGTTGTTGTCATTATTGTAAGAGCATCGAGTCCAATCCTTGACATTTACGCGAGCAAATCACTTAGACACGACTTGTATTGGGCGGAGCGTCAGCAACGAGAACTTTCTTATTTGTCGTTAAATCAAAATCAAAATGTTTATGCTTTAAATAGTTCTGAGGGCAATTTTACAAGGCTGAATCTGAATCTACCAGCTTTGACAAGAGGAGACTGCTCTTGAGACGAAAGCCGAAATAAACTCAACTCAGCAGTAGTATTGTTTCGTAAATTATACTTAGTTATCGTTGTCGTAATAAACTATACTTGGGTTAAAACTATTACATAGAGGAGATGTACAAGACTCCCTATTCGTTAACCCAAATAACATACACACAAATAAATAAAAAAATACGCATTCGACCCCATATCTCAGCCATTTCGTTTTTTTTTGAAAAACGGAATGGACAAAAAAATTATATAGGTACTAAAATTTCATGACAAGCGGTTGAGAAATGTGACCTGTAACATCTGGTCATACCCGGTACCTCTGGATTGCCGGTCCAACGCGTTTACCTTTCCACCACCGTAACGCCAAATAACCCTTCGAATTTTTCCTCATGCTTCGTATGTCGATCCTTGTATTGTTTATTTGAAAGGCTTTTCACACTTTAAAACAATTTTGGTTTACCCACATTAAAAATAAT
Organism: Apotomis capreana; assembly: GCA_947623375.1. Taxonomy (NCBI): domain Eukaryota; kingdom Metazoa; phylum Arthropoda; class Insecta; order Lepidoptera; family Tortricidae; genus Apotomis; species Apotomis capreana. Next base: position 1,596,098 of record OX392515.1, on the reverse strand, counting down.
GAGATATGTCATTGAACTAAATGTTTTATTTAAAGATAACAAAAAAGGAAAAACAAAGTGACAGTAAATAAAAAAAAAACTTCATCATCATCATTTCAGCCATAGGACGTCCACTGCTGGACACAGGCCTCCTCAATTGACTTCCACATGGGCCGAATAGAAGCGACCCGCATCCAGCGAGTCCCCGCTATATATTAAGTATATGTTTCATAAATTTACAATTATTGGCAAGTTTTGCGCAGACCGTACCGCGAACTAATCCAGTTTCGTATGGAAACTATAATTGCGTTGTTACACTTGTCTTGTTATTAATATAGCCACTTAATTCCCACCATGGGGGCTGCTTTGATTCCATAATAATTATACTTTATTATAAATTATGTATCGTGCTGTTATCTAAGATTTTATCTATATGTATGTACAGTTTTCTGTAAAAAGAATATCCCGTCCAGTAGGTCTGCCGGCGGTTCCATTACGCTGGCGGCGTTACCTCTTTTGATCGCAAGAGCGATGCTCTGTGAGGATCCAGCTCTGAGGTCCCCTGAGACGCGAACAAACTGAGGCGACAAGGCCCTTTATAAACGCCTTCATATCGGTCGAACAGGGTCCCAAGGTTTCTACCGCAAGCGCCGCAAATTGACGATTTGAGTATACCTAATAAAAGTAAACAGAAATAGTACTTTTCGGGTCATATTTACCAGAATTCGGATCGTATATTGTGCGTAAACGCATCAACCCGTTCAGGCAATCTATCCGATTTTATTGACCGGGGAGCAAAGCGTCTCCGTCGACTTGTTAATAAAATAAATAAAATAAATTAATAAATAAATAAGGTAAATTCTTTCGTAATGTCCAGATGTTCCGATCCTAGAGACCGCAATTCTCAACCGATTTCCGTGAAATATTTTTAGTAGGCTCTATAAGTATATAGATTTTCTTGTCTATTCAGTTTTTCGAAAAATAAAACGTACATAATGATAAAGCGAGATATACTGCTTACAAAGCCACACCAGTATACTCTAAGGTCATATCCAAACTTCTGTAGTGGTTTAATAGACCACCGAAAACTTAAAACGAGATAAGGCAACAATTACAACGACCTATTTATTCAATTAAGTGTCCATATAACAAGCACAAAATGTTCCAAGCGCATACACAATTAAAACATACTTACGCCGTTTTTTGACTTTTGACGCTTGTCTGTTATCGCAACTCGTGGGCGAACAATCTAGTGCACATATTGACAGCTGTCCTTATCTAATACAAATACGTTCGGCGGGTGGGAACGAGGCAGTATGACCATGTTAACGGATTGAGTCAGCCGGGAGTTGGGAAGACGTTATGAGGTGCCGCTGTATATCTGGGCGTCTTTAAAATAGTGTCTTAAACGTATCACTAAATGTTGTTGGTCTATGGTAAGATTTATTTATTTAAACTTTATTGCAGGGTATAAAACAGTAAGTGCAAATGGCGATCTTAATGCCATTAGGCAATCTCTACTAGTCAATGAAGGGGCCAAACAGAAACGAGTATTTGGTGCAGATTCATTAAAAACAAGTTATAATATACTCCTATTATAATGACAATATCCATACACGCATATTTAATATTATAATAAATAAGCATATATAAATAAAAAAACAAACCTTGTAGAACAACACACAGAAAACCAATCTCAAAACTTAATGGAGAGATGCCTACATAAAATTGGGGTTAAAACCGACTTTTCATATAACATTAGGCCGAGATCTTGCTGGTATACTTCAGAGATGTATGCTCTATTTAAAGTAACCGTCATGGGATTTTCGGTCTAAGTCTTAAGTTAGAAATAAAATACAACTTACGTCCCTGCTGTATTCTAAAGATAGACGTGTGAGTAAGTATTTTTATTAAGTTATTTTGAGCCTTCTTTAAAATGTAACCCTGGCTAGATCACTCAATATAGATCAAAAAACTACAACTGACATGGCCAAGGAATTGCTCACTTTCCTTTCCCTTTCAAACATCACCCGCCTCCCCTGTACTAAAAGGAAAGGTAGTTGTCGCTATACTTGTCGTCAATGCTGTGCTAAAGATACAGCTGTTTAACAAAAAAAAAACAAATGACCTACAATAATAAAAAAACAAACCGTTTAACGCTATATCTTTAATGATAATATGTATTGATAGGTTTTCAAGCCACTTAGCAACGTTTCGTCGATCAGTTAATTACAGCTTAAGTACTTTAGCGCGAGATAGTTTTGACGATTAAAAGTAAATTAAGGGCCCTATTTCTAATGGCTCCAACATCAGAAAACCTATAAGTTATTCGTCCCAATTAACTGTTACATTTTTGACTGTGATAAAATTCGTTCGATTGCATAATTTATTGATTGCTAGAAGGAGCATGCAACAAAAGAGAAAGGTTATAACTTTTTTGTTTTATCGGGTAAACAAACATACCCTGTTAACATCAGTGGATATTTAGTTACCTCTGCATCAAAATTGGCCAAAACTTAACTCTCAAATTGAAGTTACATTAGGTCGGTATATCCGACCCAACCTGACAAGAGACGTTGTTCATGGTTGATCTGATTCGTCTTGATAATTATAATGACGTGGCGTATATACATCTTTATATAAAAAGTGACCCCGCCACCTGCCCGCTGCCGTAATCACTATGACAGACGTCAGGAGACGGATAGGTAAGGCACCGTAGTAAACCCGTTTACGTGTTTTATTTTTTTATTTAATTCATTCCTGCCCTGAAACCCTAGCCGTCACAATCAGCATCAACCTAAAGAAGTCCACTGCTGGTGCTTGACACAGGCTTCTCCCAAACACACCAAAAAATGCGTCAATAGCACGTGAATTTGCCAACGCTATTTACCAATATTATCTAACGAAACACTAGATCTAGGATCTCTTTTCGTGGGTACATTACTGTTTATGTATTTAAAAAAGTCGTTTTCCGTTTTCCAGTGCGGAAATTAACACGTTTCCATCATTAACAATGTTAATTAAAAAAATAGATAAAAAGCAAAAAACTTGACATTGACATTCATGCGAAAGTACTTCCCCCATCTCATTAAACAATGCATAACGCAATATGCGGGTACTTGCATAAAAATAGTTACTGATTTCCTGTCAACTGCTTCGGTTTCCGTTTACATGTGAAGACGTTTTTATTACGCTAATGCGCCACTTAAGAATTACTAGGGGTAGAAAATAAGGTATTGTTAACGAGGTTAAGTTTCAAGTGTTCAGTTTATACATATGCCGTCGGGGAATGAAAAGTTCGTCAGTATTTGACTGTTTATTATTATATTGTTGTCTCCCACATGTTAATGGCTCTCGCATCAGGTTCAGTGGTCCAATCGGTAGGACGCACACATCAATTGGCCCGGAAAGCCGTTGGAGAGCCCCGCCTGAAACATTATTTTTTTAAAGTTTTGGTTTACGTTACGTTACATTAGCAGACATTCATAGGCCTTTACATCTTTATCTTCTTTAGCTTTTAGCAGACATTACGGCTTCAATAAAAAACAATAATTATTATTATTACGTGATATTGTTAAAGTCCAAAACTGAAGAACCATTTTCATTCAACTAACATACCATCGGTAAATGCTGTGTCGTTTTTGGTTAGAACTTTTTTGTATGGGTTTTTTCTGTACCGGAGGATGCAATTTTCAAAATGGCCCTATGCCCGTGAACGTTAATACTACTGTAACTCCTAAGTCAACGGCCGAGCGGTACACATTCACATTATCATCTTCGCTACAACTGACTTACTTAGCGAACTGATAATTATACCTAAATAGTAACTTATGACTCCAACGCCCCCTCCAAACAAAACCGACCTCGCACAAACACGTATAAGTCTCAAATTCCTTTACAAATTGGAGGTCCAAATATAATTGATACGCGTGAGAAGCCAAACGCGGTGTGCCAAGTTTTGTTTACTTTATTATTAAAACTTCATTAATATTGGCTCAGTAATGGATCGCGTTCATAGTCAAGTAGGTCGTTGGCACGGTTCGGGTGTATCGTGGGTTCGGTCCTCGATGGAAGTAAATATGGAAGGTATTTGCTTGCGGTGGTTTGATGACTGATTCCCTTAATTATGGCTTTCCCTTTTCTGTCACCTTCTTACCATACGTATTCTGGCAAATAAATACATTCTATTCTATTCTATTCTATTCTGATGAATCATCATCATACCAGCCGATAGACGTCACTGCTGGACAAAGGCCTCCTCCAAAGTTCTCCACAATAATCGGTCGTGAACCGTCCTCATCCCGCGATTCTAATCAGATCATCGGTCCACCTTTTTGGGGGCCTTCTTACGCTATCTTCCGGTTCGCGGTCCTATCTACAACCTTCGTGATGAAACATGGTGATTTCTGATGAAACAACAATACTGAGAGAAGTCCTCAACTTTGTCTGCGAAGCATAAAAAACATAACTCTCTGTCCTTTACCGCACCTGTAGCAAAACTAAAATGGTTAAAATATGTCGTTGAATAAGAAAAAAGTGAAATAACATTAATCCTACAGGGATAGGTACATATATTATACATTTATTTTTATTGCACAATCTACACAAAATAATTGTAAATTACGGACTTATTGCATGCCCTACCATTTAACCACTGGGTTAAACAGAAATACAATAATATTTTCTTCGGTTACCGCGACTGTCACATTTTTAAATAAAACAATTGAAACGGATTATATATCAATAAACGTATATCATAGTAATAAATAAGGCAATCTGAGAGTTTTCCTTCGGTGGTTCTTAATACCCTTCTGGCACATGTGTATCTTTACACATTAGGCCCATCTGCCATGTATAAACACATTTATTTTAAATTGATATTTATAAAATGGGTAACTACCCATACCACAATTTTTCTCAGTCAACCTTTGACAACGGTATCTGTAAAGGTATAGAAACGTCAGGGAGGCTCAAATAATTAATATACGCGATAAACAGAAATGCGTTAATATTATAATATAAATATATTTTTTGCTTCCTTAAATGACATTCAGATAGCCTGATTCATATATTGTTCTGAAAATATATAAAATTAAATAATGAACCTTATTGTGTAAGTACATGGACACTTACATGTCCGAGTCAACCGGCTACAGGAAATACATTTAATTTAATTACAATTTTACAATTTTTAATTTTACAAATATTATAAATAGTTTCCGTACAAATGGAATGCGATGACATATACAAATAAATATTTGAAGGCGCCATCACTGCGCACACTTCATTATCAAGCTATTATATTATTTAATTAATCGCTCAAATACCTGCGCGCACGCAGAACTGGCAGTGACGACTCCCGGCGATGATGAGTGTGATGACGAAGCATCTGTGCATACTGATAAAGCGTTTGATACCTTATATGGTCATAAATTACAGTTATCAAACAATCAATACAGGGAAGGGAACGAAATCCTGAAAGTATTATATCTAGGGATCGGAAATTCAGGTGGATATTTACCTATAGTTGACCAAATGCTATTGCTATCTCACATACCTAAAACAAAGCCGCCTTTACCTACAACGGAACAAAAAAGCCGCCGCCGCCAAAGTTTAGGTATACAAGCATCTGATTTTCCGATGCCTAATTATCATTTACTATTCTATTCTATTCTATTCTATTTACTAGCGCCCCGCCTTCATACGGAACCACTCAAATTATTGTATATCTATCTATATAATAAAATTGAAAATGCCAGAACGGGATAACGCACGAGGGAGGAAGCGAGATGGCGCCTTACAAAACTCGACGTTCTTTTAGATCACGTTTCTCCAATACGATGCACGTTACCGCAGAAAAAACTATTCAAATCTATTGTCTAAATATGAGAATGGAATAAGAGCGTAAAAAATACCGTTTTCACTACGTATTACCTTCACAATCGGCTAAAGAAATCTTCATAAAATTCTTCATTTCGCGACCGTCGACCATTTCCGGCGATACTCGGTTCTTCTCGCTCTTATGGCTCAGGTTCAAGTAGCCTAAAGTTTCTTTTCGCTATATGACTTAAGTTTAAGTAGCCAAAAATTTTTGCGTCATGTTGGTACGCCGTTATATCGAAGTTTTTTACTCGAAATGTAATGACTACGCACTTTGCTTGACGTATGTTGTTTTCTCTGTCAAACTAAATGTCATCGGCATTGTCATTGTCAGCGAATTTTCTGTGCAATAAGCAAAAAGTGTTATGAAAATGCCGAGAATTGAAAGTATTAAGTGATTATGTTATTAATTTGTATTTTGATTGATCGACCATCACGGTTTTATTCAGATTGACCACCACGGTTTCGGGAGATGGAGGAATGGCGATGGCATGTTTAATTTTTGTTAAATTTGAATTTAACAGATTATTTATTATTATAAACACAAGAAAAATATCCTTGCAAGGCAATGTACTCATTGTTCTGCATCTCGGTGCGTAGAATGCGATGCGATAATGTTGGGTTAGTAAGACCTCAGGGGTTGCGGTATAGGAAAGGTGGGCCAGTTTTGGGACTTAGAAAAATTTCGGTGTCGTGAAATTTATGTCAATATAACACCTCATTTTTATTAAAGTATCCTTTAAAAAATCCTATAATAAGCATGTTTTGTTATGTAAACTTTTTCTCTCAGATCAATATTTACCGAGATATTGGGGTTTTTAAGATAAAAATGCTGACTGAAAATATGGTACATGGGTTGAAAACCGAAAACTGTAGGTTAGGTTAGGTTTGTTTTGTGACCATGTATAGCGGAGCGAGCGTAGCGAGCGGAGCGTCAAAATGCTTGCTTACATGACCCTCATAAATAGTCTACTATTATTACGTACCTACATCAAAATATGTTTATGCATTTGAACCCCAATATCTCGGTAAATATCGATCTGAGAGAAAAAGTTGAAAGAATAAAATATGCTTATTTTAGCGTAATCTACTAGATTCAATCTAATTTAAGCCCAAACCAACAAAAAAAAATTAGTCCTAAAATCGGTCCAGCTTTGCTATACTCTGACCCTTACTGCTTATTTCTCGAGAAGATCTAGACTGTTCCCTATTTTCAGAGGATTCTTTTCCCACGGATTTGTCTGTTACTGAAGCGGCACTGCCTATTAATGGTTATTATTTTTACTTTTGTTTATTAAGCTTTGCTAGGCTTAGATTTGCTTTGAGTAACATTTGTACATGTATGTATTACTCTCCAGTCCATGTAAGTATACAAATATAAAATGTGTTGAATCCCTTTTGCTTATAATTAATTTTATTTCGGAAATACAAATATGAGGACTAAACGCAGTTTCCTTTTAAAAAGCTTTTATTTAACTTGCAATGACAGTTTCCTTTTTTCATTAAGTATATATAATAAAAAAAAAACAAATTACATGTTCAAGTGTTACAAATAGGAAGTACATATTTCATTTACGCGAGCGAAGCCGCGGGCACGTCTAGTATATCTATATTATGCATATATTATACAGATAAATTTTTCTATTGGATCCCTTTATTTATTATAAAAAACTGCATCAAAATCCGTTGCGTATTTTTAAAGATCTAAGCATACATAGGGACAGACAGACAGCAGTAAACTTGTTTTATACTATGTAGTAATTTGATGTAGAATCTATATATATATTTTTTACGACTCTATATTGCTATTATTGCTACTATACTTATTGTTTACATTGCAAAATGACAAATGAAATAGGTAGGTACTGTGGTAATTTTACTGACCCGTAAATAGGGATAAATACACAGTTTTTGAAAGTTGAACTTGAAATCAGTGGCATATATACCTATTAACACATTCAACACCAGGAGCCCGCCCCGTGGGCAGTGCTCGTAGTCAGTTTTCGCTACATACGCATTTCCCCATGATATCGGCTACGCGCGTAGCGCTTCGAAATCCTCGGTTGCGAAATAGTTAACGTAGTTTATTGGAAAAAGTTTTTTTTCAGTCTTCTCTGTACGGTCAGCATTAAAACTAGCGGACAATCATATACTTTTGATGCTGTATGCACATGATTGACAATTTTAAGAATTTATGAAACATGCAATCTCTTTTTATTTATGTGGGTACACACCACAATTTTTATTTAAACCATTGATACATTTTTGGATCAATGGTTTAATTTTAAGAATGTAAGAATATAATGAAGTGGAATGAAATATATTTATCCTGTACTGTATTGGATACAATACGAGTACCGTATCATACCGTCCAAACGTCTGAAAGGCCTAAAAACTCTATGTATTTTTTTTATATATAACAAAGCACGACACAATGGTCTCACTTCGCCCGATGGTAAGCGAAAAGGAGAGCCCAAGTCGCAGTGGCACGTGAGAAGAAACCAACGGTGCCTGGTCAGTTGACACTGCCATGCTTGCCTGAGAGATGCTTCTTCACGTTTCATTTGAAGGAGGAAACACATGAGCCGGCGAATAGTTGGAATGGGAATAGATAAATTTCGTGGTTCCGTTGTTTGTGTTGTGAAAGCCCGATACCCACCTACCCAAGAAATGCTCATTGAATATTTTCGATTTCTATAAAAAGGTTCGATATCATCTCTGATAAAGTGGATATTTTCATATAGACGGCAATATCTTATACTGACGAATATGGGAAAAATATTGATTGTGCACTTACTATGAAAATTATTTACAAATAAACTAATAATAGACGTTATATCGTGTATTTTAAAATGAAAAGAAATAAAATGTTGGATAACATTTAGATCTTGACAGTAACATCGATATATTTTTTGTCTATAAAATATTTTGCCACATCACTTTCGTATAGATGCCCCGAGCTATCCGAGGTATGGGCACGATGTATGGCGTGACCGAAATTACGCGACTCAAATTACGCTCGTTTCACCCTAATCACTAGCGACTGCGTAAAGGATTTGTATGAATAATTGTAGTTCTAAAAGTAACCGCTAGGCGCGCTGTAGGTACATTCTCCACACAAATCGTTTACGCTGGCGCTAGTGAGTACGGTCACGTTAACTCATGGTAAGGGTATAGATTACCCTATAAGGTCACGCTGACTACAATCACGATAGCATCCGCGGAATCTGCAGAATTTACTGATAACGCTACCCAGAAAGCTATCTCGAGCATTCTGAACACAAGTAATCACTCATACTACAAACTATGGAAATGACCTTTCTAGATAAGTAGTAGTAACGCTGGAATTTCTTTATCCAACAAGAATATGCTTAAGTGGGACTTCAGCGTTGACCTTCATTTAAACGACTAGCAAACATTGATTGTTATTAGGGAAAGAAAACCGGTTATTTTCGTATTGAAATTACCGATAATTTTTATATAAAAACGTGACTTTGCTTAAATTTTAGTAGTTCTTTTACAGACTTACATCCCTCTTGAACCCCATTAGAGGTTGATTTTTGTATAATGGTTTCATGCTTTAAATGAGGTGGATGAGGTGGTATGGACATGACGGAGACCACCCGCTTATGTTATCAACCAAGTGCTCGATCTGTCTGTCTCCTGGATCAGAGCTAGACTTAGCGGGAGACCTAAGACCACTTGGACAAATGTATTGCTGGCAGACATGAAGAAATGCAATGTTTCCGAAGATGATGTCTTGGATAGGGAGAATTGGAGGAAGAATAAAAGAAAGGCTGACCCCACATACATAGTCAGGAAGATATAGAGGGAGTGGGAGGTTTCATGCTTTGTACTTACATGACGGTGTTTTGATAACCTGTATGTGATACATAATTATATGCATGGAGCAATAATACGTTGTCCTTGTACGGTCTCTTAATTATAGTGTCGGCAATTCTATTTTATTTATTTATTTAAACTTTATTGCACAAAATACAGAAGTAAAAGCACAAATGGCATACTTAACGCCATGCGGCATTCTCTACAAGTACCTATTAATTAATTTCTTATTCGTCTCTATCCCGTGTTGATGTTTTATGCGGTTTTCCTCTTTAAAAGAATTAGTCACCGTTGTCATCATTATTATTCGTACTTTAAGAACATTTCATGTAAAATTGGCGGCCAAGACTCATGCTTATAACGCTTTCGCTGTAAAAAAGTTATCAGATCCCAGGAAAAGCCAAGCCAACATTACTATCCCTGTAAAGGTTTAATGCTGGCCTACACTACTCGCAAATTTGACCGAGTCCCGTTGACAGAAGTATTAAGAGTAATGAAGTATTTGCATAAAAAGTACGTTAAGTGAGTGGCCAAATCGTCATATTTTATCAATATAATCCAAAGTATAAAAGGTAGAGCAATGAAACAATGTATTTTACATGTTACCTAATTATATCTTATCTTTTGAATTTTGGGCCCTCTGATGTTACCTGGGACGAAGCTATGAAAGTTTCAAAATGAGACGACACGGTTTGAGAAAGGGTTGGCAGTGTCCTGCCTCTTTGATGTTCGTTTTGACAGGGGCACTGCCGTGCCCCTAGATATACATTATTTCTCTAAGAGTCATGTGTTGTGCGCAATAAAAAGGATTTTTATTGTATTGTCTATTTTTCATCATCATCATTTCAGCCATAGGACGCGTCCACTGCGGACACGCCTCAAATAGACTTCCACATGGGCCCGCATCCAGCGAGTCCCCGCAACTCTAACCAGATCGTCCGACCTTGCCGCCGTCCTACACTGCGCTTGTCGGTACGTGGTCTCGAGAACCTTTCTGCCCCAACGGGCATCGTTTCTTCAAGCTATGTTCCCCGCCCATATTGCCACTTCAGCTTGCTTAACCCGTTAAATCGATGATATTTTTATCTGTATTTAATTTTATTTCATAAAAATTAAATGTTGTCCATTGCATTATAATCTTATCAGTTACTCTGTATTTTTTAATTTAAAGATACCTAGATCTTTAAATTAAAAAATACAGAGTAACTGATAAGATTACATACAATTACATGAAATTTGAAGAGATACCATTCTGCAAAACTTTTAATCTAGTAAATTTGTATATTATGTATACACCTACTTATATTGACCGATTGATAATGATTCGGGTGCAAGGGGCATCCCGTTATACCCGTACCTACTTGTGTTACACATGTTATTTAGATTGTTCGAGTAATCGGCTTGTTGTATGAACGTTCACTGTTTACTTTACCCAAATACCTACGAATATACATATTACTTTACTGCCTATTTATTTAGTTATCAAAATAGAGGAATCTAGTAATATCAACACGGGTCTATATTGACTCGTAGAACTATTTTTCGTTTTTTCGCCGAAAAATCAGCATTTTTCTTTAAACTATTTAAGATTGTTATAAAACAAACCTAACCTAATTAATAGGACGATAGTTTTAAGTATTATTACTTTTGCACTGTTCTACGCTGAAATTATAATAAACGTTACAGACCAGTCATACCTATGTACAATCCTAAATTAAATTAAACGTAATCGTAACTCAATTCGCATGACAAAACATCACGCTATCATGATTCAGAATGACTGTGTTTCCCAGAATCTCTCCCAAATAACCAACCGAGGTTAACCAACTTTACATTACAGTTATAAAAGCAAATAGCGAAGTATTCTCAACTTTACTCAGTTATAATAAGGAGGTGAATAGGTAGGTTTCAATTTATATGTTTTGATGATAACAATTTTCACGTTAATTCTTACTGGAGCAGAATAAATGAGGTATTTGTGCATTTGATTTGGGTAATTGTAAGTTTTATGAATCTCTTAAGACTGGGATTTACCCACTGGGACTTAATTCAACGCTTGATACTGATTACAATTCGAGACCTTATCACTTTATTATTACACTGAAAAAAAAAAGATTAGTTTACAGAAGCCCAAATGTTAGCTGCTAGTTAATAAATCGAAGGACTGACAAACTTTTTTTTATGTCATAGGGGGCACACGGGCAAACGGATCGCCTGATGGAAAGAGATTACCGTCGCAAATAGACACCTGCAACACCAGAGGAGTCACAAGTGCGTTGCCGGCCGCACAGGTGGGACTACGACACTCTTTTCATGAAGGGTTAAAGGTCGCGTCGCCAAACTGAGGGCTATTAGTAACCAAAGTAAGTTTTGTAAAATTGGCATAATTTTGGTTACTAAGCACAATTTGGCAATTTCTCAAGTAGTTAAACTAGGCAGTTGAGCAATTTTTTTAATGTACTTCAAGAGGAATGTGCTGCGTTACAAGGCTGAATTGAAGTAGCCTTGGAGTCCGCGACATTGTTCCCAGTTGGTCACACTATTATCCCAGTAGGTCACGCTATGATCCCAGTTAGTCGAAAAAAATGATTTTTATTTGTATTTAATTTTTATTGCTGATAAACTGCAGAAAAACAGGATGAGGTGATATGGACAATTGACTACGTTGTTTTATTTTTAACCAGCCTTTTTATCGATAGTTATCAAACTCGTCGACGTAATGCATAGTCTGCCCATCTACCTCGACCCTACGATTTGTGCCGTTGGTCAATTTGAGTCTTCAGGCGGTTCATTTGAAGTCCAACTTGAAGGCTCGCCATACTTAAATCTTGGAGCATCTGCTGGAGTTCTATTGCTGTTGAAGAAAAAAGAAGAATGGCATCGGCGAAACGAAGATTAGAAAAAAGAGAGAGAGTACTATCCCCTTCTTCCAGATTGCTGGTAAATAATTTCGGAGACAGCGGATCGCCTTTTTCACGCCTTTTTGTATTGAAAATGACTAGCCGGAAAGCTGGAGTTTTATGTCTGCTGTACAAGACAAGACAAGTACGCTTTATTGCACACCAAAAAACATTTACACAAGAAATCACATATAAACAAATCAAAAACGGTAGATAACAGGCGGTCTTATCGCTAAAGAGCGATCTCTTCCAGAGAACCTTTGGGCAGTGGAGTTGATACTAAAAATCATTTCTCAAAAAATAATTTATTGAGTGCTGTACTTTTTTGATAGATATTTCTGATCAGGCTTATGTAAGTAGGCTCGATATTTTGGTTCTTAAGTGCAGTCTCTATTGCAAGATGGGAGCTGTCGAAAACCTTGGAATAATCTACAAACACTATGTATAGTGGACGTTGGAATTCGTTGCACTTTTCGATTATTTGATTGATAGTTGAGGTGGTCAGTTGTAGAGAACCCGGGACGGAAGCCAGCTTGTTCAGGAGGTTGATGTTGATCGAGTTGCCCAGCATTGCGACCTATTACTTAACACTATTTATTTAAATGTTGTCAATAGGATATGATTGTCAAGAAGTGAATACGATACTGGCAATGAAATGCTCGGTTGGCCTGTCTCCGGAAACAGACCTGGATGGATCATGGAGTTAAGGAGGGCTGACTCCGCCACCATGTTGCCGTACTAAGTTAAGAGAGAGAGCAGTATGCGGTATTCAACTGTTTCTTTAATGACATTTCTTTCCTCATTGGGACAGGCATAGCATTCAAAATGGTAGCACATAATCACTGAAGTAAAACTAGGTTTTTACTAGGGCTTTGCTCGCGCGTAGGGAATCCAAACTAGCATTTTTTATGGAAATTACCGGATTACCTGTAAATTACCGGTAATTTCTTTGAACAAAATTACCGGTTAACATTCTTTACTCGCGTGGGAAACGAAGTATGTTTATAGGTAGAAATTGAATGTAAATGAAAAACATTCATAATTGCACTAACTAGGGTTTCAGAATTAACAAATTAAGGATATTTTAATATAAAACACTTTTTTCTTATTATGTTTACACCCCAAAAAAAACTTTCGCAAAAACAAATTATTAATCATCTTGTCACGAAGATACTAGAATAAGAAAAAGTGGGGAAAGTTCCACCGCGAACAGGCAAGCAAACAAAAAGCGGGGAAGCGCCCAATCCATGCTAAGCCCGAAACTGGAGAAGAATCAATTTACTTCGCTAATCCGATGTTATAATGGCCGTTTTATAATTCAGGAATTGAATCCAGTGACGGCAAAGAGGGGAGAAACAGTAGAGACATGATGTCGCATACTTTATATAATTATTATAAAAGATAAGCATAAGTATAAAATAGTATATTACTGCAGACGCCGGGAATAAACGGCTTGCTGGGTGAGTAGGTATAGACGTACGGATAGTGATACGAAGCCGGCAAGCCCTTTTCACGGCTAGGCACTATAGAGCTTTTTTCTAAAATATGCATTGAAAAAAAAAAAAAAAAACACTCAAAAAAAATATTATTAAGCTGTTTAGTCTGTGTTCATGAACACACAGACGCCATGTTTAAAAAAAAATACTTCCCGGCCTAGGCCTTCAATTTTGTATGTAATTCCTTTACAGTCTTCTTGAGTTGTTCCGCCCGAAACGTGATACTTCGAAGCCTGTTATAACGCACATTATGACGAAATTTCATTGCATGTTTCAGAAAATACATTTTTATAGCTAGTAAGATCGTTATTAACCATTTTAAATATATTTCAAAAATGGGTCAATTGAAGATCCGTTGACGTTGATTTTTAGGGTTCCGTACCCAAAGGGTAAAAACGGGACCCTATTACTGAGACTTCGCCGTCCGTCCGTCTGTCACCAGGCTGTATCTCAACAACGGTGATAGCTAGACAGTTGAAATTTTCACAGATGATGTATTTCTATTGCCGCTATAACAACAAATACTAAAAATAAAATAAAATAAATATTTAAGGGGGGCTCCCATACAACAAACTTGTTATAGATTATATATATGTATAGGTACGGAACCCTTCATGCGCGAGTCGGGCTCGCACTTCCCCAATTTTTTTTACTGTTGCCAGGTTTGTTGGTGTATTTCGCTGTTACTTTTTAATTGTATGTGTGGTTTTAAGTTGTGTTTCAATAGGTGGAATTGAGGCCCTACTTATATAAATGTAGAACATTAAACCGATATTCCTAGAAAAGCCAATGGTATGGTACAATGTCAACCCGCTCCCATTGCGGTCTCTCAATATTCAACAACTAGTGCGCAGTACATTAGCGTTCAGTACCCTTACCACGAGCTTTTCAATTAAATTCAATTCAAATTCAAAATATTTTATTTCAGATAAACATCCATATCTGGTTAGTAACAGATAAAGTTATATTAGTTATTATTATATGTTAGTAAAACTTAATATTAATTTACATAAATACTTACAATGATAATGCTCAACTGGTATGACACAGATCACGGCTTTTTAATTATTTATATTAATGTCCGGATCTGTGCAAAGGATGGGACAATTGACAACATTTCATATTTATAACAGGTGGAAATTAATATAGAGATCGACAGGGCTTTATGTCGTGTACCTTAAAAAAAAAACTAGGTATTTATTCTTCTGTATTTAAGGAAATATAAGAAAATACATCAAATAACTGCAATCTAAGACAATACGGGCTGAATAGGGTTGTTGTCTAAACCAAAGAGCGAAAACATAGAATTTTTTTTATTTGACGTTGACAGATGACAGATGCATACGAGTTTTATTAAGTTTTTTTTTTAATAAGAAAACCGACTAAAGTAACCGTTCCATTAAGTTCTGGTTTTGGTGTTGCCACATTTTAAAATGAGTATGTTTTTATAAATTAATAATAAAATAAATAATCATCTCAGAAAATAAATAAAAACAGAGATTACTTCATCTTTTTAAGCAGAATTCAGAAAAGTAATAAAATTATAGTCTTAAAAATATGAAATGTTGTCAATTGTACCTATCTGCAATTGTACCCTATCTGAGTTTACAGTGACCGTACTCGCTAGTGAACTGCGTAAACTATATGTATGGAGAAATGTAGTTCTATAAGGTAACCGCTAGGGCATTGTACTATTCTCTATAAATCGTGTACGCAGCCCCTAGCGAGAGTAGCGAGTACGGTCACGTCAACTCATGGTAAGGGTACAGGTGCACATTGCGGTTTCCATTAATTAATAAGGTTATGTTGCTACGAGTACATTCTAATATTCTGCGATGTCTGGTTCTAATTAGAACTCTGTCGTAATGACCATGACTAGCTAGGCACAGTTACAAAAGTATGAGAGAGATGAGTCACGTTAATGTGACACAGTCATATGTGTTATACAAATCAATTTCTTTTACTGTAGGTACGCAAGTAGGTTGATTGTAAGGTTAATTACGTAAGGACAATTTTGGAAATGCGGGTAGATTCGCAATCTGACTTGTAAAAGTGCCCTTGTGGCATACTTAGTGAATAAATCATTTTATTTCTTTTCAAGCCAAATACCTCTACTGCCCTCCTTTTACTGTGTTCCGGTATAAAACTTCCAACATAAATAACGCAGCAGAATCTCTAAGGGGCCAGAAATTTATGAACACCAATCCACCTTTATTGTTTTAGAGGACACTTGGTTGAACTTCCCATTTCTGGGCCACTGTCAATACATTCGTGAAACTGGGATAAACTTTAGATTTCTAGCTTGGTTTTTTGTATTTTTACTGTTTTCCGAGCACGTTGCTCGAAGAATTCAAGGCTGTTAGGGCAGAACCCAGAAGACTACGTCTCGGGAGGGCGGCCAACTACATGGACCGATGATCTGATCGTGGGAAGCTGTTGGATGAGGCCTTTGCCCAGCAGTTGACGTTTCGATTGTTTTTTTTTATGACTACATAATATAGTCGAACGCTTAGTAGCTTGCTAGTTAGACAGCTTGCAGGCTGCTGCGTATCTCGCGGTCCTGGGTTCGGATGCTGTACGCATGGCTGTATACGGCAAGTTTTGGACGATTTGCATGGATTTGTTTATTGAACGAAACATGTCGGGCCGTTCCTGACAATTTCACGTGAGTGTAAACCGCTTAGTACAATAATTGTTCCTCTCTTGTCTCTCCCTTGGATCTTCTCGTCGTTTGGCACACCATATTTTCAATCTCTACTCCTTAACACATGATTGAGATTTTTCATTTCTCACAAGTCACGCATATAAAATTCCCTATTCATTTTCCTATTTTTATAGTGTGACCAATTAGGAAAGTTCCTGTAACTATCCAATTTGCTCTTCGGGAGAACTCGTAAAACCTTCACCATCTGAATTTTATACTTCTTTCGAGTTATTACCTATAACTCAGTTAAGTGAAGCGAAACATTTTTAAGAACTCTCAACTCGTTGTTTTATCACGTTGAGCTGAAGTGTTCTTTAAGTCTTTTTCTTGTTATGTTCGCTTTAAGTGTTAATTTAATTGAAACTAATTAACACCTTGTTCAAGAAAAGAAACGGTCTAGATATTGTGGAACAAACTAAGCACCTAAGTGTTGAGAAAAAAAGTGTATACCTACTGTTATTGTTGAACTCAAAAGTAATATATTGGACAAATAATAATGTTGTTAATACGCTACATCATAATAATTAGTTAAAAAAAGTAAATAAAGATTAAAATAAATGCAATTAAATTTGTATATAATAAATAAAGATTAAAATACCTAAATGCAATTAAATTTGTATGACTTTTGGTTTATAACTTGACTTACTCGTATGGGCTCCGAAGTAAGTACCTAGTTTAGAACTTAGTATTTATAAGAATTTCAAACACAATTTGTAATTGTTCTTAAATAAATGATATGATATGAATAAAAGAAAATATAACTATATTCTGCAATTGGTGTATGGTGAAACGAATTAATAATATCTTCATATATTTCAAAAGCTTTAGTTTAGTAAAGATCAAAGAAACATTAAGTTTGTTGATACAATGACACTGTGGCAAAAATTAAAAAAAATTGATCGAGGAATAAAAGAGATATATAAAAAATCAAAAGTTATCAATGGTGGATGTTCCAGTAATAGATACACGTGCAAGAATTAACAAAGTCTTTTCAGTAGTTTAGAAGCGCACAAAGCGTACTATTTTCTGGAAGATTTCCTGTAAGCGACAGAATCCGGGGGCGGCCCACAATTACAAGGGAGCCGAGGATTTCATTGCCAAATATTTTCCTTTATCCGTTAGGGAACGGGTGCAAGTCAGAAAATACAGCGGAAGAGAATGCTACTACAACACCAGCCCCAATAATATTTTTAGTGTGATAATGTTAAATAAATACCTAGTCCCAAATGAAGCAAAGCCTGTACTATAGGCACTAGACGACGATATACGTAAAATATAAATGCATATATAGATAACACCCATGACCCATTCGAATTCATCGCACAAATTATTTGTCCTGGCCGGGATTCAAACCCAGGACCGCCGGTTCAGTAGGCAGGTGCACTACAAACTGCGGCAAACGCGTCGTCAAAGTTATGTATTGCAAGGGAAGTTTCATATACAAATATCGGTAGCTGCATAATTTACAAAAAGTATTTCCACGCTTCGTGCTACTTTGACGAGCTCATCCCACCATGATAATTAGTAGCTGTGGAAGTCGGGAGCCTGATTCGAGATGGCTACAAAAATATTCAATCCCCTTTTCAACGCTTCTTTAAAAATCTTGCGAAAAACCAAATTTCCAAAAAAAACTATATAATAAAGGGACAATCATACATAAATCGGCCTAGTCCCAAACTAATCAAAGCTTACGTACAGGGTGATTGGAAATTCGACCTATTCCTTGAAGGAGGTTATACTAGAGCCCATTTGCGATAAGTTTAGCCCGTAAACTAGGGGTCTAAATGTGATGGTTATCGAGTTATTTGAGTTTTTCGTTTTTTTTTAAAAGTTCGCCTTGCGAACTGAAACTGCTAATTATGAAAAAAATACTTGCATTTGGATAGTGATAATTTGTTTTTCTGAAAGCCAATTTGTTAATAACATAGTACCTTTTTAGAAAGCTCATTAATTGAGAAAGTTATTTCTGTAATTTTTACACCAAGTCTTATACATTTTTCTACCATAATTCTCGTCAGTTGTAACGAAAATGTTAGGTCTGGCAAAGTGAGGTTTGAAAAGGTTAGGTTTCAAAATGTTAGGTCAAGTTAGGTTAGGTTCGAAAATGTTAGGTCAGGCAAAGGGAGGTTTGAAAAGGTTAGGTTAGGTTAGGTTAGGTTAGGTTAGGTTAGGTTCGAAAATGTTAGGTCTGGCAAAGTGAGGTTTGAAAAGGTTAGGTTACAGGGTTAGGTTAGGTTTAGGTTTATGTTTATGTTAATGTTTTAGGTTAGGTTCGGTTCGGTTCGGTTCGGTTCGGTTATTACTGGATTCACCAGTAATAGTGAATGACTTTCTTATGTAGTCTTTTGCTTAGCACAAATCGTGGGTGTATATCAAATCAGCAATCGGCAATAACCGACGAATCACAATCGATCTCTGGTATCTTTTAAATAGGGTAGTTTAGCCGGTTGTCCGGCCCCCTCTGGTTTTCGGCCTCTACGCAGTAAAACTGCAATAACAAGAAAATTTTACCTCACTCATTCAAAAAAATACTTTTGTCACTCAAATTCACTTAACACTGACGCCTCCTAAATGTTTTCACTTAATAACGTTTCAATTGGCTAGCCAGTACGCCAACGCAAATTAGTCAGTGTGAGTGTGTGTCAAAATTAGTGAAAAAAATAGTGCGCGCCATTTTCTTCAAGGTAGGTTAAAATGTTGATTATTTGGTTTTAGAAACATTGCTTTGACTTCTATACGCTCTAGAAGAGTTGAAATAATGTCATTTATATTCAAATGTATAAAATATGTAACAAAATCCTTTCAAATGTGATGGCCGGATGACTAGATTGCATTTCGTCAAATCATTTACCTTCCGGCCTCCGGGCCGAGAAATAACCTGAATACGTATATTTTTAAATAATCAAAATCGCTATTAAATTAAAATCTATTTAATAAACATCATGTCAATTACAAATTTGGATACAATCTCATTCATGTATTTAGGTGTCGGCCGCATGTATCTTAAACAAATTAATGATTTAAATCAGTTTATGATTGCTTGTTTTTGGCGGCCGAGAACTACATTTTGAATAACTAGTTTTCGGCCTAGGTAAATGATAATGGCCGGAAAATACAAACGATTAATTTAGTTTTCGGCCGGTAACTAAAAATTATAAAGGAATGGCCGAAAATAAATCTTTTGAAAGGGAGTTTACGGCCACTGCGGTTAACATGGCCGAGCATCGGTGGAGAGTATTGTTTGTTTTCGGCCGCGGTGACAGAAAGCGGCCGTAAACTAAAACAAATTTAGTTTTTCGGCCCTGCTTTATCATGCGGCCGAAAAACAATTTGTATGTGTTCCATTTTCGTCCCTATAAATATAAGACGGCCGAAAATCGAGTCAAATATCTTTAGATGTCAGCCGTATTAATGCAGTAAAAAAAAGGTTGCAGCTAATTACATTTTCCATAGATTTTTACTTTTTTGTTTTATTGAATATGAAAACCTATTGTTTCTCAAATAAGGGTCATCTAAAATATAAATAACAGTGGCCGAGAACTGGCTAAATAAACGGCCGTAAACCAAAACAAGCGGCCGAAAGCCAACTTAGTAGCTACTTTCTGATATTTTATATTATAAAAATAAAACTTTATTATCCATGGCAAAATGTGATACGAAATAGGAAACTACAATATGTCTATGATTCGTAAATAACACTTAGACTAAGGTTTGCTAAATATATCGCCCAATAAATCCACCTGAACTCAAAATTTTGCTTACCTGGCCGAAAACCGGCTAAACTACCCTACCTATCTTTACATTTACAGTCAATATGGATTCATATTAAGTGCATTTTTTGTGTATTACAAAAAAAATATGATTTTGGTTTTCATGTCCGTTTGTTTCTAAGGTGTTTTGTAATTTTGACACGGATGTTTGTTTAAAGTAGTCACTTGTCCATTGGCTTTCAGAAAAACAAGTTATCACTATCCAAATGCAAGTATTTTTTTCATAATTAGCAGTTTCAGTTCGGAAGGCGGATTTAAAAAAAAAACTAAAATCTCAAATAAGTCTATAACCATCACATTTAGACCCCTAGTTTACGGGCTTAAATTATTGCAAATGGGCTCTAGTATAACCCCCTTCAAGGAATAGGTCGAATTTCCAATCACCCTGTATACTTACATATACTTCTCAAATCTTCCAAAATTTCACGAGATTAGGGTGAAAAATTAGTACCTGTAGGCGAGAACAGCCGGAAACCTGAACAATTGGACATCTGAACATCCGGAATTCGGACATACGAAAGCATTTTCGGCCAACCTGAACCGAAGACGCTTTGGTCGCTCAGTTATGATAGTCAGTATGATATCTACACACGTATCAAATATTCGTAGGCTTAGATCTCGCTCTTGGTTTCTTCTTCTCATGTCTAATTGATTATTTTGCTCATCGGATCGGTACATTTTGTACTTTGTTAATTAGCTCCTTATCCGTTCAAAAATGCTGATTGTTTCAGACATTTTTCTCTATGATTAACCATGTTTCTTAACATATGTTACTATTTAAAACGAGGCTATTGCAATTTATTGGTATACATTTGAAAACTACAGTTTGGATTTTTCATTGTCTTTTTTTACAAAAACTTCACGGAGAAAACTATTTTTTTCCAGCTTATTTATTTTCGACGCAATGAAAGCATGAAAGGGAAAAGTATTATATACTTCAAAGAGTTGGTTGAAATTATCAATAGGTATATTTGTCATAATATAAAAAAATCAGGGACAAAGTAAGTGCGATCACTTGTTGAACCGCTGTCTCTCGTCCCTTACGGCAACCCCGTAAGCTTTTCCCCCAGTCTTCATTATTGAAAGGTCGCAATATAACCACCCCCGCCCATGTCGCGTCCCTTAATTAGGACATCTGTTGTGATATTACGTCGAGGTGTGCTGAAGAAAGTGGACTCAATAGCGCTATTGATTTTCAGGCCAGGTGGACAGATCAAACGATGGTCTCATGAGGACTTTGGATCTCGTTTTAAACGTTCGAAACAATAACTCTTTAAAAATTAATTTAAATAAGACTTGCATTATGCACTTTGGGCTACGAGGTAATAATTCAGGAAATGTAAAAATACAGTACAAGGAACATACAATCACAGAAACAAATGAAACTAAATTTTTAGGTCTTATCCTAGACAGTACTATGTCATGGAAAATGCACATAGAAAGCATATGTAACAAACTTAATAGGTATTCGTATGCCCTATATATGTTTAATAAGATAGTGAGTAAACCAGCTGTATTATCAGCTTATCATGCGTATGTGTCTTCAACGCTACGATATGGGGCTATCTTCTGGGGTAATTCAACAAATCGCGGTCTTGCATTTAAAGCCGAAAAGAAATGCCTAAGAGCGATATGTGGCTTAATGCCCACCGAATCATGTAAACAGCATTTTATAAGCCACAAAATCTTAACGCTGCCATGCTTATATGTCTATGAAGTTGCTATATTCGTAAAAAACAATATAACACTGTTTCAATGCTTCAACAGTAAATGGCAACAGAATAAATTGTTTGCACATCCGTCAAAAACAGCTCTCCTCTCTAAATGCATTCTTGGGATGGCCCCAAATTTTTTTAATAAACTGCCGAAAGCTGTTACGGAGCTCAATACTACAATTGAATTTAAAAAATGTTTAAAGAGCTTCTTAATCAGTAAAGCTTACTATACTATTGAGAAATATTTTAATGACATTACCGATTCATATTTGCGACCTGATAATTGTTACTATATATATATAATTGTATAAAATGATGTTTAATTAAGTAGAATAATAAGGAAGTCAAAGGAACATGTTAATATTTAATGATAATTATAAGCAATAATAAAATAATGTAATATGGAATATAAATCTAGCCTAGCTGATTCACACATTTTTTTGCATGCCACATGTGGGCAAATTGTACTGTTCTGACACTTTTTATGCATGACCTTTATGTACCACAATTTGAGCAATAAATAATTTGAATTTGAATTTGAATTTGATTTTCATTCTTCTTTATTGTTTTATCGCAGACAGTCATTATAAACATAAGTAATCTGTTCGACCTAAATCTCCTTTTTAGGGTTCCGTAGCCAAATGGTTTGTATTTTTTTTTACTATTTTGTAATTTTTCATCATTAGTTCTAATGATTGATACTCACTATGTGATTCTTAGCATCAACTCCACTAACCAAACGTTGTCTGGAAGAGATCGCTCTTTAGCGATAAGACCGCCGGTTGTCTACATTTTTCTAATTTTGTTTTTATTTGATTTCTTATGTAGATGTATTTTGGTGTGCTACAAAGCTTGCTTGAATTATATTGTTTTTATTGATAATTATTCCCAGGTACCGCTGGGGAGAAAATGCGCAGGATCAGGACATGTAGCGTACTCTCGTTTCAGAGGCTAAGATCCTGTTTGGGTCACTGAGCCAAAATAGTTAGTTAGTTAGTTAGTCATGATTCTGTTATGGCTCAGTATGACTTTCCTTGGATTTTTGGATTAGGTAGAAACAACCTGGCGGTTATTTTCTTATTCTACTTCGCTTATTATGAAAGATAACTAGTAGATGACTCTGTTGCGCTTACTTCACTTGGCCCCTCTTTATGTCTATGTTGCTCGAAATAAAAAAAAATATTTTTATAAGACTTTAAGACCTGCAGGGTGGTCGGTATTGGTCGTAGATTTATCGCACAAAAAACTAAGTTGAAATACTAACTAGTGATAAGAGTAGTGCATGCGTATTGGATTTATTTCCAAAATAAAGAACTTACCTACTACGTATCAGTATCATTTATGTAAAATGACATAAATCTTTGTTTCTTCTGTATAAATCAAGAAAAATCATCATTGAAACGTTGGAAAATGTAAGAGTGGCAAATCAAATGTAAATGGGAATCAATTTCGAATGGATCCAATCAAACGTTTACAAAGTGAGGATGTTTAAATAGCACATAAGAAGGTTTTCGATATAATTGTAGGTTTTTGATGCATTAGCTTGGTTTGGAGTTGAATTCCATTAAGTACCTACAAGAGATTTTTATCCGGATTGCTGCCGATTTTTACGTTACTCATGTATCGAGAAATACAATTTGTGCGTGATCATTAAAATCATTACCTTTCCAACTTTCCTGTTTATCATGTATTTCGGGAACGTGTTGTGTGGACAGCACAATATACATGTTGTGTATATAAGAGATCATTGAAATGAATTGAAAGAAATTATTTATATGCTTTAGAAATGGTACAGATAGATGGATCAAAACATGTAAAGCACTAATGACAAATATAACCAGCAATGCTGGCATGCAATAGAGTATATAGCTATAAAAATAAACATAACATAAGTGTGATTTAAATTTCATTGTATTTGTTTGTAAGTTGTTTGTGCAATAAAAACATTTTTATCTTTTATCTTTATCTTATCTTAAAAGTTAACAAAAAACGTGTTACACTTACACCATGTCAAATTACATATAATAGAGAATGTATACTCAAATAAATTACTTTAAGTTCTCATGTCACCACCTACTATTTTCTGTTTAATTTTGTTTTCTCTCCAAAGGTTTTCTGGAAGAGATCGCTCTTTAGCGATAAGACCGCCTATTGTCTACCATTGTTTAATTCATGATTTCTCATGTAATATTTTTCTTGTTGGTGTGCAATAAAGTGTTGTTGTATTGTATCGTATTGTATTGTATACTCATCACATAAACAAATCAATTCAACTAAATTTTACACATTATGAAATGAACGTACTCAATGAATTGTTTAAATATAATCCCTAAGCAATGGAAGCAATAAGGTATTTTAATTTTTTTTGTTTTATCAAAGTAATTATTTTTATGCTCATTCAGTAAAAATGCAATCTATGAAAATAATATAAAGTTTTCCCCTAAAATCTTGTTATTACTTTAACCCACCAGGATTAAAATTTTAAAAATACCGTCTGGATTATTTCCTCTCAAAGCTATTAATATATCCGTCCTTATCCTCCCCATATGTGTAAACGAGACGGCATCTCACAAGTCTAATTACGCCCCAAGATTCGTATATCACATGATAATTAACAGTACAACCCTTAAGCTTGCATACATTATAAATCGCGACCTTATCTCTGCTTACATAAAGCTAGAATTCCTTTAAAGCAAAAATACACACAATTTACAGCATTTCTGTCCTTTACATGTTATCTACAAAGTTTATATTGCGATTGCTGTCATCTTTGTCGCTTCTCGAATAGAGTCTATCATCGTTGATGAAACAGTATTGCTGTGAGGAGCTTCTGGAAGGAATGAGGTGTGCTATCCAAATATTGACAGTAGACTTAGGCGGAATGTGTCCATAGGAGGTGTCGGTGTTTATTTGCTCAGCTATAGAAATAGCAATAAGATGGGACTGATACTGTACGTGCATATGAAATAAAAGGAAATCTGGGGAACTTTCTGTTTGTACTGGATTAGGGTGCGTATTTTGTATTTTCGTGTTTTGTTTATTTATTCGTGTTGTTCGGTTATCGATAATTGTGTAGCGTGTATGATCTGTCTCATAAATGCATCTGACACGAGTTCACTCACGAATCAAATATTGCTCGACATGTTTCGAATCGGTTCGCGATTTATCCCCAGCAGCGCCGATGGGCCAACTGGCCGCAAACGCGACCGATTGACGGCAAGCCGAAATGAGTGATATTGATATTCGACGTGAGTAAAGCCATTTCATATGCATATTATTATATCTGAGACACACGAAAGTTTTCTACGATGACGGTACCCTATTACTGAGACTTCGCTGTCCGTTCGTCCGTCCGTCCGTCCGTCTGTCACCAGGCTGTATCTCAAGAACGGTGATAGCTTGACAGTTGAAATTTTCACATAACAACATAACAACAAATACTAAAAATAAAATAAAATAAATAAATATTTAAGGGGGTTCCCATACAACAAACTTGTTACAGATTATGGCACGGAACCCTTAATGCGCGAGTCGGACTCGCATTTGCCCAATTTTATAATTTATTTTCGACTGCACGCAATAAAAGCATGAAAACCCGTGTTACTTTCTAGAAGGGGAAAGTATTATACACTTTAAAAAGTTGCTTAAAATTATCAATATATTTTTCATAATATGAAAAAAACAATTTTAAAAGGAATATGGCCTCTTAAATATAATATGTGGCTATTAACAGCTCGTGTTTAGATCCCCGAAAAGGAAATATTATAAGGTTACGTCACGTATTGGAATGGAATAAATTGAACTGAATAAAACGATTATAACCATTAAATAAGAATTAAGAAACTATAAATATACGTTGAGTTGTTTCGATTGCGTGGAACTAGTAAAAAGAAAAAGAATGAAAAGTTACAAGGCCCTTCGGAGGGCTTTTTACTTTTTGCGCTTTTTCTACGAAATGTCAATATTATTTATCATTTCATAGCGTTATACAAATAAGAGTAGGATGTTTTTCTCGAAAATAGCATAAAAAAGTAGTTTCTTCGACACAGACACTCATTTAATAATAAAATAATATAAATATCAGACAACCTCACACAAATCGATCTCGTCCTAAATTAAGCTCAAGAAGGCTTGTGTTATAGGTACTAGACGGTGATATACGGTGATATATTATATAGGTAAATACCATAACCATGCAAAGCACAAATATTCTAGTTGATCTCAGAAATATTTGCCCTGGCCGGGATTCGAACCCGGGACCGCCGGCTCAGTAGGCAAGTGCTTACAAACTGCGCCTACCACGTCATCAATTTGTTTTATAACAAAACGAAAAAATAAAGCATGTTAATTTAGAGTTCCGGCCACAGAATGGATCTTTCTGGCGTAACTCATCGTTACCCAGAACGACTCTCTGACCCGCCATTAATTATTAAAAGCTAACCACGATCAAAGTCATAGGCGACTTTCTGAATAGGCCATTTAATTTACAAACATGCAGATTTTCTCGAGATATCCTTGAATCGGAGATATTTACGAAATATTAAGCATTCACCACTTCATTTCCACTTCGCTGCGACTTCAAACATTATCATAAATTACTAAGAATCGCGGCGAATATCGGACGAGCCGTTTAGTCGGTGCGACTACGAGACGTCTACGACGTAAATCCATAATTTTCTTGTCCCCATTTTTTTCTCGGAGTCAGT
The DNA here is from genome assembly GCA_947623375.1 of Apotomis capreana. NCBI lineage: Eukaryota > Metazoa > Arthropoda > Insecta > Lepidoptera > Tortricidae > Apotomis > Apotomis capreana. The sequence goes on along the minus strand of OX392515.1, from coordinate 1,569,105 downwards.
GCAATTAATTTTTTCTCGGAGTTTCTCTGTGAGTAAAATCAGGAATGAGAGTGAAGAGAAGAATCAAAATAACCGACATAGACCGAAAAATTTAAACTACGCAGGATCGCCAGCTCCCGACAATTTATTGAGTGGCAGCCAAAAGCTGCAAGTAAAATGAACTTCACTCTCTCCTTGTACTCAATAAATAAATAACTAAGTATTCTACTAACTAAAAGAAAATAAAGTAGAATACTTAATATTATTAAAACTATAATTATAAAAACGGTTTAAACTCACGTAAAAATTGTCAGGAACGGCCCGACATGTTTCGAACTCATATGGAGCTCTTCAGTGAGTTTAAACCATTTTTATAATTATTAGTGAGACATCGCCACGATAGTTTTAATAATATAAGGTATTCTACTTATTTTCTTTTAGTACATAGTAATTCTAACGGTTATTTTACCTACTGTGTTACCTAAAGGTTGTCTTGAAGAGATCGCTATTGGCGATGAGAACGTCTGATGTTTACATCTGTTTATTGCTTAATTGTATCTGTTTGTACGAATCATAGTAAACTTTACTTCATATTTCAAAAACATAATAAAGAAATTGTACAAGTACATTGTATATTGAAGTTCAAATCCCTTCATTTATTTAAGAAATGCAACAGTGCATAACAAAAACATGTAATATTAATTTATGAAACATGTAATGTCTCACTTTTTTTTTTTTATCTGGGTACACCACTATTTTTTGTTTAAGACTTTAATACAAAGATCAAAGCTTAAAGAAAAATTGAAAAAAGGAGCTACCTGGGGGATGAGACCGGGATTCGAACCCGGTACCTCTGGATTGCCGGTCCTGCGCGTTAACCATTTCGCTACCCTAGCTCCAGGAAGATCTGACCTGGTCTCTTCCCGCAGGTAGCTCCTTTCTTAATTTTTGTTTAAGCTTTGATCTTTGTATTAAAGGCTTAAAACATGTAATGATTGTCCCATGATATTTATTTATTACAAATACTACCCGTTACTTACCTTTCAATAGCGTGCTTGCGCGACATACCTATAATGCTGATTTTTTCACGATTTTAAGCGTAATAAATAAATAACATTATTTCCAAGCGTTCATAATTTGTACTTAAAATCTCTTTAAAATAAAAAAGATCATGCCCTCTAAATGCCCCACATTTCTACAGTTTAAGCCCCATTCATTTTCAATGGTCCTTTAATTGTACATCAAAATGAATCTTAGATTTATTCCGATTCAGTAATTATTAGGCTCAAAGGGAATCAGAAATGGCTTAGTAATTCATCAGGGATTCTGTCCTATCCTACGGTTTCTTGGCTGTTTGTGACAGAATACTTTATAAAGGATAGAAATTAGAATGGATCTGTACAAAAATCAAAGATTTTTTTAAAATTTGAACTGGTAGAGAAGACCGGGTCCTCCTAAAAAGGAATTTCTAGTAACGCTATGCCTGTCTGTTTGTCCATCCGTCTGTCCGTCTTAGAGACTTATCTTAGAGATATCTCGATTTATTTTGGCGTTTTGAACGAAGTGTACTAACAAAGTTTTATAAATGAAATATACTACATTTTTTAAATAGCAAACGTCTATGAAAAACGAATTAGGACGTTTCATTCAACTATATAACCAACTAACTCTATTCAATACACTAAAGATATATAGCACACTTATATTTTAAAGGCGAAAGTTTGTGTGTTTATTTGTATGTTTGTTACTTCTTCACGCTTAAACATTTGGACAAATTTTGTAAGATTTTGGTATGAAGCTGACTTCGTAGCCCGATCCCATTTTTGAGCACGCTATCTTATGAGACATTGTCACGTTAATAGCCCTCTAACCTCAATGTTTATTATTATTAACAATATTCAGTACTCGTATTATTTTATTTAGCTTCGTTGCTGTTGCGAGAGCAACTTTATACGATCTTCCCTTGATTTCATATGGCATAAATGTATCACTTGCTATAATTTTAATTTGCCATAAACTTTTTAATTCATAAACTCTTCGGCTTTTTTTTAACGCGGCAACGCGTATAATAAATAAAAAAATAAACGAAAATTGCGTTTTCGTTACTACACCCAGTGCCTTGAACGCAATAATATGTATAATATTAAGTGATTTTGCCTTCCATTCTATGACCTGAGCTTATGCCCTGTGCCTTCATCGAGAGATGTTTGAATATGTGCGTTTAGGGCACACAGCAAAGTGCAGCATCTGGCGAATGTCCAGGAAAAGGGAGTGGAAGTAAATGTGGTAATACTATGTATAAATCAAAAGTTTCGGCTTACAGAGAAAAACAGATTGATGGAATATTAATTATTATAACCAGTAAAAAATATAAAATTCGAGCATACCAACTAAACAGAAAACCCCCTTTGACTTGATACAAATTCCAGAGCCTTCTGATATTCGCCACCATTGCTGAAATATATGAGTATCAAAGATTTTGCCACTATATTTCTACTTTAGAGATACGTGCTATTATATGCCCTTGACCGTACCTTTACCGTAAGAAGATTGTGTTACTCATTCTGATTAGTATATTCATACTCTATTTTTATATTTGTCATATTTAAAACAAAATGGGCAGTCATTTCGCTGATTTAAAAAACATCTTGTCAGTGTCACTCCTTCAATACAGCTGCAGTAAGTAATTTATTCATGAACAACATACAGTCGTGTAGCAACGAATTACATATATCCAAAAAAATGGTAATAATATTGATATATTGCGATATTGGAAGGCCTCGTATTTTGCAAATTGGCCGAAGTATTTTATTTATTTATTTAATCTTTATTGCACAAAAGAAAACGTATCGTACAAAAGGTGGACTTAATGCCATGAGGCATTCTCTCGCAGTATTTAGATATTTTCCTTCCTGCCGCAGCCACGAACGTAATTCAGCGAACAACTCCACGGTCCTCGGACTAGACCTTCACGGTAAAGACCCTACATTATTATACATTGAACCCATTCTCTTAATGGTGGCCGCTAATGTCGGTCTCATACATGTATGTGTATGGGTGATGTACCGTGATGTGATAATAGAGCTCTATCACCATTACCGGTACTGTGTGATTATGTGTGAATCCGTGATGCGCGGGTTATGCCAGACTCGACTCATTGAATATGATTTCAGCAGTAGAATTCCTTATGTCAATTAAAACCATTGATACAAAATCAAAACATAAAGAAAAAATGAATTGCGTAACCTGGCGGAAAAGACCGGGAATTGAACCCGGTCCAGCGTATTAGCACGTGTTGATCTTTGTATAAATAGTTTATATAAAAAATGTGGTGTGAGACATTATATTTTTCATGAACTTATGTCAATTTTTGTACCATTGTTAAATTGATAAATTAAATATTTGTATATTTAAAATAGTGTCTAAAAAATAATTTGAACGGTAGTGTTGAATATTATTAAAGATGTCGTATAAATTTCTCTACTAATTTCGAAAATGAACATGTTCATGGTTGTGTTAGCAACGGCCCAATGTTTCAAAACCAGCGAAGACTATTCTATAAATGAAATTGTTAGTTAACAATTTTTTTTTTATGGAAATACTACAATTAAGGATAAAGGAGATCTGTGTTTTCATTATTCAAAAATGGCCGTAAATGTATTCCAGCATTATCTTGATCAAATAGAAAATAATTAAGAGCCGAAACATGACCTTCAACTAACGGAACCTGTTTTGTATTTTCTCGTGAAGTGAAAAGGAAAATTGTCTAAAAGTCAGTCGAAAGTAGAGTAACCCTCTTTCTTCCACGGCGTTATCTCCGGATCTTGATAAGTTTGGAACATTGTAAATTAAAACCAAAATAGTAGTCGAAGGAACTAACAACCGTGAAAATTTGTAGGCGCCCAAAGTGGACTCATTAAACACACTCAAGACAAATATGCTGATGTGCGATTAGCATAAGACGTATTACATTTCGTTACCATCGCGGTACTTATGGGGTTGTAACGTTTTTTATTTATAGTACCTACATTACTGATGACGTCAGGAAAAAAGGGCTTGCTGAGTGAGTAGGATAGTCATACGAAGCCGGCAAGCCCTTTGACGGCTAGGCATGTATAGTACTTTTCTCAAAGATATGCAATGGAATAAAAAAATACACCACCCAAAAATATATAATTCAACTGTTTAGCCTGTTCATGAACACAGACGCCATGTTTAAAAAAACTTACTTCCCGGCTTAGGCATTTAATTTTCTATGAAATTCTTTTACAGTTCTCTCGAGTTGTTCCACCTGTAACGTGATACTACGAAGCCTGTTATAACACACGTTTTGATGACATTTGCATGTTTAAAAATCAAAACAATTTGAACGGGTCGCGCAAAGTCTGATGGCCCTTGGGGCAGAAAGGTTTTTGAGTGGCGACCACGTATAGGAAAGCGGAGCGGGGTCTGCTCTCCAACTAGGTAGACTGATGACGTTGTTAGGGTCGCAGGGAGTCGATGGGTGCGGTCTACACCGGATCGCACCTTGTAGCGAGCTATGGGGAGGGCCTATGTTCACCAGTGTATTATTATTTTATTTATTTAAACTTTATTGCACAAAATACAAAAGTAAAAGTACAAACGGCAGATTTAATGCCATAAGGTATTCTCTACCAGTCAACCATAGGGCCAAACGGAAACTAGCAGTTGGTGCAGGATCATAAAAGCCGTGGCTAAAAACATAAGACGAGACAAAAATCAATTAACAATATACATACAAACACACATATGCATTACAATACACATACATAAATACAATATATATATGTACCGTTGTAAAACATTATATGGACAATCAATCCTGAAATTCTTTGAAGAGTTGTTTGCGCACCATTCGCTTGAAGGAGAAAGAAGTGTATGTTTGTGGCTGATAGATAGCACAAAATTATTATATGAAAACGTAATGGTAATGACGGTACGAACAACTGGTTCGTATAATGTAATTATTCAGCTATTATGCTGCGAGATCCGATCTGCTTCCTGTCCGTAAAAGTGTCATTCAGCTCATTCAACCTTAATTAGGGGGCGACATGAAGTGTATGAACTTTCGTCAACGTATTGAACCGTGTCACTTACTTACTAATAGAAAGAAATAAAGAAAGAAAAAAGCAAGAAATAAATATACCGATTTACACATAAAAAACTAAAATTGCTAAGGCAAAGATGTTTTAGCGAGGCTATAAGTATATTCTATTCGTCTTGCACAACTTGCACAAGATGCCAGATAGCTTGGAATTGGATAGGATAGATTGCTTTGGTGCAACAGATAACGGCTTCAAATGGTCACGACCTTCGGTCATGAGGAAGCGAGGAAGAAGAGAAGAAATGCACTGACAAGTTCTAATAACGGGTCAATCTAAATAGGTCAGTAGGGAGAAGTCACAAACTATAAGAGATAGGGAAATCTGTTCATAGGAACCATGGCGTCAATTTTAGATTTAATAAAAACAGCATTATTTATTTTTGGTAAATCTCATACATCATTTCATACATAGCCCGGTCAAAACCGCTGTAAAGAATGTTACAACACGACATGCGATCACTTACAGAATTTTAATGAGGTTCAATTCCCGGTTAAGTATGAGATTTATAAAAAAATGAATGCAGTTTCTATTAAATCTAAAATCAACGCCATGGTTCCTAAGAACAGATCTCCCTATCTCTTATACTTTTAGTTTTCTCCCTACTGACCCATTTGGATTGATCACCTTGTAAAGAAATGTAAACAATGTAAATCGCTAAAGTATACGGAGCAGACATATTCCAGGTACCTATATGTGTTTAGAATCGTCGAATTTAGCCCCAACGTGTCGTCACGTAATAGCTCTGCTCACGTCGCGTGTCGTGACGTCACAAACCACTAACCCGATGATAATGAATGCGTATTCCGGCCCAAATGCGTTTTGTAGATCGTATCTATAGGCGAAGGTGAAAAAACCCTTTTGATGTTACCTGTCACGCCGGTCAAAACCTACAGGTTGTCTGGAAGCGATCGCTTTCGGCGATAACGCTGCGTGTTGTTGGGCAATAAATTAAAATTTACAATTAGAGTTTTTATACGTTCAATTATGAACATTGTACGTATTTGATGTTGCACGCGAGGTTAGGTCAGTTTTTTAATATGATACACAAGAAGGCCGATAAGTTTTTTAAGACGTCTTGAACAGACAACATTGTTTTTTTTTGTCCAGGTCTTTTTCGGGATAATCAAATATAGGATAAAAATTTAAATATAGGTAACCACATTTTTACATTTTCGAAAGTATCCTAATGTATGATTAAAAATGTATAATTTGAAAAGTTCCTCATACTAAAAAATCTTAGGTGACAAGTAACTAATTGGTAAAACCTGTAGCGCAACTTGGATTCTACTGGAGCATGATTTATTTTTGTATTTATCGCATAAAACAAAGGCCAGTGCAAATGGTGAACTTAATGCCTAAATTGCATTCTCTAGGTACCAGTCAATATTATATATGATATACCATTTTAAATTGCAGAATTTGTATCACATCTCTTAGGATACGAAGATAGCAAGCTCCTATTGAGTTGTTCAAAGCTTGTATTTTGTATTTCCAATTCAGAATTGCAGCAATATGGATCCCAAGAAACTTCACTACTTCAGTTTGCAAATTTTTAACCCAATTTAATTATCATCATCATCATCATAAACTTAAGAGCTAGGCTCTTGTCGGTGGAGCAATTTCCAATTTTCTCTATCTTGAGCTCTCTCCTTGACGGCAATTTAATTATATATGTCTAATAATTAATCAGATTTTATTTTTGGTAGCTTTGAATTATTGACTAGTTTTTACTACAGGTCAATTTTAAATTAGTAACAGCAAACCATGTAGCACTATTAACTCTGTCACAGCACTTCATTGAGCGAACTGAGTAAATATTTTGTTTAATGTTGATTTTCGGAATGATCGCGTAGCATACATACAAAAGAAAACATACCTACTTACAGTCGAATTGAGAATCTCCTTTTTGAACTCGGTTAAAAATATAAAATAAGGTTAATATTTACTATTTAAGACAATTCAATATTTTTAAAGCTAACTCCCGCCGGGGTGAAACCGACCCTCCGGAACAATTATTTTGGCCCTTCATTTAAATTAAATACTTGACAAGCTCCTGTTTATCGAGGCGAATACCAATTCCTACTCAAAATAAAAACGTCTAAAGCGACCTACCCAGAATCCCTTTTACGCTTTTTGTCTTCTGAGTTCACACGGGAGATGCCTTTTGCGACGCAGAAGCGAAAGGTCGTATAATGATGCGTGGTTGATGGTTGTAAGGCTGTTCTACGTGTAGGTGGAGAAACGCATTTCAAGTTATAAGCATTGAATGTTGCTGACAATTGAAAAGGTATTCGAAAATTCGTTGCTTCAGACAGCCAAAGGGCTGTCCTTAAATCACCTCAAAATACGAATGGTCGTTCATGCGTATGAAAATTAACTTCTTTGAGTTATTTGAACTTTCGCTCTATACCTACATTCTAAATTAAGTAATCATTTATTTTTTTCCTGATTCAATATTTGGCAATACGTATTCTCTTCGGCTCCCGCCTTGTTTTTGCGATTGTCACACATTTAATTTTTAATTAGCGCCTATTTGGGTTTATCTTATTCTGTATTGTATGCAGGTTTAAATCCCACTAAAGAAAAAAGTTATTTATCAAAATAAGAAATAAAATATACTAGAATATGCCTGCAACTTCGTCGGTGTAATTTCTTTTTTTTACCATAGTCGGGTAAATCCTTTAACTAACTTTGGATATCCTGCTATTTCTGTACTAAAATTGGATAAAATCTGTCCTGCCGTTTCGACATGATGAGAGGACAAATATTTTATAACCAACCGTATGTCGCTGTATGGCTAGCGCCACGATCCTGCATCGCGCTATTAAGATTTTTCCTGAAATAATGTCCCTCTCTATAAGAAACTGATTAATTTATACATAAAAAGTTATGGTCTCTAGTAGATTTTTGTGTTCTGTATAAGTAGGTGAAAAACGGTTGTGCAAAAAAAAGCAACTCACTAAGTGTAAAAACCAATGTAGGTAGTACGTTGTAATTGTACAAGACTGATGTATTTGAATAAATCCAATTTAAAATAAATTAATCTGAAAGCCAGTTTAATCTTAAGTGATGCTTAACGTTTTAATGACTTTAGTTTATAAAGAAAACAATTCTACAGCTTTCATTAGGTTCTAATTTATTTTAAAAACGCCCTATTTCAACTCCTTTCACAAGACAGACGGACTGTCAGAAAAAATATTTTCACGAAGAAATTAATGCGAAAAATCCAGCAAATTTTATTTCTAAAAATGTATTTCTCCCCTTAAATGTGATTTGATTACGTCAATTGGCAAAGGCACCCTTTAATGTAGGAATCACGTCCCCCAAAGACTTGGGGAAAACAATAAAATACCGTTCTTTGTGATATTTGCGGGAATTAGCACGAAGCCTTAATGGTGATAGATTTTAAACGAAATTCGCTTTTGATGGAATCTTCAGGAAAAACCGAGTTATTTTTTTATATTTCTCGTGGCTCCTGTCAAAGATATCACGTTTACTTCGGAATCATAATTATATTTCAGTTACTTGAGTTCTGTTAGGTCTGCTCAAAATTATCTTCTGTCTGTGGCATCTTCATCTTCCCAGTTTATCAATTCATTCACTTGCCAGGATACTATACTGTGGAATTATTTATCGTCTGATCTACTCGTAAGGCGTGTAGAATCAGAATCTCTTGCTATATTTAAACCACACCTCTACAATTTATTTATTTATCTTGCCCTTAATTTACATTGTGATAAAAATTGCTCCTTTTAGTACTGATTCTGGCTCTGGTTTGCTATATTTTTTTTATCTGCTATATATATTTAATCTGTCTAGAAGTATTATAATGTAGGTATATATCTGCTTATTCATATTTAATTATGCATGTATTGCCCTATTTTGTAGATTATTTTTGTGACTTAAAGTTGTTTTGCGTTTTTTGGTCTCTACTACCTAACGCCTGTTGTTTACCTTTCACGTTTTGTATCTCTGCATATTTGAGGTGTGCAATAAAGTAGATTTATATTTATTGTATTGTATCCTATATTATTTAGGTATAGAAAGGATGCATAATAGTTAATACTTATTTAAGAACTAACTTTTAACACGTAGAAATTGCCACTTACGTTTGGCGACTGTCTCTGCTTATCTACCATCTGGTTTCTATTGCGAATTTCCTGATTTCTGATTCGATCATGCTTAAAATAGCTCATCGTCACTACAAGAATGCACAAAGAAAGCGGCTGTCAGGGAAGTATGGCAGAGTGTTGTAAAGCTTGCCAACAACAGCTGAAACGATGACCACGACCACTCTGCCAAGAGTGAAACCGACGAAGAAGATTCGAACACGCAGGGAAACTCCGAGCATAGCTCGCTCCATTGATTGCTCTTTGAGTAACTTTAAGCCTTCTCATGAGGACGATTATAAGCGATCATGTCTCAGTGCCGTATTATCATCACTGGCAACACACATGCTGGGTAAAAACCTTCGTCTTAGAAGACTCGCTTTACTTCACTAGAGATGTTCCATTCTCGAAAACGTTTCCTGATTTTTATGGGAAATATTCTTAAAACGTTATTTTCCTATACGGATCGATATACGTTCTCTAACGGCACATCTCTGTACTTGACTGACAGTCGACTATTGCTAGAAATCGTATCCATTCCAAGTTAACCCTAAACCGCTCGCGTGACCGGCTGCATTAAAATTCGTAACGCCGACTCAATGACTCCTAATTCCAAATCTAAATGCATTCGGCATGCCGTGCTAAACAATTGTTATTATGTGTTGTTTAATACTTTAATTGGTGGCTGAGCTAATAATGTTACATATAGACACAGTATGAAGATAAAAGTAATGTATCTTCACTCAGCGAGCTATGGAAAGAGCTATGCTCGGGTTTTCTCTACGAGATCGAATCAGAAATGAGGAGATTCGTAGACGAACCAAGATCATCGACATAGCAAACCGGGTAAGCAGGCTGGAGAGGCAATGGGCGGGGCACGTAGCTCGAAGGACCGATGGCCGTTGGGGCAGAAAGGTTCTCGAGTGGAGACCACGTACACGCGTGGTCGGACAACCTAGTTCGAGTTGTGGGGACTCGCTGGATGCGGGTCGCTGCTATCCGGCCCATGTGGAAGTCTATTGAGGAGGCCTGTGTCCAGCAGTGGACGTCCTATGGCTGAAATGATGATCTTTACAGTATACTGTGAAGGGCTACCATGAAGTCGTCATGGTAAAAATAACAAAATACGTACAATAGCGGACAAGATTAATAGGAGCCAGGAATAGAATCCAAAATCCAAATGAATATCTCCAAAAGTGAGATAGATAAAAAAATAAGATTAAGAAAATATGTATTTCACTCTAACTTGGAATAATTAGTACTTGGAACTGTTGTTATATTTGGGCCTTCTAAATAATACTGGATGACAAATGATAAAAACGCACATTATTAAAAAAAACGTACACTACAGTGACGATGGCATTGTTTTAAATAGCTATTTGGATAGAAAAATAGATATTTTATATGCTAAGAGTGAAATGGTAGGTCAATATTTTTTATATTTTTTTAATTCAAAACGAATCATTTGTATCATAAATAAAGTTAAATTATACGTATTTATAATGCCTAATGGATAACTGGTAGAATATGGTCTACCTACTGCAGCCTTCTATTTATAAGCTTGCCTTTTACAATTTTAAGATTTATTGTATTTACAACATGTGTGCAATAAAATAAATGATTTTGACTTTGACTTTTGTTCGATAAGTTTTTTTTATGCAATAACGATTGTCACTACTGTCAGTTGACTTTAGGTTTAATAAGTTTTAATTCAGCATTCCGACTAAACCAGTGAAAAAAAATGACTGGTCATTTGAGGTCATTCTTCTCTTATAAACATCAACGTTTTATGAAATTTATAAAATAATGTTAATTAATTCGATGTGGTTTGTCCGTGATAGCCTACATTTAGTTTCCTTATTTTGCATGACGCATTCATTGTATAACTATAAATTGTATATTTAATTACTCACTGGCACCCGAAAACTTCAAGGAAGATAATGTCATAACCTTGCTATCCATACTAATATTATAAATGCGAAAGTGTGTCTGTCTGTCTGTTACCTCTTCACACTTAAACCGCTGAATCGATTTTGATGAAATTTGGCATAGAGATAGTTTAAGATCCGAGAAAGGACATAGGATAGCTTTCATCCTGGAAATTATACCTAAAAAGATTGAAAAGTGAGTTAACATTTCTGTTGGGGTGCGGTGACCCTGTAGGAAATGTAATTATTAGACTGAAAGCACAATTGCTCTAACATTTGCTTAGGCACATTTAATAATCCCTTTTATCAAGTTCCACGCGTACGTAGTCGCGGGCAAAAGCTAGTAATATTGTAAAGTCATAATTTTGCTTTAATTAACTACCGAATCGAGTAAAGAATTGGTACAACCAATTGTGGATACAGTTATTAAAAAAAACCTGTTTAAAGATGAAAAACGGAGTTTTTTATGCTTTGACCGCTAAAATACTCAAAATGTTTCAACAATTCAACAAAAAATGAGTTATCGCTCTGACAACGCTAAATACACAGTTGCTTCGCTTGAAGTGAAAATTGACGCATAAATTGATCGACTGACACAAAAACTGCACAGTTAAATGGGTCAATTATCAATTAAAATGGGCAATTAAAATTTCTAGTCAACGTCGTGGCAGTGGCAGGGTTAATTTATTACAGAGTACCTGTACTCCACACGTTACGCCGTTTTTGGGGTTCCACAAGGAACAATATTAGGAATTTATTCTATAACTTTTATAAATTTATGAAACATAAAATGCATTTTTTTTGTGTGGGTACACACCACTTTTACATTAAACCATGGGTACAGAGATCAATGCTCAAAGAAAAAAATAAATGAGTTACCTGGTGGAAGAGACCAGGATTCGAACCCGGTATCTCTGTATTGCCGGTCCAGCGCGTTAACCTTTCTGCCACCCTAACTCCCAAGCAACCTTTCGAATTGTTCCTTATGCTTCGTGTGTCGATCTTTGAATTGTTTATTTTAAAGGATTTACACCTTAGCGACCATGTGAATACGTCTATAACTTTTATTTTATTTTATCTGTATTAGTATTTACAGGGACTTAACGAACCCGTTTCTTAAACCCGACTCCCGCTTGACCGAATTTTTAAAGACCGTCGGCTCGTTGATTGATGTGGCTATAGTTAATTAAATACTTTGAATATTCTATTGTTTCCCGCCCGTGTGCCGAAAGGGTTTCATATTCATATGTTATTGAAATACTTAGTTTATTCATAGCTTTTATTATATGGGCAACCGAGCGGATATTTCGAAGTACTGTAGGGACGTCGGCAGGCTATAAATAAGTACAACTTAGGGTTTTGGTTTAAATTAAGGTTATATTATAGTGTCAAGTGAATCTTATATAGTGTGACCAACTTATTTGTGAACTGAAGGGTGTCGCCACAATCTTCACACACATTCAAACGCAGAAACTATGGAGTGTGTGTGAGACTAAGGGGAGGAGCTGCATCTTTCATCCATAGACTGCAGGATATTAAACCTCAATTTATGGAGGGTAGAGGTATGTCAACTCTTGGCTTTGCGTTGTCAAAACGTCAAAACAATGATTCGTATATTATTGCTTACTATTCCAGTGTTTTGACTTTCATAAAAGGAGCTGATTTGATCTGTCAGGAACAGGAAACAAGGTTAGCCTCTCTTCCAACAAGTTAACACCTTTTAGTGGTAATTTTTGGATATCCGAAGTTTCGCAGATAAATAAGTTGGTCGCCGCGTAATAATAAATAAAGTAGGTAATTTCTTAAAATAAACATGTATAGTTGTTATATTTCGGTCTTAAATATATTATAACTTTACAAGCTGTCTTTCTCTGAACCTCCACCCCCACAGTACCATTGTATGAATACTAGGAATGCTGTCCCTTTAATTACTTGAAGGTGTCCTCAACTTCGTTTTTTCGCTTCTCCGTATTCGAGTCGATAATTGGAGGTGGTTTATTTAATTGCATGTAAATAATTATGTAGATCAAATCATCTAAATTGCAATACTTGGAGTGCCTTAAACAATACTTATTTCATAGTCATTCTTCTAATTCTGTCAATGATTTATTTTCTGTGATAAGCCAATAAGCTAAAAATTTAAAATTGTATGGTTATGATCAGTTTAAGAAGCATTTTCTATACGAAAATAAATGATAGCCTCATGATGATCAACTGTTTGGGTCAGGCTTTTTACAATACCTTTACTATAATACAAAATGCTCGCACATCAAAAGAAAGTCTACAAAAACAGATATAATGTTACTAAATACCAACAAATAAGCAAGTAAATATAAAGATAGACAAATGGTTCACTTAATCATTGCAGAATATTTTTTCGCCGAATTTTTCATTTCGCAGAAATGGAATTTAAAAGAAAACATTTTACTCTGAAACCGTCAACTATTTGGATTTGTTATAAAACAAACATCACCTAATCAATACGATGATATTTGCAAGAATTATGAAAAATTATGACTAAACAGAGGAATAAAAATTAGGCAAAGTGAAAAATCCGCGAAATGATACGAAAAAATAAATGTTTAGTTTACATATTTTTTTAGGGTTCCGTACCCAAAAGGTAAAAACGGGACCTATTACTGAGACTTCGCTGTCCGTCCGTCCTTCCGTCCGTCCGTCTGTCACCAGGCTGTATCTCAAGAACGGTGATAGCTAGACAGTTGAAATTTTCACAGATGATGTATTTTTATTGCCGCTATAACAAGAAATACTAAAAATAAATAAAAAAAATATTTCAATCCCATACAACAAACTTGTTTTTTTTTGTACTTTAGCAATATGACTCGTCTACGTTATGTCGAATGGACGCCCTCGGTCCATTTCCACTCACAACGTGTAAACGTAAGCTGCTTTAATATTTCGTATGTAAATTCGTATAGGTACGTTGTGCCTCTAATTACCGAGTGGAGGTATTTAGTTATTATTTACTCGTAATTGCCGAATGTAACAACGAGTGGGAGTGGAAACTTCATTTACATTCGCATTAAGAATATGTATTTTTTGTCGATAAATGTTTTAGTTTTTCTGGTGATTTAATGCTATAACGATCTCATTTTTAGGGTTCCGTACCCAAGGGGTAAAAACGGGACCCTATTACTGAGACTTCGCCGTCCGTCCGTCCGTCTGTCTGTCACCAGGCTGTATCTCAAGAACGGTGAGTCGGTGATAGCTAGACAGTTGAAATTTTCACAGATGATGTATTTCTATTGCCTATTAAAATATAATAAATATTTAAGAGGTGATCCCATACAACAAAATTGTTATAGATTATGGTACGGAACCCTTCATGCGCGAGTCGGACTCGCACTTGCTCAATTTTTCATTTAAATATCGGCTCCGTGAGCGATAGACCTTGCGAGTTTGTTTCGAAATGATTGAAATTTGTAGTTTTTAGTTAGTATAAGTACAAATGTATTACAAGTATAAGTTAAACACCTAGTTATTTTTCATGTAACAGATTAACTGAGCGCAATGACCCAAAGGATCCCGAGCCAGCTCTCACCAGTTAAAGATGCCTAGGTCCCTGAGATCTTTTTGGACTTCATCACTCCAGCGATATCTAGGCCGTCCTACGGGTCTGCGACCACTCGGTCGTCCTATATACGCGGTTTTTGGAGCACGATCCTCATACATTCTCTCAACGTGCCCTAGCTAGCTGAGTCTGGACGCCTTGGTCTCTTCTTCAATATTAGGCTCCCTAGATCTTCGATCTCTTTATTCTTCTTTACTCTCCAGCTTCCACCTGATTTGGGTCAAGCCCAGAATTTCCCGCAAGATCCTCCTTTCCACCACTAATAGCTTAGTTTCTTTCTTCAAGGTCAGAGTCCAAGCTTCGCAACTGTAAGTTAAGATTGGTCTACTAACGATTTTGTAGACTTTAATCTTAGTACTACTGCGTGTGGACTTGGACACCAGGACCAGGTGGAGACCGGCTGTATATCTGAGGGCGTTTTGAATACGGATGTTGATCTCCTCATCCCTTTGACTAATGTTTGTTACAGTTATTTCATGTAAATAATCTATTATAAAAGTTCTTCAGTCTGTACGCGCGTAGGTTATAAGCAACTACTACTCGAGTGGATGTAAGTACTACCTTTTTAATTTTTTGGAGTTATACTGTTGTAGCTTCTTGTGTGACAATTCCACAGAGCAGAGGACATTTCGTATCGGTGACTTCAAAAAGAGCAAATAAATAAATAAATATCGGACAACCAAACAAAAATCAATTCAGTTACACAGTTAGCTCTAGTAGGCATGTGTTATTAGTCCGAGACGACGAGGTTTTTGGAGTAGTAGGACCTCGTGCAGGGTCCGTCCGGATTGTTACTACCGTCTTGCCTGCTAACCCACCGCCAAACAGCAATGTTCGCATTGTTGTGTTCCGGTGTGGGGGTAAGATAGCCGGTGAAATTACTAGCATAGAGGCATTCTATCTTCGTCCTCCGGGTAGGCAAGCACTTGTGACTCCTCTGGTGTTGCAGGTGTTTATGGGCGACGGTAATCGCTTTCCATCAGGCGATACGTTTGCTCGTTTGCCCCCTATGACATAAAAAAAAAAAAAAAAAAACGACGAACATACTTATGTAGATAAAAAGGTACATTATTAAATACAGATAACATCCATGACCTAGACACAAATATCCGAGTTCATCACACAAATATTTGCCCTTGCCGGGATTCGAAACCAGGACCGTCGGCTCAGTAGGCAGCTGCTATATACCACTGCGCCAACCGCGTCATTAACATAAATCCCCGTACATTATAGATATGTATGCATAATAATGGCGATACCGCGAATGCACCTACGCTACAAGAAACGTAAAATTTAGTCCCAGTTCTGGGCATGTAGACTATCTTCGTAACTACACGAGAACAGAATCTTTAAACAAAAACGTAACGTGAATTTCGGAAATATGGCCGCATAGAAGCACCAGCCATAATCAATTTTATTGGCGCAGTCTTTATAATTGGCCTATCCGAATTAATGTAACTACACTCAGAGACACGCGAAAATGCATTTTTTTATCTAGATTCACCTGTTATTTGCGAACACTCGGTTACGTGCTAATTATACCATTATACGGTTCGCAATATACATATCTACATGAATATCATGGGTATTTTTAGATGTTTGACCTGTAGACTTTGAGCCCGGTTTGACGTAACGTTGTTGTAAGATCGAAGGCGGCGATAGAGTTTAATGTTGCGTCGTGAAAACGACATCTAATGATGTCTCACATCGTCACAATACTTCGAAGATATAACAATTCATAGGGTATTTTACGATTTTTACGTCACGACGATATAAAAAATATTAATAGGATATTTTGCTAGCTCTATATGAGTAAAAAACTGAAAATAAATAATTAAGATAAGCTAACCTAGGAATGCAGTCTGGGAATTTTCTTTCGGCGGTTCTTTCTCCTCAGCAAGCCTTATATAGTGAACCACTGGTAGATATTTTTAATAAAATAATTAATGCACGTTGTTCACAATTTATTTTAAATTCATATTTCTAAAATGCGTAATTTGCACAAATGTAACTTTGACACAAAAATGTGTTTTTCTCAGTCAACCTTTGATAACGTTAACTGTAAATCAACAGAAACGACAGGGAGGGTAAAATAATTAATATACGCGATATAATCCGTTTAAATCATGTTATTTAAATGTGTGTCAGAAACCTATGAAGAAAATTTTATAAGATAGCCAAAGAGCAGTTGAAAATGCTAGATTTCGGTTCGTCTTTGGTTGGTTATTTAGTTAAATATTTACGTAATTAAGTAAACAGCAGGTGCCATAAGGTCTCTTTTTGAAGGACACACGCATATTATCATTGTACCCTTAATTTATTTTTATCAACCACCTTGAAAATATCAGTCTATCTGCTAAAAGCAGTATACCCTCCCACAAAACTGAAAGGTTGTAACAGACAATGATTTTTTACATCTTTACGACGTTTTCAATTTGAAATTGTATGCCCAAATGTATTGTTCACACATAAAAAACCAATTTAAATGCATAAGGGCCGTAATGCAAATTACTGCCTTTCGAATGCAGGTGCTTGGGACTAATGTTTTTTTGAAGTACCAAATTAATTTATTTCTGTAATGGCTTTTTCACACTAGTATTATTACATTGTCGACAAGCGTGTCTTTTTTTGGTAATTAGGAGAATTTGAATTGAATTACTTAATTTTGAGTTGAAGTTTGTTGTTTTAGGGGAAGACTGAATACACAGATAGGAAATTCAGGGATGTTCCCACACATGTTAATGTCTCTAGTGCTTGGAAAGTTGTCAAAAACATGTCAAATTTCACAGAATTCTGTTTGCACAGTGTAAACAAGTCCCATTTGATCTAAGATTTTGGTAATCTGTCGTTGACACTATTTTGTGCTCATTGTTGCGATCTACAGTTAAAAATAATAAATAAATAATAGGTAGGTACTATTTGCGAAAAGGATTATTTTATTTCTGAATTAAATAATAAAATGAGCAGTTATTCGAAAACCTAAATATGAAAGCATATTTGTTGTTTATTTTGCAAAATAAACAACAAATATGCTTCTTATTTTTTTAGGGAATAGATATTTTTTGGATTTCATAACATGTCTTTGCGACCTCATACCACAAAAAACGACTATTTAAACTTGTTCCAACCACAAATAGGTATATGATATTTTTACCTGGCTAAGAAGAACTGTTATGACGTTCTTGTCCTCTACAGACGAAATTGTGACCAACTATTAGATATCTTACTTATAAAGGAAATTGCGTCCATATTTTTTTGCATTGATAACGCAACGCACCCTTGCGAAGGGAAAATGTTAGGTCACCTTATACGACATGACGCTTTTAGAAGCAACATCATAGCAATAAAGGTGGAAGCAAGCGAGGAAGGGGAAGACCATTAATAAGCTACATTAAACAAATAAGAGAACATACACGTCATGTTGTATAAGCATCAACGAGAAATCTTTGGATATTAGGGCTAAGTGGAGACAGCTACATACTTCATCAGCTGCTGCGATTCCTAAAAAAACAAAAGCAATATTACAACTCAAATCTCAAAAAAACCACAACCCACTATACTGATAAACACAAATAAAACCACGTCTCGTGGCAATAAAAGAGTAAGTCATAACTCCACTGACCGATGACTGGCCAGTCGTAAAGATAAACGCTCCGAAAACGCCCTAAAATTGCTTTAAAACTAATGAGGGTTGCTCAATCGCTCATTAACGAGTGGTTACTTGGGCACTAAATCATTAGTGCATAAATCATGTTCTGGTGTATGGCGCTTTGGTCTACTGTAGTTGTTATTTTTAGTTTTTTATGCTTCGTTGTTTGCTCCGTTTAGTTGAAGTTTAGTAATGGACCCCAATTCAATGGTAATGAAGTTCGGTTATGGGCCTCAATTCAATGGGAATGAAGTTTGGTTATGGGCCTCAATTCAATGGGAATGAAGTTTGGTTATGGGTCTCAATTCAATGGCAATGAAGTGTGGTTATGGGCCTCAATTCGAAAGGAATGAAGTTTGGTTATGGGCCTCATATCAAGGGTATTTTCTCATTTGCTCAAGGTTAACTGAAAGAGATCCCTTGTAGGGATAAGTTTGCCTTTATACATGTTTATTATTTTGAAGTTTTGTGAATTGTTTTTGTGTACAATAATGTATTTAAATAAATAGAGGTACATATATTCGAGACCGCACTATATAGCGATATGCTTTATTGAAACTGTATTCATTGATATGGATCGTTTAGTATAACTGTGACACGCGACTCTTTGTCGCGCGACAAATACTGCCTGTCACTTTCCATTCAATACCGTGCGAGCAAGACAGGTAATGCAGAACGCGCGGCAAGCGATGTCGCTAGTCCTACTGCTCAATACTGTAAAATAATATTGCTTTTCTCTATTCTTTTAATATCGAGTGAGTAAAATGCGTGATGCTAACTGAACAGGACAAGTTGTGCTAGCCCGGTAGATGCAGGGATTGTTTCTGTAGCGCCAATACGAGTAAACTAGTTATATTTGTCATAACGTCCGATAATTTGTCAGGGAACTGATAAAATGAGAAAGTCGCCATTACGAGCTTCTGTTTAGATAAGCTAAAACAAACCTATAAAATGTCACGCCTGCTTCATTTTGACCATAGATGGAATAAACGGACAGGACAGATTTTGACGTTAGAGTATTGCATTATTATATACGTACCTACTCATAAGCTCATTAACATTATGCTTAATTAGTCTAGTGCAGTGTACTGTTATACTGCTATTATACACACTTGGTACTTTTATATTTTGTGGCGGAGACAATAAAGTAAATCGCCAATTACTGGCCACCGTTCAATAACTGGCCACCTCATACTAAAAATTAACTCTGCCCACCTACAAACTAAATTCATTTTAGTATAATTTGGCCAGTTATTGAAGGTTGGCCAGTAATTGGCGATTTACCTTACTTTTTTTAATTTTTTCATTAAGTATATTAATTTTATACAGAAAAGTCCAGTGAGTCTCAGACGTATTAAAATACATACGAAATGAGTACTCACGTCGTCGTCTTCGGTTGGCCGCCGCCGCGACTGATCGTAGCTCCTGATGCGCTGCAGTTTTACGAGCTCTGGAGAATAAAACAATCAAATCCGGGCTCATACTAGAGTGTCACTCAGCATTGCAAACGATCGGCATGAATAATCGGATCACGTTGCAATGGATTAAAGGGCACAGTGGCTCTCTAGGTAACGATGCAGCCGACCAGCTGGCTAGGAGAGGATCCGATGATTTGGCAATTGGCCCAGATCCTATGCTCCCCTTGGCGTTTAATCAGCTGCGTACATGGCTTCGTCACAGAACACGATCACAACACGCCGATCAATGGGCAGAAACCAGTACATGCAGGCAGTCCCGGGAAACAGTCCCATACCCAGACACACGCCTGACAAAGCGCCTGTTATCGCTAAGCAGGCCCGCTCTGCGAGTAGTAGTAGGCACTATCACTGGACACTGCACACTTAACAAGCATTTATATGTTCTAGGAATGACCGATAGCCCCCTTTGTAGGGGATGCCTGTCGGCCGAAGAAACAGCTACCCACGTGATCCTGGAATGCACTGCCGTAGCTAAGCAACGGGCTGAAATCCTCAAAGCACCGAGGTCACTTCGTGAAGCCTGTGGAGACACCAGGAGAATCCTGCGCTTCTGGACGGAGTTAGGCTGGCTAGACTATTAGCCGGCAAATCTGTACGCACAATGGCCCGAACATACACGGGCTAAGTGCGGAAAGCGGAGCCCATAACCATAACCATAACCATAACCATAGCTCCTGATGATGAATCGCGTACCGATTCGAAACATGTCGAGCGATATTCGTCTTCTACGTGAGTAAACCCGCTCCGTATGTGTTTTAATTATATCATATTACTAACTAGACTAGGTGCCTGCAAATTTGTCCGCGTAAATATTTGTCCATTAGCGTTATCGGGTAAAAAGTAAGTATCCTATATCCATTGGGTGTCCAGCTATTCCTAAACCAAAATTGGTTAAGATCCGTCTAGACGTTTCAGCGTGATAAGAGGACAAATATTTTTTTTACCTGAAAATGGAACCTGCGAATGGCTGGCGCTGGCGCAACGCGCCTGTACAAATCTTGCATCGCGCTGTTATGATTTTTCCTGAAATGATTACCCGTCTCCATATAAAACTGAATGCAATTTTATAATATTATAATAGATGATAAGTACATATTATAATAGATGATAAAAGTCACGGAATCTCGGAGAAGATCGTGTCATATCTAGGACTTAATTTAACGTTTCTAAAATAACGAAATAAATATTACCATTATTAACCCCTGCTACGTTTTATTTCACATTGTGATGGAACTAGGTATATCCATGGAAAAAGCTATGCGGATCTTCATTTTGATAAGCGATAAAATTTAATACGATGAGTTTTACCACTAAATTTCAAATTTAATAAAATCCAATTTTGATAAAATTATGTAAAAAATAAAATATAAACTTGTTCGAATGGTAAAACAATGTAGTTTTTTTGTCCATTAGATATTCTGTCGTGATATTGCGAAAACTCTTGTCAAATTTGGAGCATAAAAAACGACATATATTTCATACCAAAATAATAATACTTCATTAAATCGGTTTTCACTGTAGTTGCATTTGTGTTAGTGAGTATCAATAAAACTTACGCACTTTGACTTTTAAAATAGCTTGGCCCTTCTATATGCAACGTATCTTTGGGCTTAAGTATATTATGGTTAAACAAACTACAAACGTTAAGTTTCGGCGTTAAAAAGTCTATTAACCTATTTTATTTAAAAGTTACTCCTATCGAATCCATTTGCTTTTAAACTACTCGATTTTAAACCTTAAGCTGTTAGTATAAATGTTTCAAGAAGTGCATTTTGTCGTAGTTAAAATGTAATATGGGAAGCCGAATTAACGGTACAGTTAAGTGGCTTCTATTGTAATTCTGAACGTAGGTTCTAATGCAGGTAAGAACATGTTGGAGAGCATTTTGTAATCACTTCTGTGGCGCTGATCGGGATTTATCTACGAGATCGAATGAAATGAGGAGATTCGTAGACGAACCAAGGTCATCGACATAGCAAACCGGGTAAGCACGCTGGAGAGGCAATGGGTGCACGTAGCTCCAAGGACGGATGGCTGTTGGGGCAGAAAGGTTCTCGAGTGGAGACCACGTACCGATAAGCGCAGTGTAGGCCGGCCACCCGCAAGGTGGTCGGACGACCAGGTTAGAGTTGCGGGGACTCGCTGGATGCGGGTCGCTGCTATCCGGCCCATGTGGAAGTCAATTGAGGAGGCCTATGTCCAGCAGTCGACGTCCTATGGCTATTCCCGGTCTCTCCCACCAGACTCCGCATTTCAATTTTTCTTTGAACTTAGATCTTTGTATCAATGGTTAATGGAGATTTTATTTCCAACTGTACTTTTTTGCACGAACGTCAATTGATCATATAGTGTTATGTTCCCACCCAGGTCTACGGGCCAGAGGGGCCCATCAGCTATGTGCCCAACAAAACGTATTTCCGGGCGAGTACACGCGGGGCGCGATGCTCGCCTCTGAACTTAATTCTAGTTTAAATCTAAAACACTAACCTTCGCATTGATGCCGATGTAGCCCAATTTCCAGCAAATGTGAGTTAGTGTAATGTGTGTGAATGTGATTTGCTGGCGCCAAAAAGTCCTCTCCGGGTCCGCACCACCAGTCCGTTCAAAACCACAATTTTCACATCAATTAAGAACCAAAATGTAACCAAATATTAACGAGGTTCAGGCAAACAAAACCACTCGATTCCAACAAAATATATGCAAAAAAGCGGATACCGAAACACGTGTCTCAAAACGCTCTTATCCCAAAATCAAGTACCTATTCTTACAAGTGAATATACGTAACCTCAAAAATCATAGTGTCAAAAGTGACGGCTCGGATGCATTTCGTTCCATGCAAAGTAATGTCATCGGGACAGAACATATAGTAATCAAACGAACTCAAACTCTATGGAGTTTCGTCGTGCAAAATTATTTTCATTGTATCACTTAGAAGTTCGTGCCAAAGTACTAATGTGAGACTTAATAACAGATATGGATAAATGGATTAATGGAAGGAGATTACTTCGGAACGAGTAGAAGTGTTTTGGCATCAACTTCAAAAGGTGAATACAATGTAAATACCATTCACATAACATACGATTAATGATCGAACCGGGTTTTAATTCGATTGAAACTGAAATATAGACATTTGAATGATGTAGCCATGTTATATATTTTTTTATTTTTTATTTATTTAGGTAAACAAACAGTCACTACAAATTGACTAGTCAACTAAAAGTAACTTAGAATTATATACAGTATGTGTGACCAACACCGTTCACCACTTATTAAGGGTATGGGTATGGCATAGTGAGTCTGAAGGACTTCTGTTATCCAACAACAACAACATAACTGTCTTTTTTTTTAAAGTATGTGCAAAATAAGCGCCTACACATCAACAGTGCGGCATGCAAGTGATATGGCTGATGGTTACTCGAACTCCACTCAACTCCTCAAAAATTTACATATTTGTGACTAAAAGGGGCACCTTTTAGGGTAACTTTGTCCGCGTGGAAAAAAACAGGTAATCTTTTTCTTCCGTAGTCGTAATGGGAGCTAGCCATGTACAAAAAAAGTGTACTCTAATTGTAGTACTCTAGCTATTTATGCGCGATGAGGGCACAGAGACACATACATACAAAAAATAAATAACATACTAGCTGTGCTTCGCGGTATTACCCGCTCTTTCCACAGGAACACTTAATTTATTCAGGATGAAAAGTATCCTATAACCTTCCCAGCAGGGACTCAATCTATCTCCATACCAAATGTGACTTAAATCGGTTCAGTGGTGTAAGCGTGAAGATGTAACAGACAGACACACTTTCGCATTTATAATTACATAATATGGATGTATATTATTTTAACCCATCCATTTTGGCTCTCTGCAATAACTGCTTAGCTTATATTTACACTTCTTGCGCGTTTATACTGTGTTTACTTTTTGTCCAATAAATAATTCTATCCTCTTATCTCGTCTTAAATGTACTCCACAACTCACTGAATTATATACAGATGTTTCTGCGCTCCACCGTACAAGATGTCAAGACCAACCCAGTCGCAAAAACTTCACTGTTTTTTACAAAAAAAGATCCGTAGGAGGGGCTGGGAACAAATGACGATCAAACAACTATCCTCTCCGAACAAGTAACAAGTTGCAAGTCACAAGTTTCAATAACCAGCGCTTGAGTCGAGTTGGTGAGAGTTTATACGAGTTCGGAATGTATTTTTGAATTTGCTTTTGGATTTATTTAATTGGCTTATTATGGCTGCCCTACGATTCGTATAGTAGTAGGTATGATAGTATATCACCTTAAATCACTTACTTTACTTAAGACAATTTCTTTTGTGCCGCGACAAATTATGCAATTCTGCATCTCATTGTACCTTAAGGTTCTATTTCGATTCGATTTGATTCCTAATTGTAGAATAGAATACTTACTCTTTATTGCACACCTCAAGAAGAAAGAAATTTAAATACAGATAACACTTATCATTACAATAGAGGTAAACAATAGGCGATCTTATCGCTAAAAAGCGATCTCTTCCGAACAACCTTGTAATGTGTATTTTTTTACAACAATGGAAGCATATCCAATGGCATTTTTTCTCGTTTTGTATTGCTAATGCTAAGGTAACGAACGACAAGTCGGATGATTTTTTTTTCTTAAAGTTTCATTCTAACTTTTTGCTCCTTACCTATTTACGAACTTATAGTGTGTGCATGAATTAATCTTTCTTTCAAAATGGAATGTAATAACATTATCGCCAGTTAAAAGCTAAGTGGAGACAGTGTCCCTAACACCATATCATTAGGTACGGATAGACATCAATATGGCTTATTTTTAAACCAACTTCACTTTATCCGCATCATGCCGTAAGAGGGTATACCACTGGTAATATCCCACCAGTTTTAATTCCGTGGAAATCTGACGCTTCATGGTATTACCAGACAAAAATAAATTCCTTGTGCCTGTGGTAAGAATTTCAAAATAAATAAAAAGCAGAACTTGGCTTCTGTATTTTATATATGTTAAATTACAATACCTGTATTAAATCATCTATTACAACATTGAAAGCATAATTTTAAATTGCATAGTATGGACACAATAAATTACAATGTTTTTTTCTGGGGGAAAAAAAAAATGTTGCTGGTATCACTCTGATGAGTTTCATGTATTACAAACCATTGGTTCAAAATTATAGGTAAGTTTATATTCTTGATTATTAGAAAATATTATTTTTTATATTGGCAGATTATTATTTATAAATAAAAATCTGCCGCATCCCGTCATATTAAGCAAAACGCAAGCTGTCAAATGTCAACCATAATGTGTCAAACTATGCAAAACAATTCTTTGACGCGTCCGTCGTGTTCGTGTCGCGTCATGTCATTCGGCTTCTACGAGTACCTTGAATGTTCGAATGTGCTCTCTCTCCTTTGTTCATGTTATTTTCGCTGCTTTCGTTGAGTTTATTGTTACTAGTTTGTTGAGTTTTTTGTTACGTTTTTGTGTTACCTTTTACTGTTACGTTGTTTGTGTGGTATCTTGTTTTAATAAGCAAGATGAACCCTCGACCAAGCACATCCCAGGAGAAGGAATCCGACTTCCTTTCTCCTAAAAAGAAAAGGCCACGTGGGGCTTTTTCTCACAACGAGAAGTCAATCATAGTAAATGTATACAAATGCATTATAGAGACTTGGCCACAAACAGAAGGTTGGAGTGCGTCGGATTTACTTACATATATCACTCAACGTAAAGCTTTACTTATTACTTATTTTGTAGCTTTATATACCTCTCTGATACTAA
The DNA here is from genome assembly GCA_947623375.1 of Apotomis capreana. Lineage (NCBI taxonomy): Eukaryota > Metazoa > Arthropoda > Insecta > Lepidoptera > Tortricidae > Apotomis > Apotomis capreana. The sequence continues at coordinate 1,543,452 of OX392515.1, read as the reverse complement.
TTTCAATGCAATCCATAATACAAAATTATTAAAACAGCGCATATTAAAATATAGCTTGTATAAAAATGTTTCTTACCTCTGAAACGTCAAATTATGACAGATGTCCGAATTCCACGGAATTAAAAATCAGAGTTGGTCGAGAGCATCTTCAGGGACTTCCGGTTCGTGTCCTAAGATGGCCGCATGCGTTTAAGTTTAGTTGTTCATTATTTATTCATTTTAGTTGTTCAATGTGTAGTATTGACAGCGTATTGTGCAGTGATCTAACGTATGAGTGAATAGCTAATGAAGAATTCAACTTGAAGCGTTCATAGCCCTTCCTGGGTCAAGGCCCGATAGTCCGCGTGGTTTTTTGTAAATCGCTATCACTTTACAAAAAGCACGATTTTTTCAACTCACCGTACAACGTGGTATCAATCCTCTATCTAGTCGCCTAGTGCGATTGGCAACGAGACATTGGCAGTAATGGTCGCTTAACTGTGACCGGTTGCCATTTAAAAAAAAAAATAGAATAGAAAATCAGAGTTTAAATGTTTTCTTACTCCATCAAACTTAACTAAATTTTTGAATTATTCGGCTATAAACAGACGCCTAGTAACACACGTTTTATAATTGCAAATACCGTAACGAATTCTTCCATTCAGGGTGGTAATTCGACCAATTTTAGAGAGATGATGGAGATCTCTCCATTTCATCGCCATCCGTCACTTGTGACTAGGTCTACTTGAAAAGTGGCGATATCCCTAGAACATCGCAAATTCGTCAATCCGGTCGCGCTAAATTTGCGTTTTCTTTGTATGTGTAATGCGTGATTCAAGTGACACATCTCAAGTGATCATTATCGCCTTCGTATTTCCAAAATTGATATGAGATATGTCACTTGAAGCTGCAACGCATTTGAATGACAGTTCAAAGTCGATATCACTGTTATCTAATAGAGTTTTGACGTTTTGCGATCTCTCAAACGGCATTCTCGAATTAGGTCCCAGTTTCCAATATTTCGTTACGATTGCTAAAGTTTTACAGAAGAATACAGTCGAGAACGAAATTTCGACTTGTATGAAAAATAAGCAGTGCTTATATACAATACTCTTTTAATTTGCTTGTAAAGTGGCCTATTACACCGTTTTCAAGGACCGTGTTTACTCGTGAATTTTATTTATATATTATAATTTATTTAACGTCAGCGAAAATATTTTAAGCTAGAAACGTAACGGTACGTAGGCTTCTTGATTAATTAATTTGTGGAACGTAAAACACACCCGTAAATTGAAACGTATTACTTATTGAAGCTGCAAGGCCACTGCGCAGCCCGCTTGCAGCTGACATGCGGTTTGACCGACTCAAAGTATAGTTTATTACATTACTAATGCATCAGAACAGAACTGCAATTTTAAATAAATAAATATTAAGAGACAACCTTACACAAATCAACCGAGTCCCAAACTAAGCAAAGCTTGTACTATGGGTACTAGACGACGATATACATACATAATATATAAATACGCACATAGATTTTGCAGCTCAGTTTCTGCCTGCTTCAGTCCTAAGCACCTAAGTGTTCAAAGTGACATTAAATGTATTATGTGTAGAAATATATACTTTAGTAGTCAATAATCGATGTACAAACGTCACTAGCAGACCCATCATAATTGGCGACAATTACGTGTAGGCCTGTAGATATATTTATAAATAGATAAGGCAGTGTTAGATACGATTAAGCGTGAAAATTGGCTGATAATATGGAGAGATATACATTGTCAATAACCTATGTACGAAGGTTAATTGCAGATTATTATAACAAGGGGGACCTAATCGCATTCAAAAAGTGTGGGCCGCGAGTGGCGTGGCAGCACGGACAGCTGTCCCTGATGAAGGGCTCCATATGAGTTCGAAACATGTCGGGCCGTTCCTGACAATTTTTACGTGAGTTTGAACCGTTTTTATAATTATTGAAGATGTCTCACAATAGTTTTAATAATAATATTCATAAAGTTTTTATTTAATTAGCTCGACGTTTCGAACATGATGTTACGTTTATGGTCTTGAAGGGATCGACACTTTTTTAACGCGATTAAGCCGTTTTGTTATAATAATGTGTGAAAATCGTGTAAGTTTAAATCAATATGTCACTTGCAAACCCGTTATAATTGGCGAGAACTACGTGTAGATAGAAGTCAAAAATAGATAAGGTAGTGTTAGATGCAATGAACTGTATAAAGTGGGTTTTCATTCTCCAGACATGTTTTCTAAGTTATCTGTAGATTCCGAGGTATTTTAAATTTTCGAATGCAAGCTTCTTTCCGAAACCAATAGTCTTTCTGATTTTTTTTCTGTTTGTCGGAACTTAATAGATTAGGTACAAGTCTTAAAAAAGTTGGGAATGGTTTAAAACAATTCGGAATTGAAAATAGGGGCATGAAACAATCGACCAAACAGTAAGAAACCGACTGTGTTGGCGTGGGTCTAATTTCAAAATGGTGGCACAAATGTAAACGATCCCCACAGCGACTTTGGTTATGTCTCGTTCAATAATATCTCATTAAATTTTCATTAGTGATGTTTTTTTTAAACAGTTCATTTTAGGTTCAACTAGATACTCGTACTTTTTAAAATATAACAACAACAACAACAATACTTTATTGCATACCAAGAAGAAAAATATTATATGAGAAATCTTAAATTAAACAATGGTAGATAATAGGCGGTCTGTAAAATATTTTTTTTTTTATAAATAAAAATAAATCAAAGAGTGATTCTATATGAAGACAAGCATTTCTCTTGAACGTAAACATATTCTTTAGCTCTAGCACCTACTGATACTGACTACACTCTAACTCTACAGGAATACCATAATCCTATAAGCATCCAGTGAACCAACAAATCCAGTTAACAAGCGGCTGCCGACGAATCTATCCATTTACATCATCTATATGAGCAGTATACGCCAAAGGTCTTATATTTTCCTAAAGTATGCTTGTAAAATGCAATCATTTAGTTCATACATAGGGTTAATTTTCAAAAAATATCGATAGCGAAGTAAATGCTATTGTGAATTTAGTCCTAGTATGTGAAAATGGTTTTGTCTGGTTTTAGTCTATCTGCGGTTAGTACGACTCGTTGTTTAATGCAATTTTGTTGCGGTTTCGTAAAATTTTAAACAATTGCGGCGGTCTGTTAGATGTGCTGGGGAACCCCCGACAAAACCGTTTTCTAATTAATAAAGATTATAATAAAATAGGCACAGGTTTTTGAGCGAGTGAGTGAAACGAGCGCTTATCAGTTTCAGCTTGGCCAAAAATTCTTTAGTGTGTTTAGATATCCGACTGTTCTAGTACAGGTCGCATTGCTTAACCGATTCTCGTAAAATTTCGTGAACAGATTCGATAATTAGATTTATTTTTGAAAATTACTGACGTCTTTCGGATGAGGGTTGAAAACGTAAACAAGAACAAACATTTTTTAGCCATTTTGTTTATTTTTTATGCGGTACTAATAATCCAAAATAATCCAAACTTATGAGATTTTAAATTTGAATTTAAATAATAGCTATATAGTTAAAAAAGCTTTCTTGGTGTTTATTTTATGGTTTTTCATGGTATCAAATTAAAATATCAAATTAAGGGACAAACTAAAATTAAAGGCATCGCTCTTAAGTCAACCAAATGAATGATCGACTACAAAACCATATTGCATAAATTCCAAACGCAACGTTGCACACCGCAGTGTAAAAAAACTGCCAAGTTCCTGTCCCACGTGTCTCATGTTTCCCGGTGCAAAATATCCGCTCACAAGTATCGGAAGGACGCTGTGGTGGTTTAGGGTCCCTTTTATAGAACAGTCATGATATTACATCTAATAACGTCTGATCTCAAGGACAACCTTGATATAGAAAGAGAACGGAGAGTCCTATCTATCCGAGCTAACATGATAGCACGACGATTCGCACGTTGCTCCCCACAGGCTAAGATAACGCTTTTCAGGGCATATTGCACAACATTTTATACCTGTAGTCTGTGGGAACGGTACACGCAGAAGGTATATGGGGCTCTCAGAGTGCAATGCAACGACGCGATCGGGGTGCTGATGGGGCTGCCCCGCCGTAGCAGCGCGTCCGGCATGTTTGCCGAGGCGCGAGTAGATTGGTTCCGCGCCACCATGCGCAAGCGTGGGTCTGCTGCCGTGGCTCGCGTGCGGGCCAGCCCCAACACCATCCTTAAAATGATAGCGGACAGACTCGACTGTCCCTATATAAATCACTGTTGCATGCTTCATGTAAAAACTAACACTTAGAATAAGACAAAAATGTACTACTAACAAAATGAGTCAAACTTACTTGAAATAAAAATGATTATTATTATTATTAAATTGAAGTTACATGTCATTTGATTATGCAAAATTAAAATCAAACTGTTCATTCTGTAAGTAGGCCACTAGGGCGCTTTTACGAGTCTGAATCTGAATCTACTACAAAATAACAGAAATAAATTATACTTAAAACCTTAAAATTATGCTATGACTAATTGGTACACGTAATATACAATTTTAAGTATCCATTTTCCTTTTACTCTAGGCCTCAAAGTGAATAAGGTAATACTACATTACAACATCATTCTTAGAGATGTATGTAGTAAGTAGAGATGTAAGTATTCACAACATGCAATAAAAAAAACCTAGTGAAAAGGGGTAAGTTAGGTTTAACCTAGAAGCAAAGGAGCTTAAGTCATACAATAAAGTCATGACCTTTTGTTTCTGGTTAGTATTTGACTTTAAATAATGCTAGTGTTGAAATAACTCCAAATACAAATTATTTTACATGTTATTACTGACAACCGTGTGCAGCTTCTTTGCTGGCAGAAATGAAGTCTTGTAGTCTATCTGCTTAGTATGTTTTATCGTTGTACCTATATATTTATTTATATTATATTATGTATTTATTATATTAAATCCATACTAATATTATAAATGCGAAAGTGTGTGTCTGTCTGTCTGTCTGTTACCTCTTCACGCTAAAACCGCTGAACCGATTTAGATGAAATTTGGTATATACATAGTTTCAGTCCCGGAGAAGGACATAGGATACTTTTCATCCCGAATAAATGTAGTGTTACCTTGGGATGAGCGGGTAACACCGCGGGGCACAGCTAGTGTATGTATATATTTACATGAATAGCAAAATTTATCTGTAAGTATTATAATTATGTTCTGTTACTTATGTGTAAGTTAGTTGCACCGCCTACAATTTATCCGTTTTGCCCTAAGGTTGAGTGGTAGAGAATGTCTCATGGCATTAAGTCCGCCTTTTGTACGATAAGTTTTCTTTTGTGCAATAATGATTAAATAAATAAATAAAATAAACATGCAGCGAATCCTTATCCTTGTTAATATATTCGAGCTTCCGGGGAAACGCCGGAACACGACGCCCCTCGGCCAAATTTCCTTTGTGAAGGTTAGCCCGAAATCCTCACAATAATTACGGGTGCTATTGTTTGAAATTTTCTCGATAGACGTGTAGTTTCCGCTAATGAGGCTGCAGATAACATGGACTAGTGAAACAAATAGACTGTCAATCTTTTATAAATTTTAATTTTTTTTTTACGATAGTTGGGTAAAAAGCACCCTATATAACCTTTGGATGTCCAGCTATCCCTTTACCAAAATTGTCCATTTGTCCAGCTGTTCCGGCGCGATGAGAAGACAAATAAATTGTGACCAACAGATGGCGCCAGACTGGCATGACCCATACAAAACAAAATACGATCCTGCATCACGCTATTTTTCCTGTAATCATGACCCCTCTCCATAGATAACTGATTTTCAATACAAATCTAAAAAAATATAATACATAGTATAGTATCGACGACGCGGTTGGCGCACTTTCTAGTGCACCTATAGAAATAATTCTTTTGGTTGAGCGAATCCACTTAGCTTTGCACCCGATGAACAATACACATTATCTGCATTGTTAGCTGTGGCCACAACTGCCACTTCAAAATGTAAGACGTTATAAGTGCAAACTACTTTTACACTAAATTAGTCTTTAAGTCAAACGAAATAAGGTTTACTCTTAAACAAAGAGAACAGAGATGTTGGTCACTTCATTGTCTTTATAAGCATCGAAACGAGCTTCACTGCTCTTTCACTTACGAAGTGACCAACATCTGTGTTCTCTTTGTTTAAGAGTAAACCTTATTTTGTTTGATTTAAAGACTAATTTAGTGTAAAAGTAATTTGCACTTATAACGCCTTACATTTTGAAGTGGCAGTTGTGGTCACAGCTAACAATACAGATAATGTGTATTGTTCATCGGGTACAAAGCTAATCTGCCGAATCCTGCGCTAGATCAGACGACGCAACGGAGCCACGCTGTTACGTCGCCTAAATCAAACTAGATTTAAGTTTTTATTTTTATTTTCTGTATAATTTTGTAGTCCACCCTTCCTTGTCCTTGGTTTAATTACTGTAATGCTGTGTAACTAATTTGAATAAATAAATAAAATAAATAAATAAATGTAGAATCAACTGTTTGAAAAATTCAATGGTTCTGGCATCAGGTTCGGTGGTTCAAATCCTGTCTGAACCGTTAAATTTTTCAACTTTCCGCTTCATTGTAAACATTTAGATCACTTCTTGCCAATGTTAGGAAGAGGTATTTCGCCAACGTGTGTCAGTAGTTTGGTTGGTATATGCATCCATAGTAAAAGTTGCTCAGTATGACACCCACATGTGTTTTACCCTTCTTTTAAGATGTTTTATACCCTTCTTTCATAGGCAAAGGGCTATTTATCACGGGATAAATAAGTGACAAACCATCTGTCACTCACACTTGCATTTTGCTTAAGAGGCCTTATTCCTTAAAAAAAAAACAAATTATTGCAAATATATTGATAATTTCCACCAACTTTTTGAAGTGAATAATACTTTTTCCCTAGTTCTAGGTAGTTATTTTATTTTATTTTATTTATTTAAACTTTATTGCACAAAACAAAAGTCAATACAAATGGCGGACTTAATGCCAAATGACATTCTCTACCAGTCAATCATAGGGCCAAACAGAGATACTAGAAGTGGGTGCAAATCAGAAATCTGATGGTACAGAGAGGATCTAGAGTACAAGTAAATACAAAATATTATATTACTGTTTATACAAAAATACATATACCTACATTTACACACTATAATATAATAAATATACAGATATATACATAATATAATATATATATAAATATATACGAAAGTCTACAACATGGGATGATGGATGAACTATTCGAGCTCTTGTTCCAGCAGATGCTTACGCAGCATACACTTGAAAGCTACCTTGCTTGGGGCTTGTCTGATAGAGAGAGGGAGTGAATTCCAGAGACGGCATGCCTGAACGGCGAAAGAATTAGACATAAAACCAGTATGGTGCGAAGGAATGGAAAGTTTGAGAGTTCGAGAGGAACGAAGTTCACAGCCTGGACGGGGAGTTTGAAAAATGAATTTACTTTTGAGATATCCTGGTGTAGAAGGCTCGAACAGGATAGAAAACAGACAGCAAAGGATCCTGAGGGATCTGCGACTACGAATAGGAAGCCAGTTAAGCTGACGGCGAAATAATGAAACATGATCGTATTTTCGAAGTCCGAAAATGAACCGTATACCATTATTAAGAAGACGATCAAGTTTGTTGAGGGACTCTTGTGTGATGTTCGTGAGGCACACATCAGCATAATCAATAAAAGGTAACACCAACGCCTGCACAAGTAACTTTTTGGTACTTACTGGAAGAAAGTTTTTAAATTTATAAAGGTTGCGCAACGTACCAGTGACCTTCCGACTTACCTCCGAAAGTTGACCATTCCATGCCAGGTTAGAGTCTAACACTAAACCGAGATTCTTTACCTGCTTGGAGAGGGGAATGTGCTCACCATCGAAGAGGATCGGAGCAACAGAGGTGGCAGGGAGCTTAGAAAGTTGCCGCTGACTGCCCAAAATTATAGCCTGGCATTTAGTGGGATTAACACAAATGCCAAATCTACTAGACCAATCAGCGATGTGGTTCAGATCATCGTTAATCAGAGAGATAGCGGAGTTAATGTCACTGACGTCTGCTTGGGAATAAATTTGTAAGTCGTCAGCATACAAATGGTAAGAACTGAGAAGATTAGTCGTTATAAGGTTGATGAAGACAGAAAACAGCAGGGGAGATAGAATACCACCTTGGGGCACTCCAGTATTTAGATCGCACCAATCAGATAATGACCGTTTGCCTTTTACAGCCTGGGTACGGTTCGAGAGATAAGTCGAAAACCACTCAGTTGCACTAGACGATACCCGCAAGTGCCTTAGAATCGCAAGGAGTAGATCATGGTCAACCGCGTTAAAAGCGTTTGAAAAATCGATGAGCACCAACACTGTAACCTTGGTTGATTCCATGCCATGTCTAACGTCTTCGATGACATTAAGGAGAGCAGTAGTGGTGCTATGTCCAGAGCGGAAGCCAGATTGAAAAGGAGATAGTAGTACATTACGATTAATAAAACTAGATAATTGTCTGTGAGCAACTGCCTCGAGAATTTTGGAGAGAAATGGAAGAATTGAAATGGGACGAAAGTGATTGAGAGCACTGGGGTTTGAAACTTTAGGGAGAGGGATTACAAAGGCCTTACGCCAACAGGATGGAAATACCCCAGAGAGCAATGAAGTATTGACAATGTGAGACACAATAGGCAAAATGCAGTCGAGAATGAGAATGATCATGATTCTACTCACATTATCATGTCCGACAGCCTTGGACTTGATTGACATGACGACTTTGCGGATATCCTCGTCATTAACTGGGGTGAAAGTAAATGGCACAATATCGGTATAAGGAAGCGAAGCAATAAAAGATAGAGTTTCTAATTTAGTAACGGGATTGAGAGGAGAAGATTTAGAGAAGTGTGTATTTAGTTCGTTAAGAGAAAAAGTAAATATATCAACTTCAGACTTGGGTAAGCCGACACCAAGAGATTTCAAAAATTTCCATGTATCGGCTGGAGAGGACGTAGAGATATTCTCGTGAATATAGCGACGCTTCGCAGCTCTTACCATCTGATTGCAACGATTTCTGGCAGTTTTAAAAAGGCCCCAGTTCTCGTCGCACCGATCCTGCTTATATTTACGAAACGCTTTATCTCGTCAAGTCATCGCCATGCGAACACCTCTGGTAATCCATGGAGCAGGCGGCCGCCTGAGCTTGACTGCACGCACCGGCGCATGATCATCGAACAGTTTTAAAAGGGCGGAGTTAAAACGATACACTTTATCGTCTACTGTTGATGCCTCAAGCGTGGGCGCCCAGTCAACCGAAGCGGCATCCCGCTTGAGTTTATCGATATCAAGGCGAGCAAAACTACGCTGATGTATGACTACAGGTTCTAACTTTGGTGGCTTGACTTTGTATGCAAGGAAAATTAGGTCATGATGTGAGAACCCCGGTGCTAAAAGCTGACCAGATTTAACAATGTCGTCGGAAGAGGAAGTTATGATCAAATCCAACCAGGTGTCAGGGGAGTCGGTGTTGTGATGCGTTGCGTTTAAAGGTACCACCGAAAAATCAGCAGAATCTATAATAGACTCGAGCCTACGTGATCTGGAGTCTTCTTTCAGTAAGTCGGTGTTAAAATCCCCCATGAATATGTGATGCATGCACTCACTACCAACCGCTAAAAAGAGAGCCTCAAGAGAAGAAAAATAATCAACGGTTGGTGGACAGTAGCATACTCCTAAGATAATAGCCACTCCAGAGAGTTTAACTTCGATAGCTAAATACTCCATGGAACCGGAGTATAAAGCAGGCGAAGAATTTATTATTTTATAGGGTATATCGGCCCGGAGGTAGATCGCAACCCCCCCACCACCTTTACCAGTGCGGTCATTACGCAGCAGAACGTATCCGGGTAGGCAGCAGGAAGTAGAAGGGATATCAGGCTTGAGCCAGCTTTCACTGATAAGGATGGCATGTACTTCAGAGGAAGAGAAAGTGTCTAGCAAATCAGTGAAGTGACTTACAACACTTTGAGCATTGATATGGCAAACATTAAAACAATTATGAGTATTCTGAAATTCACAACCCAATAGTGAACTAAGCGTACAAGGCTCAATCGACTCCTCAAGAGAGTGGAATGAACTAGACAAGTCGCAAGCAGAGTAAAATGAGTCATCATATCCATCGGTAGACATAAAAATATATATAATAAAATAAAATATAAGTATGTAATAATAAATATGAGTTATTAACTTAATACTTCAGTAGTACTGATTAGCCCACCGGTCAACCGCACACACACAACTAACCGTCATAACAAGTAGGTATAACAACATTGAAATAGTAACTACAAAAAAGAAAAAGAAAGCAAGATACACAGATAAAAATAAGACGTTGCGAATTGCGATTAGAAACAACACACATAACGAATTACTGAACGCGACCGTAAACGTCACATTGACATTTGGCATGTCAGTCAGTCTGTCACTTAAAATATGAATTTATATTTAATTTACAAGAGCGTCGGTATACCTAAAAACTATAAATGAACAAAGAAATCAGTAACTATAAAGGGTACCTACGCACAGATTAAAAAGAAAATGGTGTAAATTATGTTTTCCCAACGCAACAGCTATCGAAAGCTACTATATCTATGATCGAAAGCGAAAGCACTATTTCGAGGTAGCAACTTTTGGAATTGCGGCGTCTTGGGCTGAAGTCTTCTGTCTCCTCGTCGAACGCGTAGTCTCAGCAAGCTTCTTAAGCGACGGATCAACCTTTGGAGCCGAAGCGTCGACCTTCAGCGCACCTGAGACAGCGATCGGTGCCGCCGTGCCACTACTCGACGACGCAGCTGGATTTGGTTTGGTTGCCGACGTGCCAGCCTTGACGTCTGCTTGCTCCACGCTCGCCACAGGCATAGTGATGGGGTGGTCTTGATACAGCTTATTCAACTGCTGCGCTGTCACTACACGATGCAGCTCTCCAGTAGGCAGCTTGATGAAAATGGTGCCATCATAAGACCAGACCCTGCGCATTCCGAACCTCTTGCGTGCGTCGATGAAGACTGCTTGACGTTGGCGGGTCAGAAACTCTGATACTACAATAGAAGAGCCCTTTAGAGCGCTCTTCTTCCTCCAGATAGTGTCTTTGAGCGCTAAATTGCTGCAGCGCACTAAGATGGAGCGTGACTGACCAGTAACAGGTGCTCCCAGCCGATGACAAACGGAGAAGGATGCAGAGGAAACCTCGGGCAACTGCAAACGCTCCCGACAAATCGCAGCAACAGCTTCGGCAACATTTTCACTGCTTGCCTCTGGGACTCCTGCCAACATCAGATATTTGCGACGGTGACGCATTTCGATGTTGTCTACAGTGCTGCTCAGCGCCAGGATCTGCTGTCGAATTACCTTTACCATTGCCAGAGTCGCCTCCTTGAACTTGTCCAGCTCCACTCTAAGGACATCAATGGTGTCAGTGCGTGTCGGTGCAGTTTGTAGTGCCGATTCAAACTCCGCAAACTTGTGAGTCAACATAGTCTCCAGTGAGGTCTGGGCAGCAGCTATTGCCTCCAAGGAAGACATTTTGTTCCGAAACTTCAATGGCCAGTGTGTGCAGTGAGGTAGCTGGCAGGTGCTAGTCAGTAATGCCCTTTCAAGGCATCAATGAAAGTTGCCTACAATGTATGTATTTAAATACTGATTCTAATAACTTTTGATATTCAAAACTAATTGATTTACTGTGTAAAATAATAATTAATATTTATTTACTTTGAGACTGACTTGTTACTTTTTGAGCACCTACCCCCAAAAAAAAAAAAAAACTGTAGTTACATAGCTATTTCATGCTTTCATTGCGCGCAGTCGAAAAAAGGTTGAAAAAACTAATTTTCCGCGTGAATTTTGTCAATTTCGAGTAGTTTTTGAAACAAACATTATTAATTGAAAAATCTAACTGTAGGTTTCAAATATATACCAATAAATCTCAATAGCCCTGTTCTAGGTAGTAACATAAACAATATCTTAAGAAACATGTTTGATCATAGAGAAAAATGTCTAAAACAATCAGCATTTTAAATGGAATAAGGCCTCTTAAGCGCGACCGATGCTTTGTCACTTATTTATCGCGTGAAAGCAACCATCATAGGGCCTCTGGTCAAACTATGTATAACACATAGTATAACAAGCATATCTGCATTACAACATGGCGGCTAGGCCGACCTGGCCGCCTCAGGCTCGACGGGACAAAGCCTGTCCGGGGTTTGACGGGGCTCTGTTACGGTGTTGCTGGACGGCAAATAACGTCCGATGCACTGGTGTTCATTATTGAGGGCGTGTAGCAAAGGTAATATTCAAACGTTGGTTGGTGAATACAATACAAGTTTGTTATCGCACTCACCGTGAAACAAAGTGGAATCAGGTAAATAATACACGGTATTCGGAATTCTGTTAATTGTCAAAAATAAATCGACAATCTGAATGCAATTAGGCGATTACAGATCTTCTAAAGCTATCTAGTAATTTGGAAAATATGACATTAGGAGAGAGAAAAACGCTCACGTTTTAATTTTCCAAACCATCTAGACATGTTCCCTAAGTGAACCAATTACTTAGTAAAAATATAAGTGTAATAGCTTTAAGTAATTTTAATTTACGAAATAATTACTTAATATTAAGTTTCTTTCCGCTTTCTTCTCAGCGGTCTCCTCTTGTGAAATGCCGGTAGATTCAGAAACAGACTTGTAAAAGTGCCCGTGTGGCCTATTTACAGAATAAACTTTTCGATTTTGATTTTACACCAGATAGTGCAGGTCTAGATTTAATTTATTTGCTTACCCATTTGTATTCGAAAGCCCACTCTACTCATATTATTTATTAATGGAGTACATTAGGGAAGCAAAAGCACTCAGTTTCAAATGTTACAATGTTTACTCAATAACGTGCTATTATGAATTGTATAACTCATTCAACTGTGTGACGTTGTCAACCTATTCATGTACGAGTAAGATTTCAAACTCAAAATACTGTTTCAAATGTCGTTTATAGCATTGCATGTCACGGCATGGGGAGATACGAACGTATTGTTATGACATCATAAAATATGTCGTTATTTGTTTGCTTCACTTTATAAAGGGTTTTATGACTGAGTTCGTAATACACGAAATAAATAAAACTAGATACATAATTATAGAATAATTATGGAACGAGTGACGAAGTTCCCGGCCTAGGCCTTAAATTTTTTATGAAATTCCTTAACAGTTCTCTTGAGTTGTTCCGCCCGAAACGTGATACTTCGAACCCTCTTACTCGTATAACGCACGTTATGGCGACATTTCATTGCATGTTTGAGAAAAACCCATTTTCTCGTATGTCCTATAATTACGAGTAATAACCACATATTGATACTACCTATACATACCTACATTGCAGAGACCTAGCACACAACTTTTAATACTAGAAGCGGCTCGCATCCGTCGTTTGAGTGATTGTTTCCTACCTGACATTAATCATTTTGCATTATCTATTATGTTATTGAACAGTAGTAATGACAGTTTTTGTGCGTCTGCGCCGATTTTGATTGATGAAGTTTAAACGATTGTAGAATGCTTGTATGTATCGTGGTTGTGTTTAGTTTAGTGTCAAAATAAACACAATCTAATGTATGACGGATGTTAACCAATTCTGGTACAGGGATAACAGGACACCCTGGATTAACACATAGGCTACTTTTTATCCCGAAAAAACATAGTGTTCCCGTGGGATGAGCGGGTGACACCGCGCGGCGCGGCTAAAATTAGATCTACTTTTTATGGAAAATGCGTACCACGCAATCTATTGGTCAAATTTTCTTTGTCCTCAAATGCATCGTGCCGACAGTACCGCTGGACAGATTTTAACCAATTTTAATGCAGGGATAATTGGACACCCAAAGATGGCAATAACTGACAACTGTGGTAAAAAATACGTACCTAAGTAGTATTTATATCCTAAAATTATCAAAATAAACCTTAGAGAATTTATTATTTGTCATTAACATAATATTCATATTTAAATCAACAAACAAACATAACATCAGTTCCTGACAATTTGCTCGGAATTAACATAGGAAATGGTCCGACCATTAGCCCGCTATTGCGCGTGCCCGACCTGAACATTAAAAGTGGTTAATGGTTGCCACAATGGCTTGAGACGGTGATCGGGTTAATTTATTACGTTTCATGTAATATTTAACCGGGATAAACTGGTTTTGGTCATAAAAGTCGATATAGATTGACACGACTCAGTTTCAATCTGACGTCTGCTAGCGTAAACTAAATGTTTATATAGAAGCGAAAAATAAAAAAGTGTGTGTGTCAGCTCCGACGCACGACTGGAGTTTACTCTTCAGGCCAGGCGCGTACCACGATTTTTTTTAAGTCGCGCGATATTTTGTCGCAGAAATAAGCGTACTTATGGGTTTATGATAATCGTGGTGCGCGCACTCTCATATAAACCCATATCTTGCATTTCTGCCACAAAATTATCGCGCGACTAAAATCGTGGTGCGCCTGACCTTAAGAACGATTATAAAATATATACTCAATACGTTTATTGCACATAATGGTTATACAGGTGGAAGTAAATAGTTTTAGTATCACATTATGTACCCTGTTGGGCGCTGCAAACAAGAACGAGAAGGTAGGCACTTACATAATATTAATATACGAGTATAATATACAGCAAAACTTATAATAATGTTACATATTTTTTTTACCCATAGGCCTATCTTCTGAATATTCGTTCAAGGAGTAGTACGTTTTCGAAACTAATGATTGTTTAAGTTTGTGAACGAAAACTGCATCTTTTTTCTTTTTACTTCGAACTTCGTATCGTGCCGTCCCTTTCACTCTCCTGTTATACACCGTATGACTGAAAGGGACGGCACGCGGTGGCGGTCAGTTGTAATGTATGACTATCCTAACATTCCCTCAGAGGCTCAGACACACGCGGCCTGGATTGTCATAGTGACAGCAGGTCGCCACCGCGTGCTGGCTGTAAGCCATAAAGTCTCGACAAAAAAAACTGATGGCTGTCAACCTGTTATTTTAATTTATGTCAACAAACGGCCAATTTCAAATTTTTTCGCGATTTATTTCAAAATTATCATAGTTAATGTCTTCAAATGCATAAAGAAAATGTGCTTAATGCGGCACAACCTCTGCTGAAGACGATTCAGTTCATTTTCCTAGAGCGGGAATAATAATTTTACGGTAAGAATATTTTATTTCAGCTCTTATATGTCTCGGAATTTTGTTGCATATTTTAATACACATGAAATAAGAACTACCAGCTATTTGGGTTGGGGTATAGCAAAGGGGGCCCTCTATTTTTAGGACTTAGAAAATTTACGACCAAAAATTTTTTTTTGTTTGTTTGGGCTTAAATTAGATTGAATCTTGTATATTACGCTAAAATAAGCATATTTTATTCTTTAAACTTTTTCTCTCAGATCGATATTTACCGAGATATTGGGGTTCAAAGGGGCGCGGGACTTGATTATTAAAATTTTTGATTGTGGTATGTCATTATAACACTTATTTTTAATGATGCTATCGTATAGATGACGCTAAAATAAGCATGTTTTGTATGGGCAACTTTTCTCTAAACTTAATAATTACCGAGATATTGAGGTTTTAAGGTAAAACTGCTTGCTGAAAATGGGCCTTGCCAAATACTGACTTGCACACTAATTATCCTCGCACTGCACAATAAGATCCGACTCGGCCGGGTTAGGTTAGGTTAGTTTTTTTTTTTTTTATATCCCGTAAAACAGTTTTGCAAATACATATTCGAACGACCTTAAAATCTAATTTAAGCCTGAAAATTCGAAAAATTTAAAGTTTTTTTTTTAACCCCTTTATCTCGGTAAATATTACTCTGAGTGAAAAAGTTTAAAGAACAAAATATGTTTTTTTTAGCGTAATCTACAAGATACAATCTAATTTAAGCCCTAAAACAGCAAAAAAAAAACAATTAAAATTTTTCTGTCTAAATAGGGCCCCCTTTGCTATACTCTGACCGCTATTTGTTTTAGACGTGTTTCAGGTACATTTAGTTACGTTACCTTGCCTAGAAATACGGTTATTGTATGTTATTAAATCACAGGTTCTGTTTGTTTGTTTTAAAAATCTTTAACCTCTCATCACACAAAAACGGCTGCACGGATTTTAATCCCAGATAGCATCCAAACATGGTGATAGGATACTTCTTACTTCTTACCCAACAACTGTAGACAAGAAGTTTTTTAATACAAGTATTTATAGGTATTATTCATAAGGTAATATTTTAACACTGCTAGAGATATTTAGACCTGCATTGACCAAACTTGTTCTTAGCTTAGTGCATAGTATTTTAACATTATATTTCTGTTCATGTCTATTGTCCATTTTGTTCAAGCAGGTCTCAATTAATGTGGATATGTAGACTTGTTAAAATGTAATTTCCTATTTCAGAGCTACATTTTGGGCACGACTGGTCTTCACAAGAATCCTTGACTTCTCTGTACGAAAGGAATAAGGTTTTATGTGGACGACATTTCCAAGATTCCCGTTACACTGACAGTTGTAGAAAAAGCCTGAGCACGTATTCTGTTCTAGGAACAACAGAATATATTATTAAAACAATGCAATAATAGTGCACCTATGTAGTAAACTTTTTAAAGACATTTTGTAAATTATAGTCCCTGTTTGGATATACAATGAATAAAGGCCATTTAAAAGTAATTCATTGTGTTGTATTTTTTATAAAACTTAAAATTTCAGCTCAATCGTATACCGGGAAGTGGTTGACAAATGATTTGCAGGATAAAACCTGAATATGCATGCATGTAAAATAGAAAAGTTGGACAAACAAATTTTCAATATGGCATATTTGAAAACCCCGCCAAAAAAGCCCGCTGTCACCTAGTTCATATAAGGTGCCGCTAGTAGTATAAAAAAAAAGATATGCAACTTTTTTGAACGTAGTTACCGTTCTTCTCCTTGTGAGTATTATATTTCTTGTTGTTGACATACTTGACGGTCAAGTTTGCATGACGTTATTTCAACAATTTTATTAAAGTCCGTCCCTTTCACTCTCGTGTTATACACAATATGAGTGAAAGGGTCGGCACGATACGAAGTTCGGAGTAGGCCCTTAGATACACATACACAAGTTTACCGGTCGCCGCTTCAAGTATCATGCAGGCTTGACGGCGGGCTTGATCGTGTATGGCCTGCATTATCCTTACTTCATGCAGGCATCCGAAATGTCATATTTCATAGTTTGTTTATGTGAACATAATGATAGGGGAGCTGGGAGCGTTTAGTTTGTCTCCCTTCCGCTATCCCGAAACCCCTCTTGGGCTCCCTCTCGCACATAATAGTTTAGGATCCCGATATAAAACGACCTTCACCGAGATGTTTATTTGATGAAATGTATTTATCTAATATAATCAAACCGGTGAAATGTTTAAAACATTTTTTTTAATTATTAATTAAACATACCCTGGACTAAAATTTGTTAGGCAACCCATATGCAATATATTTATTGACATATTAAATTAAATATAAAATACATTTCATCAAATAAACATCTCGGTGAAGGTCATTTTATATCGGGATCTTAGTCTATAACGCACAACGCATAACCTGCTGAATTAAGAAGTCGTATTTTTACCCCGATCGTATACTGAGATACGACTTTTTAAATTAGCACGACAGATACGTTCGATTTTATACCCCATATTTTTCATACCCCGGGCTTACTCGTATATATGAAAATCGATTCTTAAGGAGTAAACTCCAAAAAAAAAAAACACTTGCGCTCTAAGCATACGATTTTTAGGGTTCCGTACCCAAAGGGTAAAAACGGAACCCTATTCCGTCCGTCCGTCTATCACCAGGCTGTATCTCAAGAACGGTGATAGCTGGACAGTTGAAATTTTCACAGATGATGTATTTCTATTGCCGCTATACGAGTAACAACAAATACTAAAAATAAAATAAAAAAAATATTCCCATACAACAAACTTGTTATAGATTATGGTACGGAACCCTACATGCGCGAGTCGGACTCGCACTTGCCCAATTTTTCAATATTACACTTCCCTTATAAACACTGAGAGTATTGGTTATATGCGAAGTCGCTAAACAAAACATTTTATATTCTTACCAATTTTTATTTTGCTTTATAATATGTATCATCTTTCGGATTAAATCTGGCAAGGAAAATTTGAACTGCTTCCAACAATGGGCATGATAGAATTGGTCTGATGATAGTGATGATGGACCCACATGGTGGTCGTAGGAACTCTGGAAGAACCTACAGGCTTTGGGCTCTTCAGAATCGTCGTGGTGAGTTCATCGTTCATTATAAGTTCAAAGAAAAAAAAGTTTGTTACAAAAAGGACATTTTGGAAATAACTTATGTTTTATCATTTTTAATTCATAATTTATCTGCTATGCCCTAAGGTTGACTGCTAGAGAATACCTCATAAATATCATGGAAGACAACTTTTGTACGGTAAAGTTTATTATGTCGAATTTATATTAAATTCTCCTTCATCACCTAAATTCCCTGTATTACGTTAAACAAAACATATCAACCGAGTCGTGCCTCAATATCCTTCAAAACGTGAGTCTGCCAAAGAAACTCAAATTTCACCACACAACTCTAACCTCACACCATGAGTCATAAAACGAAACAACTCCATACAAACACTAATACTACTTACGCCCTTCTTAACGACGGTACTATAGACCTTATAAGCAGTGCCCTTTACGATTGGAGACTACAAACTTACCTCGCACCTCCACCATTACAAAATAACCTATAATACTTTAAAATAAGGTTGTGCGCAGGCGCTTGTGATGATGGTAACCAGTTTTTGAGAGTGGGTGTTCCACTACCGAACTACGCAGAATGATTTGATCTTTTTGTGACCGCTTTTTGCTTTTATTCTGCTATAGATACGTTTTAAGGGACTTTGTAGAGCAATTGGTTTAGTAGCAACTTAATGGTGACCTCATTAAGCTGCTACTAAACCAACAACCTGTACACTACAGAAATATTTTTGTTGGTTTATTATTCTGCATACAGATCAAATGACATAAAATGAGTCGAGATAAATTAAATTTATCCTAGAATGAAGGTTTCCTCGAAGGTAAAGCATGAAATAGACCTAATGAAGTTATTTAGAAAATATTAGTTACTTCACAATTTTTTCCCATCTTCTCAGCACACAAATTGTGTACTATTTTAAGCGTGACAGTTACATCACAGTAACTAAGTTCTAACGTTAAAGAGAGATCCATCATATAGAACTTGACGGTAAACAAAAAATATGTCAGATTCAGAACTATGTTAATTACTTACAGACTTGTAAGTTTTTGGACAATCTACAGAACAAATGACACTCCGTCTTAAACACATGCAAAACCTTTATTTGCGTTATGCGCAAACCTACACCAATCTCGGGACTTTCGGGCAACTATCACGAGAGCCAAAGGCAAAGGTCACAAAAAGAACAAACCAAATCTCACTATACTTAACCTCGTATTTATGATTATGGTAGAAAAGATCAGATTAGGTATGTTTCTGATTATAAATTACACATAAAACGAACTGTTCTAATTATAGAAGAGATAAAAACAATGTAAAAGGTTATACTGGTTTAGAAAAAGGCAATATCGTGATGACCCACATTGTGAGATCATAATCAGACTTTTAAATTAGTTTTAGGTAATCACATCAGGTATCGTTTATTAGAGCGACATGAAAGCATCTTTAGATTTATATATATAGACTAGAAGGTGGCACCTTTCGTCCGAGTAAACTTATTTATTCTTTGCCGTAGTCGGGAAAAAGTATTCTTAACCATCTTTGGATATCCAGGTATCCCCGTACCAAAATTTCAAGTCTAGTTTTTTTTTTTTATTCAAAATAGCCATGCATTTAACCTCGATTGCACCTGATGTTAAGTGACAATAAGGCCTAAGATGGAGCATGCTTGGCTAGAAGATGCCTATTCACTCTCGACTTGAAGAGATCCAAGTTATATTTTTCAGGAAGCAGGTGCGCAGGAAGAGAGTTCTATTCCTTAGCTGTCCTCATAAGGAAAGTAGACGCAAAGCGTTTCGTACGAATCAGTGGTAGGTATATATCGACAATATAAGGGTGGAATTCAAGTCCGCGCCGAGTTCAAGTCCGTCCAGCCGTTTTGGCGTGATGAGAGTACGTTCTTGTCAATTTTTACGTTTAGGTACCGTTTTTAATAATTATTAAAATTGTCTCACGATAATCTTAATAAGATTATTGTTTCTATATTTGTTTATGTTTCGTGAGTCACTCTGTATATATGTTGCGATATTTATGAAACTACTATATATCTAGTAATAATAACTTATGTAATAGTTACCGTTACCGTTTTTTTCTTTTTTTTTTACTGTGTTATATTATAATTGTGGGTATGTGTTTTTCTCAATATCGAGTGAATGGTATTATTTCTGTAGAGAAAATAAATGTCTTAAACCCTATTATGTACATTGTATCACCTTGTATAGCCACAGTGTAGCCGCGTTCAGTATTCAGGCCGCAAATGGCTCAGGCCCCATGGGATTCAGGCACATTTACTTTCGAGAAAGTCTAGACCTCGCCAGACCTTGGGATAATGGACTTGTAAACCTATCTATACATTGTAGCTTGAGGTTATTGTGTGGCATCGTGGCTCCCAAACGTATATTCGTATAGGCCGTCGAAATGATTCTTAACTGTGATTGGTGTAAATAGGTCGATATTCTAACTGTGTTTGTCCTTCTCGGCCCTCTAAGTGATTATTATTAAATTGTTTGTTTGTACACCCATTCGCTAACTTAATTTAATAGCAAAATATCCTTAGAAACCAAGAATACTCCTAGCATGAGTTGTTTTGTAAACAAACTTAAGACCAATCTAGCAGTAGACGCAATCTACTCTATTGACGATTTTTTTAAAGTAACTGAGCGCACACCCTTAACCGGTTCGCTACTAAACTTAATTTAAATCCTACATTGATAATTATGGTGACATGTAAAACTATGTTTTATCAAAATAACTGAATGAATGAATCATCGACCTTTTATACCTACCAATACATACTTATATCACAGCAAAAACCTCGCAATCCCGACCAAATCACATTTCCCGTTAATTTAAAAACAAACTCTCTATATCAGCGTTTTCAAAGAAAGCTCCCGGCCCAAAAGGCTCTAACCAAAAGCTGGCGTAACGAAGCTTATCCAATGAAGCATTGTGCCGCTGAGCTTGCCCTCTCCGGCCACTGCCATGTGCTAATAAAAACCGGTTCGGAGCTTTTACACAACGCGACTTTTCAGCTTTTTAGGTCTTTTACGAAAGAGATATCTTACATGCATCTGCTAATCCTAGGGGATCAAACAAAAATTTTGAATTTTCATGTATTGTAGTGTACTCTAATCTTACATTTCGGATATATGTATTATCTATTTATCTACCAGGCAACGGAGCGTAACCGATTGGAGACAACTATAGTTGACGGACGAAGGAGTCAAGATCTTTAGCAGTGAGGTAATGATACAGATCTATCTATCGTCGCTATTATCTGAGCTCAGTGACCATTGTTGAATTTGGGACACTTATATGCTTTATTTCTTGAGCTTGATTTTACTTATAAAATAACTTTAGTCAATCAGTAATGAACAAAACGTAAGGTGACGTGTCGTGACGGTGGACGAACTGGTTTTTCACTATGTCAACGAATACATTTACTTGGGCCAGATAGCTTCTCCCGAAAACAGGAGAAATTGATAGACGTATCGCAAATACCTGGAAAAGCTTCTGGTCCATAAAGGTGTTACTGAGAACCCTTCTTTCGTGTGTCAATCACAAATTCGTCGATGTGTGCATTCTTCCCGCATTGAAGTATGGTGTTCCACACAGATCTGTTGTGCTCAAACCTGGTCATTGACTGAGACATTGAAGTCCAAACTAAAGGTTCAAACTAGAGAGCGATGGCGCATAGTATGTTGGGTGTTCGAAGAACTGATCGAATCAGAAACACGGAACTACAGTCCAAAAATGGTATAGTAGATGTTGGTGAGCAGACCGCTAAATTAAAAATAGAACTGGTCTAAAGATGCCTGTTAAATATACCGGGAAAGGAGGGCAAAAGCAGGCCCAGGTCCATTATTTCTTTCCCACACTGTATAATGATATTAAAACTAAAGAGTGGTCCACTTTTACCTAAAAAAGTGAACCAATCGTACCGCCGTCGTACCGTATGTTATAAACACGTCAATATATTCGATCGCTACCGTGCTACGCGAAACGTGTTTCTATTATACCTAACTAATATAGTATAGCGGCTTACTTTCACAAAATCGCATCTTACCAAGTTACAACACTGGAAACTAAACTGTGTTCCTATTAAATGCGGTTTAAAATTGAACGGTTCTAAAGTTCAGTAATTAGTTTTAGGAAGCAGTATATTATGTTATATAGCTTAGTTTTGTGTTTGCTTTTTGTCGCGACTCGTTCCGCTAAGTACTTATACATATATCTGTATCAGTGGGCATTTGAATCTGTGCTTATTTCGCTGATCGTTAATTTCTGACTCATTTTATGACTGTTTAATAATAATAGTTAAACGGTTTTGACCAAATAAGATTTTGCTACACTTCTGTTCCTGATTGGTAAACTGTTAGTTCCAATACTAAATCTTTATTAATTTCATTCCATTCAAATTAGAAAAAAAAGTGTGTGTGTCAGCTCCGACGCACGACTGGAGTTTACTCTTCAGGCCAGGCGCACACCACGATTTTTTTTTAGTCGCGCGATAATTTTGTCGCAGAAATAAGCGTACTTATGGGTTTATGAAAATCATGGTGCGCGCACTCTCATATAAACCCATATCTTGCATTTATGCGACAAAATTATCGCGCGACTAAAATCGTGGTGCGCGCCTGGCCTTAAGAACGATTATAAAATATATACTCAATACTCAATACGTTTATTGCACGTAATGATTATACAGGTGGAAGACCGATCTAAATGGGTCACCTGTATAATATCGGTTGACAACCAAAACTCACCAATAAACAAATATCTATAGTATAGGATCCCAATGTTTATTTGATGAAATGTATTTTATATTTAATTTAATATGTCAATAAATATATTGCATATGGGTTGCCTAACAAACTTTAGCCCAGGGTATGTTTAGTTAAAAATTAAAAAAAGAAATGAATATTTCACCGGTTGATTATTAGATACATTCATAATAAAATAATCTTTAATTTTATTTAATTCCAATTCAATAATAAGACCGTTGCAAAATGCTAGTAGGTATAGATTTACCTTACCTGTTTATACCTGGCTACCCGATAATTGTGACGGGAAAAGAATAGGCAACCTAACGTTTGCATATTCTATGGCCTTCATACTTTCGATTGGTATAGAATTTATCCAGTATTAATCAAACCGGTGAAATGGTTAAAACATTTTTTTTTATTATTAATTAAACATACCCTGGACTATAATTTGTTAGGCAACCCATATGCAATATATTTATTGACATATTAAATTAAATATAAAATACATTTCATCAAATAAACATCTCGGTGAAGGTCATTTTATATCGGGCTCTTAGTCTACATATAACGCTTAACGCATAACCTGCTAAATTAAGAAGTCGTATTTTTACCCCGATCGTATACTGAGATACGACTTTTTAAATTAGCACGGCAGATACGTTCGATTTTATACCCCATATTTTTCATACCCCGGGCTTATATATGAATATCGATTCTTAAGGAGTAAACTCCAATAACTACATTTCAACATTCAACCATACATTGCAAATTAACATTTATGCATTGACGTCATTAAAAAAAGCACTAGGTATTTTCATTTACATAAAGAAAGATTACGATAAAATACTGACAACGCTCGGTTGGCTCGGTTTGTAGTGCAGCTGCATACTGAGTTGGCGGTCCTGGGTGCGAATCCCGGCCAGGGCAAATATTTGTGTGATGAACTCGAATATTTGTTGAGAGAATATTTTTTGGGTCGAATATGACTGTGTATTATTAATATATATGTATATCGTCGTCTAGTACCTACCCATAGTACAAGCTTGGCTTAGCTTGGGACTGGGTCGATTTGTGTAGATTGTCCCTTAATATTTATTATATTTATGCACAAAGAAAGATATTCTATGTGAATTAAAATAATTTTAAACTAATTTATTATTAATAGGCATGCAATATATATTTGCAGCGTTCGGGAAACTACGCAATGTCTTTTCGTCCGACATACCTCAGTGCCTCAAGACGAAAGTCTTCAACCAATGTGTGTTACCAGTGATGACTTACGGCACCGAAACGTGGTCTTTCACTATCGGCCTCATCCCAAAGCTCAAAGTCGCTCAGCGAGCAATGGAGAGAGCTATGCTCGGGGTGTCTCTACGTGATCGAATCAGAAATGAGGAAATCCGTAGACGAACTAAAGTGACCGATATAGCTCACCGGATTAGCAAGTTGAAGTGGCAATGGGCAGGCCACATAGCACGCAGAGCAGATGGCCGATGGGGCCGAAAAGTGCTCGAGTGGAGACCTCGGACCAGCAAGCGCAGCGTGGGACGTCCACCTACAAGGTGGACAGATGACCTTATAAAGGTCGCCGGAAGGCGCTGGATGCAGGTCGCTTCCAACCGGTACATATGGAAGTCCAAAGGGGAGGCCTATGTTCAGCAGTGGACGTCCTGAGGCTGAGATGATGAATATATATTTAGAAATCTAGGACTGCTCGTCCTGTATGGAACCTCTTCCAATGTTTGTGCCGCTACCGCCTGTATTTCGTCTGAGAAGTGAGAACCCCAAACTGTTAGTTACTTTTGTCAAAATTGTGACCACAAATTGCCCTTCCTTGCAAGCAACCTATAATCATCTGAATCACCCAATTTCATCAACAGATTGTTTCTCCTCGCTACACCAGCGTATGAGAATACAAAACTGAGATGAACGTTAGAGAACTTACCACTGACCTAAATGTCATCGAAACTTACTGTCAGGTCACTTGCATGCGTGTTGTTATTTCATAGCATAACATGAGATTTTCAGTTAATCTCAAAACGTATATAGCGTTACTACGAGTGCGTGGTCACTAAATAGAAGACAAAAAATCCTCCTGTTTAATTTCGTGTAAATAGCCAATAACAGCAGCTTAATTAGGCGTCGTTAGATCAAGTTTATTGGTGATCAGAGCCGGAATCGACCTTTACGTATTAACGGTAACACAATACTCATCCACAACACCGGAAGGTCGTAAGTCCAGTAGAAGGAGGCCTACTTTAAGACCGTTTGATGTCAGAAGTGGGATGTTTTTGCGTGATCGTGAGGCGTGTTCGGTGGATTGATAGCTTTATTTTTACTGGTCTTGTTTATGGGTTTGCTAGTTCGATCAACGAAGTGTCTTCGTATGGGTACATACAAGAGACTGCATAGAATTTACATCTTGACCTCTATTCAACGGGGGAATGTAGCCGGCATCATGGGTACCCTGCCGCAGGGCCATGATCTGGGGGACATCGGTTTTGTTAGTTAATTTTATTTAGGTTAAGTTGTGTACTGTTAATTTTTACTTGTGTTTCGTTTACTAATAAATATTTACTCCTAAATCCGCAACTGTACCTATCTTTAAAATGATTTAACAAACAAATAGCACACTGAAATGGCTAACGATGAATATTTCCACTTTCTAGCTATTGAGGTAAATAACGATTACTATCATCATAATTTTTACTAGTGGATAGGAAATAATTCACTGCTGGATGCGTAGGACAATTCTATCAAAATACTTCAAAAACATTTCTCTTCGCGTAATGAAACGCTCATCATTTCATCATCAATCAATCATTTGTTAATCCGGTGTGGGGGTAAGATAGCCGGTGAAATTACTAGCATAGAGGCATTCTATCTTCGTCCTCAGGGTAGGCAAGCACTTGTGACTCCTCTGGTGTTGCAGATGTTTATGGGCGACGGTTATCGCTTTCCATCAGGCGATACGTTTGCTCGTTTGCCCCCTATGACTTAAAAAAAAAAAAAATTTCGCTGCGCGTTCGCGGCGTATCACTGCGCGCGCGCAATGAACTTCTTGGCCCCTCACCTCACTTTCAACTCGCCCGCAAAACGTCAATCGTTCTTCTTCAGCATTGGTATGCAATACAAAGATTCTTTATTCATATCTCAAATGCACTAGGAAACAATGAATAGGAATAACAATACCAATACAGGCAAAAATAAATGCTAAGAAATTATTTAAACTATATTTTATCGTAACCACTCCTAACACTTTTTCAGCGTGACTAATATGTATATCCATGCCAAATTGCGGTCTCTAGTATTTACAGTCTAAGCTAAGCTGCGACGGACTGACGGACGGATAGGGTCGCATATACCATTTCATGATTCTATAACAATAATTTGAAAGGAGACAAAATATCTTTCTCTCGCTTGCTCGTTCACTGTTGTAAAGTAGTGCGTTAAGATGTAAATATTAACGTATTCTCATAGATGTCACTGAGGTGTAAAGTTTTTCAAATTAACAAAGCAAAGATCGCCACACAAAGGAAAAATTCGAAAGGTTGCTTAGGAGTTAGGGTGGCAGAAAGGTTAACGTGCTGGACCGGCAATCCAGAGGTACCGGGTTCGATTCCTAGGCTCTACCACCAGGTATAATAACAAATTTAAACTTTTCTTTGAGCTTTTTGATGGTAATAAGTAATATTCAATGGTATTAAAATATCTTTCGACAAATGAAACCATTAAAGTCAGTATCGTGGACATTACGCAAGTGATTTCAAAATGATCGCGCACTTTAGTCAGCCGTGAGTCATTTTGTATCAGCTGCTGGCTCTTACGGATCGATGTTGATTTAAAGACAAAACCTCTTTCTTCATTCCACACGATGCAATCTCCGTTTGCAGGCGACTTGAATGGACTTTGTGACAATGCGCAGATCTCAGCGAGTTCTCAACCGATTTTAGAAATTTTTGTTTCAAAATGCAAAAATTAAATTTCGCTAGGTCGTGACGAAGAGAAAATTTCGAAAAAAAAAAAAAAGCTCCGCTCCAATTTATGGTGCAAGCTTAGCCGGTGGCTGACTCTGCATCGACCTAGTTATTTTATTTCGAAACACTAATGTTTTTCGAATTATTTTTTTAATGTGAATGTATTAACACCACATTTTTAATTACTGTGTAGATACAAAGATCAACAGTGAAAGAGTGTCATTTTTGAAGATCAAGAGTGAATTTTTTGTTGCGTATATTTTTAAGATGATTTTATTACCTTTGCGATTCTTCGAGTTAAGAGTAGGTACCTATATCGGTTACTATGGGTTCTTCTATGGATTTGTTTATTCCTCATTCTATATCGCCGAGCATAGTCCTAGCTCTCTATGAATCATATTTTAGAAACACTTAATGATATAATTTCTTGTGCGGAATAACTCTCTAAAAAAACTGGACAAGTGCGAGTAGGAGTCGCCCAGCGAGGGTTCCGTACAAATTTATACCGTTGCATTACCTGACGATTGATTTTGATTTAATTACAAATGTAGGTATAGTTTTCAGATTATCCCCTATGCTTCTAAAACAGTAGTAATTGCCACAGTTTATAGCTATAGGTCAACAGAAAACCCTATAAAGTTTGATTCCCTTGAGAGTGCCGAAATATACAATTCTTGCGGCATAAACGGTCAAATCTTATTTTTACGTTAATTTAGAAGTTTGACTTTTGTACAACTCCAAGATACTGTATATTAATTGAGTATGTGGTTTTAATTTCAACTTGATACCTCCACGCATTCTTGAGATAAAGGGTCTTGACAGACAGACGGCCTGACGGACGGACGGGCAAGAAAGTGATCCTATAAGTAAGGAACCCTAAAAACAGATATATTAAACTTTGATCTAGGTCTAAGATTCACAACGGTTTACTAGAACATTTTTATAATGTGCATAATAATCGTTCGTTTGTTTCGGTAAAGATTTTAAATCGCGGTTAAAACTCTATTTGAATTCTAATGATACCTAAACGTGCTATACGAGTAGGTATCTATACGCTCAGAGTGACTCACTACGTAGGTAAGTATAGCATGGCAACCGGTGAAAACGACTAATATAAACCGACGTATGTGTCAGCAATTCCATATGGACTTCCGACCTTTTACATCAACACGACAAAACAAAAAGTGACGTATGTGCCAAGGATTCTATATTTACTTACGACCTTCTGTGCAACACGGTAGCATTATTCATACTCTCGCGCAGTCGCATCCCGTGCCCGTGACTCAGTGTTTACGTTGAACGAGGTTTGTTTCGTTTTGTTTGATTTTGACGGAGTTTGTAGGTGAATTGATGATTGTGTTTTAGAAAACACTGGATATATTGGTACAGACTGAGTGACTGCCAACTTGACCTTTTTAACTTTACGAAGTGTATCATAAGACCGACGGCGATGGCGATATATGAAGCAGGCAACAATAGTCTTCAAACATTCAAATCTCTCTGATGATAACTACGATCGCTTTGCCAAGAACGAAACTAAGAAGAGGTTATTACCTCGGATAAAACGTCATCCCAAAATTTATGTAGTATCGGTCTAGAATATCAAGTGAACGAGCCAATCAAGTGAGCGGGACCTACCAATAGAGACAATTAAGTCTGATATAGCATTATTATATCTGACGTCAGGTATTCAGGGCACAGTGGAAGGTGGAAAACCTCGAGACCGATCACCAACTCCTTGGACATGTTACCATCAAGTATGTCACTGAGACTCTTATGGTACAATGCGCGCGAGACGCAACAAAGAAAACTAAAAGCCGATAAGAAGCAATATTAGCACCAGATAGTGTTGAGTTAACACTGACTATTAGCGGCGGATGGCTATAACTTTATTTATGAAGAATACCTAATAATTACCAACATTATCCCAAACAAACAAAATTACATGAAATGAGGAATAGGAATATCAGATGGATGAACGGTTGGAAAATTGACAACAAACACGAGACGAGAAAATAGCTGGATAAATAAGGTAACTGGAGAACAAATAGACAGACTGGCAAGAAATTACATAAAGTAAAACAAAAAAGCCTAAACTAGTGAACAAATGGAACTGGCAAAAATTAAAATATAAGGTGAAAAAAAAGCGGCTAAAGTCCGATTTCGTATCATTTTAACACCAATGATGTGACGTGAAACTGAACTGATCATTTAATAACCAAAAACCGGTAAGAAACAATATTAGCAGCAGATAGCGTTATTGTGTTAACACTGGCCATTAGCGGCAGATAGCCGTAACTTGATTTAAGAAGAATATCCAATAATTCCTGAGATCATCCTAAAAATAGCCACGTATCTAAATAGTAAAAGATACAAGTTAGCAAACTACATGAAATAAGGGAACGACGGAGACGTAGGTCATGAACCAGCTAGCGGGCATATGAACGGATTGCAAGAGTGATAAAGAAACAGACACAAGAAAAAAACAAATAGAAATGCATGCTCCATCTTAGGCCTTATTGTCACTTAACATCAGGTGCAATCGAGGTTAAATGCATGGCTATTTTGAATAAAAAAAAAGGAAAGAAAATTATGAATGACAAAAGCCTTGAAAGAGTATTAATAGAAAAGCTAAAGCCCAATCTAGTATTAGGCTCTTCAGAACTGGCAAATTCCAGCCGGGAATTCCCGGTACTGTTATGCTAAAATTTACCGGTACTACAGGTCCAGATACTGGGTAAGTAGGTAAAATTGATCATTTAATAACCAAAAGCCGGTAAGAAACAATATAAGCACCAGATAGCGTTATTGTGTTAACACTGGCCATTAGCGGCAGATGGCCGTAACTTGATTTAAGAAGAATCGCCGAAATGGACGGGACAACTTAATTTCTGCCCTGGATACTGTTTCCGTCGTACCCTTTATTCTCGTTGCCCCTATACAAACTTGAATTAAGTAAAATGTGATAATTTTCTGTTGACTTTCTCTGAATAGCTTTAGCTAGACTACGCCAATGCGCCATGCATTAAAGAATACATATATAAAAAATCATAAGTAATAAGCAATCAATCACTATGGGACATCAAGGGAAAGTACCTTAAATGTCGTAGATAGGATATTTTGCTGAAATAAGACTTAGACTAGTAATTCTGCATTTAAAGATTTTCTAAGAATTACTACTTTGTATACCGACGAGTATAATATGACAAACTTTATAATGTTTTAATAGTTTTAATGAATCGCTATATTTAAACTATCGTCGTTGTAAGACATATCTCAAACTTGTACATATATACGAATAAAATATTAAATATAAAAAAAAAATCATAAGCAAAGCCGAGCGAAAGCGAGCCGTTTGTTCTTTACTGATTATTATTATTATTATGTGAGCCCATGATGTCCCACAGCCGGGCAAAGGCCTCCCCACTCTTCTTCCATTGTTCCCGGTTTTGGGCTATTTCTGTTCTTTACCGATATAACTCAAATTTATTTTATGCCTTTTACGTCAATTAAAGCAGAGTACCTAAATTATATTGAATTCATCAATGATAATCTCAATGTTATTACTACTGTGAAGGCAAAAATCTAATAGCCCATATCGCTTAAGTAGAATATTATACCACCAGTGTCAAACGTTGAATCTTCGAATTCAGGCCCATGTTCAAGTCTTCTTCTCAATCGCTCCCTCACTGCTGAGGATCGTGACCTTTAATCTTGTCAAGCAGTTGTCGCCATCGGCTACGTTCAGTCGCTTGATGGAGCGCAGCGCTGACAGTTAAGCTTTTCGAATATTTGTTTGCGCCCTATGGGGTCATCCACATATTACGTCACGCAAAATGTCGACTTTTTGAACCCCCCCCTATGTCACGCTTTTTAACATGTACTGTCACGTTTGGTATGACCCCCCCCTCCCCCTTAACGTGTGACGTAATTTATGGATGACCCCTATGATGGTTGCGTTTATCATGACTGTGATAAATAAGTGACAAAGCATCTGTTACTCACACTCGCATTTTTTGTATATATTTTTTTAATTTATGGCGCATTGGCGTAGTCTCTAGCTAAAGATATTCAGAAGGAATCAACTTAGCAAATTATTAGATTTTTCTTAAGGGCGTATTCTTTCTCAGTGACCTTGGGAATTCGAACTTTTGTGAATAGCAACATCGCCATTCTAGAGGCCGAGATTCCGGTAGGTACTATAAAGTATCACGTGATTAATAAGTACAAAGTATGTCACGCAAAACGTGACATACTTTGTACTTATTAATCACGTGATAAAACCAACTATCATCACCCTTGGTCTGATCATCATTTAGGACTTTGGCCTCGAGGTACTTTTACACGTTCAAGTAATATACTCAACTATCGTGCCGTGGTACCTTGGAAACAGAGGCGTAATTCCTCCGCGGCGGGCGTGCGAAGAAATAATAACGTAAGAGCTTCTAGACCCGGCTAATAAGGACAAAACTCCGGCCTCGTATGCTTTATTCCGGCCGTGGCCAGTATTAGGCCTCGTTATCTAGAATTAATTCCGGCATGTCAAGGAAGGAGAGGAATTTGTTGACAAAATTTTCATAATTTGCTTGCACTGGATGCAGAATGTAAGATGTTACACAGGATATGTATACAGAATAGTTAAACCACATCCAAGCAAAGGAACTGTCAAACCATACAAACCGACTCCTTTGCTTTACTTTGTATGCTTTGACAGTTCATTTGCTTGGAAGAGTTAGAGTAGTTATGCTCTAAGCGAATCAAAGACTTAAGCTAAATTATACGTTTTTAATGACATCTGCCTGATTGTCTACTTTAGCGATATATAAGCAAGTCATCTGTAGGTAACTTGAGAATAAAAGGAAGTCTACTATCTTTTAATCTTTATAGTTTAATTTTTAATATTCACTTCGTTTTGTACGACATCGTATCAATACTTAAATGATTTTCATACACTTACAATTGTTTCAAAATGAGTTACTTAGCCAACGATCACAGTAAAATTTAATAGATAAGTAACAAAGATTTAGTTAACATTTTCTATAAGGTTCATATATATCAGAACATGTACTGTAACGCCCAGTTAATAAGAGTCGTGTTCCGATATTTATGAAAGCCTTATATGCTGCGATATATCTGATGGCGACTGTATTGTTGTCATATTTTTTCAATTCAGTTCAATTTTTTAATGAATGGCTACTGTCCAATGGGACAATTCTGCCACCGTCAAGGTTGGAAGCTACAACTGAGTTATCAAAATTGTCAAACCTCATCCAAATGCCGCCAACATTTAAACGAGCAATTCTTCACTTTCTTAACTATACGTAATGCTATGTTATTTTTGACATCCGACACACAGTACCGAAGGCCATGCAACTGACGCGACAATGAATCAAGTATCGCATGGCAACCACGATAATAAAATCATTGCTGTGTTTTGTTTATGTAAATGAATTACATAGTTACTTGACTAGGCATCTAATTAGATGACTACTGTCATGTTTTGTATGTTCCCTTCTCAGAATAAAAGACACAAAGTGAGTTTTTCTTCAATTCTAATGGAAATTAGTACACGTAAATTCAAGATATCAAAAAATGACAATCTATTTTGAGGTCACAAAATCGAAAATTGGGAATAGAAAATTTGTTCTTTTTGTATGTTGTCTGTATCTAGGTACGTGTTTTTCTTTGTGCCACCACACTTTGACACCAACGGTTTGACCGATTTCAAAAATGTTTGGTATGCGTGTCGACAATGTCCAGTGAACGTCCCCTGATAGTGATATTATGATACTTTTTATACGACTAAGGAGAAAATAATAAGTCATGACTCTTTTTCGCCCGTACACCTTCTAGTGCTTAAATAAAACGTTTTCTCTGTAGCTTTAAAAAACACGTTAAATATATAAATGTAGGTTTCAGTATTTGTGAGTAACTATGTATTTAGTTATATGTTTCTTTATGTATATTTTCGTGTGTTTTTATGTATTATTATTATTACAGGTTTTAGTAGATTTTAAGTTTTTTTGTAGTTTTCTTGATTACTTTTTGCATCGCCTACTGATCTCATGTCGTTTATTAATCCGCTACCCAATGATTGTCTGGAAGATATCGCTCTTTAGCAATAAGATCGCCTATTGTTTACCTCTATTGTAATGCTAAGTGCTATCTGTATTTGTAATTATTTCTTGTTAAGATGTGCAGTGTATTCTATTCTATTCTAATTGATACGGGACCCAAAAAAACCCATCGTTTGCTTTAAATGTAGAACCAAAGTGTAAGAGCCCAACTTTTAAATAAGGATAGAAAATGGCTGTTTTTAAAGACAATAGTTTTAAGTAAAGGAAAACTTTGGAGTGGAACTTTAATTCTAGAATTAGCATAAGCTCATTCTAGCCACACTTTGGTGCTTTTAAACGCTTAAGTTCGAGCTAGCATTACTTCTAAGTTTTTTTGGGGCGAGCGTAATGCATATTCATAGAATTACTTTATTTTTGTTATTTTCGAGTATTCTTTTATTAATCCCCGAGTATAAATAATGATGATTACTATAGAAACTTTCACGATCCTTTAAGCTCACATTAGGATTATTTATAGCTTACAATATAAAAAGTAATCATTATTGTTCTTGCTTAACGATTATATTGAAACATACCGAGACGACATATGAGTATTTGAGTAATCACACGGGTTATGTCCAATTTCTGTCCGCGATCGTAACCAGGTCGTCGGTCCGCGTTAGGGGCATTCCTACGCTGCCTCTTCCGTTCCGCAATCGCCACTCAAAAACCTTTCTGCCCCAACGGCCATCGGTTCTACGAGCAAGAAATTGGATGAGGGTGGCGCAAGGCAGATCGTTGTGGAGAACTTTGGGGGCGGCCTTTGTCCAGCAGTGGAGGTCTATCGGCTGATATGACGGGTTAAATATATATCCTAGTCTAATATTTTAATGTGTTCTATAGCCATAAGTTTCTATACCAATTAGCTTTCATCAAGTATTATTTTCAATCTTTCACGGACCTTACATTTTTATCACTTATTAAATTACACACAAACAAAACGCTCCTTTCCCAAGTCGGCTAACGAAGCACACGTAACCCCATAAGCGTACTGAGACTCAGATTTTTAATTAAGATAAAAAAAGCAGAGATGCCATCTATTAGCGCGCCTGAAGGCCGGAGTCTCGTAAAATTAACATTTCCAAAGATAACCCACTAAAACTCGTATCGTTCCTATAAAGTCTACAACTGTACCAAGACTTGAGAAGTAATAAAGTTCATTTTTCGTCAGTCACAGCGAAGTAAGAGGTTTAGTAAGCTAACAGCCGATTTTTAGTCGTTTCTTCAAACTCCTGTTAAAATAAATTGTGCAACGGGAAATTAAATCTTAACTAATGCACATTGAGCTCAAATTAATACGAATTAAGAATGCTGATACGAGATATGGGAATTAGTTGCCAGTTTCACTAGGATAGTAGTAAAATGTCAGGACGTTCGCTTCAAATCGTGGTGTGTTATAGCTACAGGTATGTATTTAGGCAGCCATAATTACATTAAAGAAAGTATGTTTATTTGCTATTTAATTTATTTAAAAAGGCAATAAATAAAATAATATACATATATACAGGATGGTTCAGTCATTAGCGAAGGTAACAGGGCTGATGAGGAGAGCCACATTGAACAACTTTCATTATGGGACCAGCTAGGAAATCGCGAATTAAATGTTTTAGATAATTGATCGCCAACTATCCATAATAATAATAAAGTATAAATAAATAAATATTAAAGGACAATCTTACACAAATCGTCCTAGTCCCAAACTAAGCAGAGCTAACTATGGGTACTAGTCGACGATTTACATAATATACTAGAGACCCGCCCCGGCTTCGCACGGGTGCAATGCTGATAAATTATGCATGTATCATACATATAAACCTTTCTCTTGAATCACTCTATCTATTCAAAAATATATTATTAAAAATTATATAATATAAATATAATAGTTTTACAGATCTAAGCATACATAGGGACAGACAGACAGGAAGCTGCTTTGTTTTATACTATGTAGTGATAAATACATAATTATATAGATAATATCCATGCCTCAGGAACAAATACAGTTCATCACATAAATATTTTCCCCGGCCGGGATTCGAACCCAGGACCACCGGCTCAGTAGGCACTGCAAACTGCGCCAACCGCGTCGTCAAAATGAATGAATCAGTTGATTTTTTTGTCATGATTTTATGGTTGGTCCCATAGTTAAAGTTGCTCCGTGTGATTCATCCCATTCCCCTATTACTCCCGCTTATGATTCCTGAATCACCATGTATTAAGAAAAACAGAGACACCTTCTGTGCTACCTCGGCTATGCTTGACAGTTTGTCAAACGAATCATAGATCTCGCGCCTGCACCTCTTGCACAGACATGCTACCTATCCCTTTCTGTTCAGTATCGTGAGTGGATGAGAGGTGATGCTATGTCGCGCGACATGAGTCGCGAGCCATAGTTGTGCTAGACGAGGATTTTTTTTTAAGTCAAATTGACAAGCTGCCTGACAGCCCCGTATATTTTGACGTGTGATCTGAAACTGACGTATCTAAATTATTTTATGAATGAACTAGATGCAATTTAAAGATGATCTTGGGATTCCATGCTTTTATTACACTAAAATGCGTTATGACCAAAGTTTGTAAAATGCTAGCAAAATTTATTGAAAATTATTAGGGTCACCACTGGTTGTCATATTACGTCATTTTAATCGATTTTGATCGCATTTTGCGATCCCTGGTTATCACGCGTTTTCTAACGAGTACTTAGTTGTTTACCATAAATTGTTTTCTATCAAATCGTACGATGGATACCACACGTCGGTGCCCGCAACTTCATCCGCGTATTTTTCTTCATAGTAAGTAGATGGATAAAAAGTATCCTTTAACCATCTTTCGATGTCCAGGTATCCCTGTACCAAAATTGGTCAAAATCCGTCTAGCCATTTCGGCGTGATTTATTATTATTTATTATTATTATAAACAAAATATATATACAGCTTTACAGTACAGAACCAAAGCGCTGCATTATTGAGGTTTACATCAAATAAAAGACAAATACAGGTATATACATGCTATGATACTCTACTATCATCCATCGCCTCGCAGTACCTCAGACATTCCCGACATACATCTGCCCATCGACTCGCAAATAAATCACTTTCAGGTGCCCACGACAGAAACGAGTTGAGAAGTGCGAGTGCTCGAACGGTAGGAGAATTTCTGTGCGCTACAGTCCGTGCTACAGGAACGGCAAGCAAATTGTACTGTCGCGGTCTGAGGGCCTTTTTCGACAAACGCGGAACAGCGAGCTTAACTATTTGCGCCACCAGTTCAGGGCAGTCAGTATCACCACGTAGAATATTGCAGGCTGTCACCAGAACTTGCAGGCTTGCAGTTGCGCCTTACTTGAAGGGAGTTGAGGCCCAGACAACCTAGGAGAAATTTGGTCGGGTATAAGAATGGATAGTAATTGCAGACTTTTTTATACATAAACCTAAGAAATGCTTTTTGAACCTTTTCTAACATCAAGGTATACAAGGCCTCTGAAGGATTCCACACAATGCTCGCAACCTCGAGTTTACTACGGACAAGGGCAGTATACAGCGATTCAGGCAGTATAGAGTGATGCGAGGATAAAGGAAATGAAAACAAATGGCGCCAGGTTCACATGGCACCGCACGCCCATATAAAGTAAATGACGATCCTGAATCACACTATTAAGATTTTTCCTGAAATCATGACCAGAGGGGTAGAATACTGATTTTCAATACAAATCCAGAACTTTATAACAATATTGAAGTAGATATAGTAATTACAGTTCAGTTTACCATCTCACTTACAAAAACCATGGACGTTCCATGCATTAAGAACCCTCTGGGGATCCCTAAAAAAGTAAAATGGAGTTAATTTATTCAGTAGCCAAGTGCGGTGTGACCGTTTCTTATGTTAATTCGGTTATTTACGGGTAGGGCACGCTGCAAATAAATTTAATAGTTCCACATCGGAACGGGGGGATAATTTTATTCCGACCGAAAAGATGTGTGGCCATTGTGGAGTACAATAGGGTGTTTTCGTGAAAAAAGAGGTTAAATTAGGACTGTTCTTATGATTAATGCAAGGATAAATAATTGTGCGCCTGAATTTCGGTTTAAATGGAAACAGTTTATTTTATCTACTTTTTATTATTATATCAGATACTACTGATGAAGATTAACATTACTTGGCAGCGACGGTGGTGAGCAATGGATGGAAAAAAACACAGATATAATTTCATAACATTACGATATCTCGGGTCGTCTTAAAAGCGCTGTGAATTATCATTTTGGGTAAAAAAAAATGCACCTTATTGGAGCGGAGCGAGCGAAGCGAGCGAAGCTCCCATGGATCGACTCGAATGGACTTTGTAACAATGCGCAGATCTCAGCGAGTTCTCAACCGATTTTAGAAATATTTTTTTTAAAATGCACAAATTAAATTTCGCTAGGTCGTGACGAAGAGAAAATATCGAAAAAAAAAAAAACCGCTCCAATCTATGGTGCAAGCTTAGCCGGTGGCTGACTCTGCATCGACCTAGTTTTATATAGGTACCTACACATAAACATTTCATTTGACTATAAACGAAAACCCCAAAAATAATGATATATTGTTTTTCATATGTTTCATATGTCTACTTTTTAAATACCTACAATTTCGTATTATTAGAAAATTCATTCCGGTAATCAAATATATGTAAAAAAGAATTAATTTATCAAGAAAATTCCCATCCGAAGAAACTTGAACCCCCCCAAGGCCTGTCAGGTCACTTCGTCAATCGCAAAGCCAAAGTGACACAACCCAGTTTATTACAAAAAATATAACATTTTATCGTCCGGGAAAAACAAAATTAATTTCTTACCGTAGGCAACTCAATATTAACCGTTTTAAAACATTTCCCAACTTTGTAACTTCGCCTTAATTGATAATGACTTTGCTGAACGAAAGTAAAATAATGCCTTAAAGGAATTAATTTCAAGTTGATAAGTTTAATTTTAAGTTATTTAAGTTAATTAATGTGCAAATTTTACCTGAACGCTTGAGTTTGGTTCTTGAGACGGTACATCATTATTTGTTGCGTAAAACGGTTAGTACCTTTAACATAATTTAATGCCCTAGGTAGGTAATATTGTACTTTTTTGCTCACGCAGTCAATAATGATCGCATTAAAGAAACGTTGTATGGAGTAAATGGTTATATTATGATATGAAGATCAAAATACCTTTTACGGCACAACTGGATCTTTATAAATATTAAATACTTAATGTTTGTTTTTTATGTAACAAGTACTAAACGCGCAGAATGGGCAGAAGTCTCTGTCTATTATAGAAAAACTAGCTGCGCCTCACGGTGTTACCCGCTCATCCCACGGGAACACTACATTTTTTCGGGATAAAAAGTATCCTATGTGTTAATCCAGGGTGTCAGCTACCTACATACCAAAATGTATCAAAATTAGTCCAGCCGTTTGAGCGTGAAGGAGTAACAAACATACACATAAACACACACACACGTCGCCTTTATAATATTACTGTGATAGACACGCTGACAACATTTAATTTTTGAGGCGGGCTTTTTTTCATAGAAATAGTAAATATGCTAATTTAGTTTTTTAAATGATTCATTTCCCAAATTCTTCTTTCGAAAGGAAATATTGCTTATCTTAGGACACTGGACTAAACAGTATATTTTTGTATTTTCATAAGCAGGTGTGTAAAGACATGTGACTTTGTGATTATTACAATTTTTAACGGAACTAATGTAAAGAAAAAGAAGGTTTATAGGTTTAGGCATATTGTCTACCATTTATAAATTAAGGTTTCAATTGTAAAAAAAAATCTTGTTGGTGTGCAATAAAGAATTGTTGTATTGTATTGTTTATGACCTTAATACCCTTAGTGGACTTTCTCCCTAATTAGTAGGAATAGCTACGCGACGGATGGGACAGTGCTTTAATTAGGCACTGGACCTCTCAACACCTCAGTGTATGCACTAACATAGTTATTTAAGTTATTTTTGTAATACTAACAATATATGGATTAATTTGTCCGAAATAAACGCTTTTTTTATAGTTCTAAGTAAAACAAAAAAATACTTAAGTTAAGAAACAGTTAAATTTATAAATAACAGCGCCCTCTCGTTTGTTCGTTCACTGCTGTAAAGTATTGCGGTAAGTTGTGAATATTAATGTATTCACATAGAGGTCGCTAAGGTGTAAAGCATTTCAAATAAACAATGCAAAGATCGACACACAAACCATATTTTAAGGATAAATTCGAAAGGTTATTTGGCGTTGCGTTGGTGGAAAGGTTAATACGCTGGACCGGTAATCCAGAGGTACCGAGTTCGATTCCCGGTCTCTTCCGCCAAGTTACGCATTCAAAATTATGTGTGCTCTGATCTTTGTATCAATAGTCCTATATAAAAAAAAATACTACTATTCCGTCCACAAAACTACAAAAACAATAGAACAAAACCAACATTTGCACATGTCCGTCAACATCCAGAAATAACCCAGCCCAATTCGGAGTTAATAAAAAAAAAGAAATTAGAATCACTTACATAACTGACCCTCCCAGTTCCCATACCCTTTTTTGTACAATCGTTACAGGAATAAAAATGAAGTGGAGTGTACAGGCCACTGGGAGTTGGGACAATGGGTGCAACTGGGCATTGATGTATTCAATCTTAGTTTATTTGACGTCACAAACTGGAACGTTTTTTGTGGTTCACTCTAGTGGAAGGAATGGTGGTGGCTAGTTTTAGGGGTCCGTCAGCTGGACCCCAATAATAGTATTTACGAAAAAATGTTTAGATGACAAATAGGACTTTTAACAGAGTTTGTGTAAGCCTAGCAAATCTGGAAGTTTCATCCCATATTGGTACCCTCTGTTGGGTCTCCTAAAAAAACGGCATAAAACATGCAATTTCCTACGCACACTATAATTATATGAACTTGTTAGTACTAATATGCTGTAGTTGCATGTGGCTTGGCGTCTTTAGAAACCGATTCCTATCGGCTTGCCAGTGATTCTTCTCCGTAGGTTTCTAGTGATGGGGCATTCCACCACAGAGTAGAATCAGTGACAGATTTCATGTCTATTCATCAAGTGATCGGCCACGACGCTTGCTACTTCCACTTTAGCCCTAAATCACCAGCTGCTTCTTGGAGAGTAACTTTTGTCACTTAATTGGTATCCAATAAAGTATTATTGTATTGTATTCGTATGTAACACTTATTTTCCTCAAACGACAGCCTGCATAAGAAAGTAACTGAATGCGTATTATTTCCATAATTAAATATGAAATAAAGGCATTGTGCTCATAACAAAAGTTAACATAAACCCGTGGTTAATTTACAGAACCCCTCAATTTATCGCAACCTCACGCTTAACCATTTTTTGTCCAATTCGGGGTTGTCATGTTTTCACGCTAGTCCGTTCACAAATATTACAACGATGATGCTTTAACGCAAAACTAACCTTATGTCTTAGATATTAATAATCAATATTGGTTTTCTAAGCTGCATTTATAAATTTGTAAAAAATATTTAGGGATTTTTAAAGGACAATGTGGATTCTAGTATGTCCCTGAGTCGTGATAATTGTTTATTGTCCTTTATATAGTACGTTATAATACGTGACGGCATTGCTAATGGACCTCTTCACTTGGGAGTCAAATTCTTTGAACCGATGTTATTGTAGTTTATGTGGTTTTTATTTTAATTTGGGGCGGCAGCAGAGGCGGCCGAAAAATTAAAACATAATAAGTATAGAGGTCTCGGCCCCGAATATAATTTTATTTCTTTCGGGGTCGAGACTTTAGGTCCGTGGGGTCCCAGCGCCCACAAACTCTATAAAGACCTCGCTAAAAGATTGATTGAAACTACTGGGGACCGAAGATCTGGCAGTTTCCTCGCACAACGCATTAGCATTGC
Source organism: Apotomis capreana (assembly GCA_947623375.1). NCBI lineage: Eukaryota > Metazoa > Arthropoda > Insecta > Lepidoptera > Tortricidae > Apotomis > Apotomis capreana. The sequence continues at coordinate 1,502,320 of OX392515.1, read as the reverse complement.
TATTCAGCGAGGAAATGCTGCCAGCGTCTTCGGGACCATGCCGCGGGGGCACAGTTTTTTACACCTTTTTTAGTTTATTTTAGTCACGTAATTATTTTATTTATAACTAATTCCTTGATTAAGTTTTTAATATGAATTGTAAACGTTCCTTATTAATAATAATAATTTTATGTATTTTCTAATTTAGTACCAGTTATTTTAAATGGTGTGTACGTGGATGAATAGAAGTTTAATCTAATTGTGTAAAATTTGAATAAAAAGTAATGACACATCACAAAGAGCTTAAACTGAAACTGTTGCAGATAGGTACTATTCTGTTTTTAGATTAAAAAAAAGAGATGAGCTCCCTGCTCTATTCTCAGTTATAAATAAAGGAGATCCACGTTATTTCTTGAATATTACGACAGCATACGGGACACGGTGTACATCAATCATTATTTTAGTGCTTTCGAAAGAATTTTGTACTTAGTTATAGTTAAATTATATATCTTAGCCGCACAATCGTCATCCCTTGAGTAAAACAAACCTTTTTTGTTAAGGCATCTATCAAAATTTGGTAACACTTTTTATGAAAAATGAATTTAAACTTTGCAATATTTATTTAACTCCCAACGAATTAGAGGGGTGATATAGTATTTTATGCAACCGTTGTATAAGAGGGGGCAAAAAACGCGAGTGGCATGGGTTTTTTTAATCTACTTATACAACGTTGCATACAATACTTTTTCTACAACTCGACATTTCATAAATTAAATGCAAATAAACAACAAAGAAAATAATTACATGTTGCCGCTCGGAATCAACAAAATTAGAAAAAAAAATAGTCTGATAAACTTTTTTTTTATTGACGTCCATCTGTCATAAAAATAACATAAAGGTATACGTTCACTATTCTAAACATCTGTCAAAAAATATGAACTTAACATAAAGGTATACGTTCACTATACTAAACATCCATGCACTGAAGATAAAACTTTTTTTTTTAGTTGGCAGCAATGCCTTAGTACAATAAGCTTTTTTTTAAATTGCAAATTGTGTGAATGCAGCTGTTTATCTTGTAATCTGTGGTACTAAGTGATGCTTTTTGGCGACATTATAACATCGTTTAGCAGTGTTTTTTTGGGCAATACAGTATAGACTTTTACAGGCTTTCATAATTTATGTCTTTATATTAGAGTTAGTAACTAAATAAATGACAGAAAAAGTACTGGAGTAGAAAAAAAGTTTAACGTGTGTACCCAAAGGGTTGATCTTTGAGTACGGGTTCTTTAAATCGAAAATCTTATCTATCGAAATGGTTCTAAGGTATGTAAAGTGAAAATAAAAACAGTTGACTCCAAGATATTCAGCTATCTATCTAACCATCAGCCACAGACGTCCACTGCCTAACATAGGCCTCCCCATGACTCGCCACAAAGTGCGATTCCGCGCAAGCCGCGTCCATTGATTTCCCGCTACCCTCACGAGGTCATCCGTCCATATAGTCGGCCAAAAAAAACCCCCTTATAGGATGATATTCAGCTCCCTATATATTTTTTTATAAGACTATTCCGAATATCTAAATAATCTCCTGTAATTCTCAAGATCTCCCCATGGTATCTCCAGGAATTTTATCACTTCTTCTACTTCTGCATCGTTCTGTAAATCAACAATAATGCGCTTGTAAAACATCAATCGTTGACTAATGCCCTTTACAAAGTACGCGGGGCTTGTATTTCAAGACTTAAGTCAAGCCTACACAATGGCGCGCAAACCATCCACCCTGTATATCGCTTGTCTAGATCGGATCTATGGACAGGTGGATTCAATGCTCATGCGCAGACTCCGTTGCATTGTTTAACGTACAACATTCATCATGTCAACACGTTACAAGTCTGCTGTAATTGTACAACAAAATCGGGCCTTATATATATGTAGCACTAAGTTTCAGTCTCAAAGATATAGAAAATGGGGATGCGCTTATTTGGAAAAGTTATGACTTTCAATTGATTTAATTGGTTCACTTAAGGTGCTTGTTCATTAGTTCAGTATTTAGCGACATTTATTTTCTTGAAAGAAAGAAATAAAATAAAAAAAACGACCTAATCCCAAATTAGGCTCTAGTAAGCTTCTGTTAAAGATACTACATACATTTTTTTCTTAGCTTATAAATGTGTCCCACTGCTTGGCAAAGGCCTCTCCCCTTTCTCACGCCACTCGTCTCTATTGAATGCATGCCCTTCCACTCGTTACTGAATACATCCAAGTCGTCTCTCCATTGACGAGGGGACGACTTAGATAATTAATCAAGTTCTTACCTAAATAGAAAATATCCGTGACACAGGAACAAATATTTGAAATTATCGCACACACAAATCGTCGACGAATCGTAACGGACATGCGACGACTTTCTGCGGCAAGCGGCGCGGCGAGCGGTTGAGCGAGAGATCCGAGCGCGGCGGTCATACGAGTGAGCGAGACACACGTACCGCGCACCGCTGCCGCTCGCTCCTAAGACCGATCGTGGCCGGCCGGTCGACGAGTTCTTAAGTGGTGACTACGTATCGAGGTGGATTGATCAGCGGGGCAATCCGACAAATTTTAGAGAGATGATGGAGATCTCTCCGTTAGATCGCCATCCGTCACTTTGACGTGTCCTTATTTGACAAGTGGCGATATCTCTAACATAGCAACTTCGCCAATCCGGTCGAATTAAATTTGCGTCTCCTTTGTATGCGACGGCGTAGATAAAAGGCGCATACTTACTCGTAACTTATCCGGGTAGTACGTGAAATTGAACAGCTGGAATAGTCTTAAATGGGGAATATCGCAAAGAATTTAACAAGCATAATAAACTCTCTATAGTACAACAGGGTATTTTTCTAACCCACACCTTATTGCGTATTTTTAGTGGTGCTAATTTATTTGACTGGTAACGACAGATTTGTGGTAACTGACGTTGAAATTCAGTGTATATCACTGATGTAAAGAATAATAAAACAGGACTAATTATTCCGCATATTTCAAGTAATTTTTGCATAATAAAGCCAAAACTATCCACAGTGATGAAAGTCAAGTTTTCTTCAATAGGATTCAGTATTTATTTCGCAAGAAGAGCGAAGGATTGAACAGCATTCCGTTAAACAACGTTTTAAATTGGTTTAATAACAAATCCTTGATGAAAAATAAATATTTATGACGTATGCTCATTATTGCCACATGAAAGCTGTTTGTAGCGCCACTATCTGGCCCAGGGGCCAGACCGATACTTGTTAGACTTTATACATACAATACAATGTACCATCCCCGTAAAACTTGCCATTCAAGACGTCACAAGAGGACACTAACCGTTTAGCTATTAATTACAAATGGCTACCATTGTGGACTAATGGCCGCAATGTGTTTGATAGACGCACTTTAATTGGTTGAAGTTTTGTGTTCGGTAATTGGTTCAACCGTTCTTTAGCTGAATTCTCCGCATCGTATTTTCCAGAAACTATTACTACCTAGTATAAGAGATCTTTATTTTTTTAAATAGGCGAGTCGACAATCATTTTGAGGATATCAATCGATTCTATCTTTGATTGGAATCAAATGTCTGATCACTGGGACTAACTACACTTAGGCTGCTCTAAAAGTCAGGAATGACCGTCAGAGTTCAACATTCCTACGGAGCGCTAAAAATGCTCCATATAAGGAGTACTTGCGCGAAAGATGGCCTTGTTTCTAAGATAGCCCACTTTAAATTTTTTGTAGTTATAACCGTTCGAACGAATTCAAATTTCGCGCCCATGTTCGGTTAGTACCATAGACATAAGTTAAGTCTAAGGATCTTTGGCGCAAGTACCTTAAATGGCCAACTTATCGTGACGTCATTGTTATGGGCTTATGGGTGCCAATACTTGTATAGAGACAATAAGTAATTTGCCATTTTCACCGTGAAAAAGTATGTTTAAGTTAAGTTAGTTGTTTTGTTAAATTTTGTTATGAGGATTCAATTTTCAAAATTCTTTTTATGACAGGCCAAAGCAATAAATGTCATTTTTTGACGGAGCGAGCGAATCGTCTGTGAAATTTTGTGAGCAGGGGTTCCATTATTTATTTATCTTATTTATTTAAACTTTATTGCACAAAAGAAAACCTTAACGTACAAAATGCGGACTTAATGCCACAAATGCATGTAATTATTCTGTTACATAAAAAAAAAGTTTTAGGTACATGATTTTTACATGGTATGGTGGGGTTGAACACATAAAAAAATGAAATATATATCAGACATAAAAAAATGTTTACGGGGCCTACAGCTATCAGACATAAAAAAATGTTTACGAGGCCTACAGCTGACGGAGCCACCAGTGAGCCAAATCTCCATATTCCCACTGAGGCGAAATGTCAACTTGTCAAAGTTTTAAAACTTGCCCTACAAGATGTCAGAAAACGGACAGCAGCCGTTTTAGCTATTAATTACAAGAAATGGCGACCATTGTACACTAATGATTACAATGTGTTTAATAGATGTACTTTAATTGGTTGAAAAGTTTAATTTCGATAATTATTTTAACCGACATTATTTAGCTGAATTCAAAATTTCTTATATTTGGTTCCATACCCAAAAGGCATAGAATACTCTCGTAGGCATGTCTATGGTTGCGTGTGATCTCGAGAAAAGACATTTTTTTTACCTTTTTACTACCGTTACTTTTTAAAAAATTTGACCTATAAAAGTTTACGTTGTTGCGCCTTTTAATATTAATGTGAATAAAAAACTAAAATTTCACTGTAACCTTACTACTTCCTCGATTTTATTAGCTGTAATTAACTTAAAAAGAGCACATTGAACTATCAATGGCTTAATCCATTACAAATTATATTTTACAGTATGTGGCGCTTACGCTTTTATTTATCCATCAACATAGTGAACGTTTACTAAAATTTAAAGAACGATGTAAGCGCCTCGTAGGTTACTTTTGGTTGATAATGATCTAAATTATTTTTAAACCATAAATTTGCAACGCAGATGGTTCTCTTATCAAGTACTGAAGCCACGCAATACTTTGTTACAAATTTTAAACGACTTACGTTGTAAGAAAAACCATGGCGTTTACGCTAATCTAATTTAGAGCTAAGGATAGCATATGTCGGTCTTAATTGCTTGACGTTGAGCGAATTATTGGTTCCACGGTGGCATTTAAGTGTTAAATAGTTTATATTACGATAAAATGTGTTATTATTTAAGTGATTATTTAGCTTGTTTCTACCACCCACTTTGAGAAGATGCAGCGTGTTTTTTTTTTTTAGCCAAGAGCTGGAATCTAAAATAAAATGTTGTTTATCATTGTGAGACATCACTAGTTACATTATAAATTACAGTTTTGTGTCAGGAACAGCCCTACAAGTTGTGAACTGTACACCGCATCGAGGTCCCCGACAAGGAACTCTATACGAGTTTGGAACTAATCGGGGCGTTCTTGCCACATAACCATGACTTAAACTAAAAATGGCAGTCAGCAGAAAGAGTTCCAAAAACCGTTATTCGCTTATAATAAGTATGCAGATAATTATGAGTAATTAGTGTGCTTCGGTAACTTCTGCTGCTGAGTATTTTAAAAATAAAACTTACCAAGCAAAAATTGCGATTCAAACGTTACAAGTCAAACAATCCTCAGTTTTCAGGATTCTCCTTTAATTCCAACTAGGTAAATATAACTAAGTCCACACTCCACTTTGACTCCAAACTTGTGGAGCGTAAACTCAAATATCATTCGCATTTCGAAGTTAAGCTGTAAAATCGTAGTTTCCATCAAAATTTTCGTTTCAAAAGGTATCAAGTTATTATACAAGCCTGGTAACGGCTTCAAAACATTTGAACGCTGAGCCTGGAGCCTGTATTATGTTACGTTGAGGAGCCGACCGATTTTAGGTGGAGCTTCGACATTGGAATATACGTATATCAAAGGTTTTCGAGGGGCTTCGGTTTTGAATCGTAATATTTGGAAAATATATTACAATATTAAGTTATTCTGGCTATTGTTTTGTCCGTAGCTTTATTATTATGGGAATTCTAGGAATACATCCTTTTCCCTGGTTCTCGCTCAGAAAGTGATTCAAAAGGAACTCAAAGTTCCTGACGTACCTAATATAAGGAAATGCAAAATTTGACTGGAAGTGCTGGTTATATTGCCCTTAGAATTGATGGGCGATGGCCGATGGGGCCGACGATAGGCCTTTACAAGGTGAACTGTTAATCTGGTGAAGGTGGAAGGTGGTGGGAGCTTGCAGGAAGCGCAGAATTGTCCAAAGTGGCGTTTCTGGGAGATGTGATGGAAACGATGATTAATAAGAAAAATATACAAAATAGGCACCATCATACCGGCCATAATTCCGCCATTTTCAAGGTTAAAGAAAACTATTTAGATGACAGTAAATTTTGGTTACTTTTTTCTCCGTTCAAACATTTGGTCAGAACATGAATTTAGGTAAGTACACTCGGTCACAACAACAACTCCCCGCTGGTGTGAGTACACTCATGTACTAACATAGCCGCTATCGTAAAAGGCCAAGAACGTTTGTATTATTTGCATAAATCAATAAAACTAAGTCGCATACAAACTTGAATCATTTCGTTGAATCGGTTTAATATCGTTCGGTTTGAAGCGGGGGTTAAAATGGCTCACGTAAAATCACTAAAATCCTTCTTCAATATGCACAGAAGCCCTTTTCAATAATATAGGAGATAATTCATAACCTGAAACAGGCCGCCTGTAATGCCTGGATACAGACAGGTCCAATTAGTTTCAGAATTCGAGACCCGAACTCAGGCAAAGCTAAGTCCGATGAAATAAACCTGTACCACTTTATCTACGTACTGGTATTAAAGCCCGTTAGGAGTTTGGTCGCAGTGCAAGTTACACACTTATTGGTGTTATCTATCCATCAGCTACAGACGTCCACTGCTGAACATAGGCCTCCCCCATGACTCGTCACAAAGTGCGATCCCGTGCAGACCACATCCATTGATTCCCCGCTACCCTCACGAGGTCATCCGTTCATCTAATCGGGGGCCGACCCACGCTGCGCTTTGCTATACGTGTTCGCCACTCTATAACTATTATTATTGTTATTGGTGCTAACGAGACTTCATTTCTTGATGTCATCTACCCTGCCGTGCTAAGCATGATAGCAGTAACTCAATTGTAACTTACCTAAAAAGCTCATATCCTAATTAATATTTTTATTGTAACATTCAATGGGAGTTACTGCTATTGCTTAGCACGGCAGTACTATCCTCCTCTTTAGCCGGTCCCTCAAGTGTTGAGAATCATGACCCCGTCTATTTATTTGTCGTCATCGACATGCTGCCGACAGAGCACTCAGTCCTGCGCCAGTCTAAAGACATAAAGACATTTATTTATTCTGTACACAAGGACATACTACAGAAGGCCAGTATGGAATGGCATCTTGATTTCCTTTAGTAGTAAATCCGTTCATCGCGTAAGTCTGCGGCTACGAGGTCTTTTGTCCTGCCTCTTGCCAGCTACAGGCAGCCGCTCGATGCTCGATGTTGTCGCAAATACCGCTTCATCTACTATACTTTTTATTAAATTGTGAACCTATGATCCCACTGGGTGATCAGCGCAGGCTTTCGTGCTAGCGTCAGCAGCAGCTGAGGTGAGACCTTTTCGTAGCACAACCATTATAGTTGCCTATTGTTTCATATTTTGTTATTTTTGTCACGCCCTTTATGTAATTATATTTTATAATCACGTCACGTATAAATGCATTTCCCTGTATCGTTCTTTCAGTGGTTTAAATGTAAGATTTATCAGATAATAAATTACGAAACCGAGCATCCAATGATGATCGCATTTATCACACATCAGACATAAAAATATGCTTTACCATTAACTTTATAATCTCCAAAACAATTGTCATAGGCCCGACGCTCCCGCTTTCGCTGCCGCTCATACCTTGACGATACACAAAGAGCGATGGAGCAACGCATGTCTGACATCCCCCGGGCCAATTCTGAGCCCGCACCTGCTATTACTGTAATAGCTATAGCTCTGCAAATGATGCTGATACGATACTAGCATTGTTATGAAACCTAGGATCCTTATACCCGAGAATATAATATCTATAAGATTATATCAGTTAGTTATAGCTGACGGTAGCTTAATTCGCAGGGCGTCATCATTATTTCATATTATTTTAAGCTTATGATGACGATCATTTTTGGGAAACATTGTAAACAGTATTTTTTTCGATTAATATTTTTTGCCTTATTTTAAACGATCATGATTATTAATTCGTATAATTTTGAGATTAAGCTTTGTAGTGTAATTTTACTCGAAAAATAAAATAATCTAATCTAATCTAATCATTATCAACGGAAAGACAATCACTGTTAGACATTGCATTGGGGTACTTCATATTTTGAAGATTTGATCTTTTGAAATGAAATCAAATAATTAATTATTTCATTTCATTTCAAAAAAATAAAAATTAAGTAGGCCACAAGGGCACTTTTACAAGTCAGATTGTGAATCTAGCGGCATTTCCCAAGAGAAGAAAGCCGAAAGAAACTCAACAGTTACTCATTTTTTCGTCAATGATACTTAAAACAATCAATTACCTACATTGATGTTATAATTATAACTAATTACAATGGTACGCATAAAGGAGATGTGCTTTCCCCCGGACAACTCCACATTTTGTTGTAGGGCATGAAAAATATCTCTATATTTTCTATCAGCAAAAAAAAACTTATTAAAAAGTAAAAGAAAACATGTTATACCCTTGAATTTGAACTTTAACCTTCATTGGCATGTGGATCCGTTGCCGTCGCATTTAACATTTTAGTCTATATTTCCAAGTTGCGAAATCCATTTTCTATACCTCTCAGTGTAATAAATCAGCGCGGTTGGAAAATAAAAATAGGACCATAAATCCATATACAGTGCGATTCAAAATAAAGGGTTATGTACAATTGTAAAATCACGAGTATGAGTTTGGAACATTAAGAAGTACGGCTGTTATACAAATGGCCCTTAACACTTTCTTTTTAAACATCAAGAAATAGTATATTACTGCCGAGGCAGGGAAAAGTCAGTTCGTGGATGAGTATGATTTTGAAGGACGAGGCGTAGCCGAGTCCTTCAATAATACGAATCTGCGAACTGACATTCCCGCCGAGGCTTGTATAGTGCTTTTCTCCAAATATGCTTGGAAATAATCACCAATCTACATTTTAATTTAATATATCAGTACCATGAAGTTCATTTGGTAAGTACTTATTTTTTTTAGGAATAGGAATAAAATTTCGGGTCCGAATCATATGTTTGATTTAAAACAAAATATATGAATAAGAATTAAATATATATGAAAACACAATAACAAAAAATATGCACATAGGTAATTATACTGGACTGGTTCTCCAGTTATCTGTCATCAAGATGTCAAAAAGTAGTGATGAGTGGATACTCATCGGAATGTTTTGATGTAACCTCAGGAGTACCACAAGGCTCTCACTTAGGACCAACTTTATTTCTTATCTTTATCAATGACATGGCAAATGTTATTCACCATTCAGAATTTTCTTTTTTCGCAGACGATCTTAAAATAACTAAAACTATCTATAGCGTTGAGGACTCCCACCTCCTCCAAGAGGACTTAAATCGAGTTTTAAAGTGGTCGCAAGTCAACAAACTTCCCCTAAATATTAATAAATGTAAACATATAAAATTTACCAAAAAGAAAACGTTTTTAAATACTACCTATTTTATAGATAACGTGCCCTTGGAAGAAGTTTCTCACATAAAAGATTTGGGAGTATTGCTTGACAGTAAACTATCGTATAACACTCATATTGACTATATTCTAAATAAGTCGAATAAACTTCTAGGCTTTATCTGGCGCAGTTGTAAGAATTTTAAAGACATATCTGCCCTAAAAGTTGCTTATTTTGCATTGGTCCGTAGCCTGCTAGAATATTGTTGTAATATCTGGAGTCCTCAATACAAATGTAATATACAGCGGGTTGAGCGAGTACAAAAAAGATTTCTCTTTTTCCTAACAGTTCACGAGAAAAAGCTCCAGTCGCTGTACACATATAAAGATAGACTAACTTTTTTCAATATAGCTAACCTCGAAGATCGGCGTTGGGTCGCCGACCAGGTTTTACTTTATAAAGTGGTAAACGGTGGTATAGATTGTCCTCAGCTATTGCAGAAAATTAACTTCACTGTTCCTAGACCCCGTGCTCGCATCTGTAATTTCAGGCCATTTGCTATTAAGACATTTAGGACCAATGTTGGCTGTCATAACATCATACCCAGAATGTGCAAAGAGCACAATAAATTCTTCAAGGAAAGTCAAATAGACATTTTAAACGTTTCCTTGAATATGTTTAAAAATAATTTATATAAATTTAAGGCTGGCCTAAATAATTAAATATTTTTGAGTAGTTTTGATCCCTCCCTCGATGCATCTAGTTATCTACCTATTCCTAGAATTGTGTATACGTAAATATGACACTTTAGTCTTTTAAGTATAGTGCAATAGCTTTTTAAATATTGTAACATTGTAAATTTAATTCTATTTAGTGTTTTTTTTTTATGTTACCTATTGAACATAAAGTCAGTATTAACGTAAGCGAATTTTTGTTCATAACGCACGTTGTGTTTGCCTGTAATTGGGTAAATACTCTGATATGTTTCGTACTTGCATTTGTTTTTTATGTATGTTATATAGTATTGTACCTGTTGGCAAACCTTATAAATAAATAAATAAATAAATAAAATAAATAAATACATTTTAGTTAAATTAACAACTTCTAAACACACTGTTTTTTTAGAAACCATACCATATTTATCATTCGGAGAAGATCATAAGTTCAAAATAACTTTTATATTGATTTGGACACAATCATTTCTGTTTTATTTTTTATTTGTTTACGTTTGGTACACTCATTAATTTTCAACTCACTCATTAAATATCATCATATTATTAAAATTAAAACTTTCGTGAGAAATCTCTAATAAATAACTAAGAATCATGAAAATAAATTAACCGCATATAAGATTATTATTTAAATTGTTTGTCCGTTATTCGAAATTTGTCGACATTTCAAATACATTGAGCAAAAAAATGTTCAGTGCAAGAACTAAACGCAGAGAACAATTAAAAAGTTTATAATAGTTTTTATTTTTAAATTTAGTGGACAATTGGCTGTATGGTGAATTATCAGTCGTTGAAAAAATTAAAAGTAAAAATGCAGTAACCGGCCAAATTAAGATTACCCTCATTTGTATGAGATGTTATAAACGGAAGGTGTGTTTTTTACTTAATCGTCTTATTTAAATAATATTGATTTCCCGGCTAAGGCCAATAATATATATTTTTTTTAATTTTCATTAACGCCTTCTAAATATAACGAACGATTTCGCGGTCCAGTTTTACTACATTAATGGGAACATTTCCAAGCAAGTTGGAGAAAAGTTGTTTAAACAGCTGACAACCTATTTATTACAATATTTTAACCCTTAAATTGATAAAAAATGTAAATGTCGATAGTTCAAACCTGGTTACGTTCGATAAAACTATCCCAGTATGAAATGCAAATTAAGGGTTAAGTTGTTGCGGAATTGTGTCGTTTTTTTAGGGTTCCGTAGCCAAATGGCAAAAAACGGAACCCTTATAGATTCGTCATGTCTGTCTGTCTGTCCGTCTGTCCGTCTGTCCGTCCGTATGTCACAGCCATTTTTTTCCGAAACTATAAGAGCTATACTGTTGAAACTTGGTAGGTAGATGTATTCTGTGAACCGCATTAAGATTTTGATGCAAAAATAAAAAAATAATAATAAATATTGGGGGCTCCCCATACTTAGAACTGAAACTCAAAATTTTTTTTTTCATCAAACACATACGTGTGGGGTATCTATGGATAGGTCTTCAAAAATGATATCGAGGTTTCTAAAACATTTTTTTTTCTAAACCGAATAGTTTGCGTGACAGACGCTTCCAAAGTGGTCCCCCCCCCCCTCTAACTTCTAAAATAAGAAAATGAAAAATCTAAAAAAAACATATGATGTACATTACTATAAAAACTACCAACTAAAATTGTTTTGAACGAGATCTAGTTAGTAGTTTTTTTTTAATACCTAACTTTGCAAGTTTGCACCTAATTTATATGGGGCGCTATACATACCAGGTGCAAACTTAACTTAAACACTTAGGGATGGAAAGTGTTTGTACGGAACCCTCGGTGCGCGAGTCCGACTTGCACTTGGCCGGTTTTTATTTTAAGTGTTCAATGAGAACCACTGCATTGTTAATCGAGATATATTTATATATTTTAAAAATGAAAAATTTCGTTTTTAAAAGACCTTTTCAGATGTTCTTTTCTACGTTACCCAAGTAGTAGCATTTCTCAATGTACTTTATCACATCTTGTTGGTGTAGCTGGTGAAGTCTGTAGTCTCCATTTAACCCTATCCAAAGTTACCACCGACACCTGATTTTACTGTACGGCATGATGATTGACGAATGTACTTTGTAAGACGCATATTTATTTATTTAGTCTTGAAACTATTAAAAAAGCATTTATATTGAATTTATTTAATTCAGCATTGTAGGTATACTAGACTCTATTAGAAAATAATAAAACTTAGCTATTGATTTTAATTACTAGTAAAAAAATTAAGCTGTTTATTTTACAGATTTAGTTCTTAAAAATACAAATAAAAAGCTTCGAATCTTAAATATTAAAGGAAAAAAAAACGCGGAAGAGAGTAGAACGCAAACATTACTAATATACATATACCTATAATTCGGCAGAAATAAAAATCGAAGCTACATTTGTACGAACCAGCGGATGACTAAGTACAGTAATCCCAAATTTGGTGGTGTATGATTTGAAATGCACCGACGTGCAGCCGCGCGCCATATATGACCGGGAGCAAGTGTGGAAATGCTAAAATTGCTTCGTTACCGTTGGTGTGAACGCGATTTTATTTAGAAATGCTAAGATTTTTAATACTTTAGCATTCTCACGAACATGGAATAGCTGTTAAATACAGAGTAGTGATTTTGAAGTCAAAAACCGGCCAAGTGAGAGTCGGACTCGCGCATCGAGGGTTCCGTACAAGTAAATATTTTTTTTTCTTTTTTGATTGCTGTATTTATTTTTATAGCGGCAACAGAAATACATCGTCTGTGAAAATTCCAACTGTGTTGCTATCACGGTTCATGAGATACAGACTGGTGACAGACAGAGACGGACGGACAGCGGAGGCTTAGTAATAGGGTCCCGTTATTACCCTTTAGGTACGGAACCCTAATAAAAAAGAACAATATAAAGCTTTTTATTTAATATTACAAAAGTTTATGAAGCTGTTGTACAATACAATACATACATTAAATTAAAATATAATAACGGTAGACAACAGGGTCGTAATGAAACAAACTGATCTCACTTTGTTAACATCTTGAACTCAGATTACTAAATTTTAGAATAAATGAAACATTTCGTTATTTATATGTGATCAATTTTATTTTAATCCATCCTCAGTCACAACTGAATCATTTTGACACAAAATGTGCATCTGTTATGTTTCTGAGGTACAGAATAATTCAAATATTTTCTCAATATTTCCAAAAATCAATACCAAACAAACAATTTGTATTGCAGGGACAGGTTCCCTGCAATACAAATCACAAAAATAGTTCCAAATATAGTTCCAAAAATAATTCCAAATATATAGTTTCAAAATACCTATTTTCAAAAATCAATATCAAACAAACTTGTACCTGTAATACAGACGTAATCACAAACATTTGTAAAGCTTTTTTTTACTACCTAAATATTTTTCTCTATATTTCCAAAAATCGATATCGAACCAACTTTTAACTGCAATATACAGATATACACAACACAAAATCACAAACCTTTGTATAGAATATATTTTTAATTATCCAAACATATTTTACAATATTTCCAAAAATCTATGTCAAACTGAGCTGATCTATGTAGCTGAGACATACAAAACACAAAATCGTATACCTTTAGAAATATTTTTTCTTATTTATCCTAATATTTTTTCTCAATATTTCCAAAAATCGATGTTGACCCAACTTGTAACTGCAATACAGATATACACGACTCAAAATCTTACTTGTATTTATTTAATTATCCAAATATCTTTTACAATTGTTTCAAAAACGATTTCAAACCAGGTATACCAAACCGCAACCCATTGAAGTTTCTTTTTTAATGATCCAAATATTTTTTCTCCATATTTCCAAAAATCGATACCGAACGAACTTGTACCTGCAATACAGATATACAAATCACAAAATCCATCCCAATCAAGACAAATTGCATGCAATCCTCTCTGTCCATTAGTCACTCCAACAAAACATTATCTGAATGAAAATACCAAGCGCTTTCTATGCCATGAAATAATACAACAATAACTTACTTCGATATATAGTATCGTAAACTTGCAAGATATACAGACGGCCAGTTAGTTAGGATCATTTTTGCGGGACGGAATATTGTTTTATTAATATGGTGGGGAACTAGAATAGTACAGTAAAAATAGCGTTTTAACAATTGCAAATTGTAAAGTCTTTGATTTTTGTTAGGGTGCATTACTAATTTTATTAAAGCAGTAACATCTGCTAACGTAAACTAAATGTTTACAAATGAAGCGAAAATTGAAAAATTTAATGATTTGGACAGGATTCGAACCTGCGTTTCCAACGGCTTTCCGGGCCAACACGGGCGTCCTCCCAATTGGACCACCGAATCAGATGTCAGAGCCATTGAATTTTTCAACCAGTTGCTTCGACATGCCTTAGGGTGGCATCGTAGCGCCATCTACCGTAAAGATTTAGACTTTATCGTCGGCACCATCGTCTCAAATTTGTTGAGAATCGATAGTAACGATGTGCTACACCCGAATTACTTATTTTTATTAAAGCAGTAACATCTGCTAACGTAAACTAAATGTTTACAAATGAAGCGAAAATTGAAAAATTTAATGATTCGGACAGGATTCGAACCTGCGTTTCCAACGGCTTTCCGGGCCAACACGGGCGTCCTCCCAATTGGACCACCGAATCAGATGTCAGAGCCATTGAATTTTTCAACCAGTTGCTTCGACATGCCTTAGGGTGGCATCGTAGCGCCATCTACCGTAAAGATTTAGACTTTATCGTCGGCACCATCGTCTCAAATTTGTTGAGAATCGATAGTAACGATGTGCTACACCCGAATTACTTATTTTTATTAAAGCAGTAACATCTGCTAACGTAAACTAAATGTTTACAAATGAAGCGAAAATTGAAAAATTTAATGATTCGGACAGGATTCGAACCTGCGTTTCCAACGGCTTTCCGGGCCAACACGGGCGTCCTCCCAATTGGACCACCGAATCAGATGTCAGAGCCATTGAATTTTTCAACCAGTTGCTTCGACATGCCTTAGGGTGGCATCGTAGCGCCATCTACCGTAAAGATTTAGACTTCATCGTCGGCACCATCGTCTCAAATTTGTTGAGAATCGATAGTAACGATGTGCTACACCCGAATTACTTATTTTTATTAAAGCAGTAACATCTGCTAACGTAAACTAAATGTTTACAAATGAAGCGAAAATTGAAAAATTTAATGATTCGGACAGGATTCGAACCTGCGTTTCCAACGGCTTTCCGGGCCAACACGGGCGTCCTCCCAATTGGACCACCGAATCAGATGTCAGAGCCATTGAATTTTTCAACCAGTTGCTTCGACATGCCTTAGGGTGGCATCGTAGCGCCATCTACCGTAAAGATTCGAGAAGAATTGAAAAGAAAGAATTGAAAGATTTGAGAAGATTTAGATTTCGTAAAGAAACGCAGGTTCGAATCCTGTCCGAATCATTAAATTTTTCAATTTTCGCTTCATTTGTAAACATTTAGTTTACGTTAGCAGATGTTACTGCTTTAATAAAAATAAGTAATTCGGGTGTAGCACATCGTTACTATCGATTCTCAACAAATTTGAGACGATGGTGCCGACGATAAAGTCTAAATCTTTACGGTAGATGGCGCTACGATGCCACCCTAAGGCATGTCGAAGCAACTGGTTGAAAAATTCAATGGCTCTGACATCTGATTCGGTGGTCCAATTGGGAGGACGCCCGTGTTGGCCCGGAAAGCCGTTGGAAACGCAGGTTCGAATCCTGTCCGAATCATTAAATTTTTCAATTTTCGCTTCATTTGTAAACATTTTGCATTACTAATGTTAAGTGGAAGCTAAATTTAAAAAATTTAGAAGATTTACTATTATGCTTTTTTTTGCTTTTTCTCCTACCACCTGGCGAGATGGTAGTCAGCTGTTTTCAGTTTAAATCTGTCGTATAACTTCGTAGGTTCACCTGTGTAATGTTACCTTTGTAAAAATATATAAGCAATATGCATTGCATCAACTGCGGTAGGGTTAGGTATAATATTCTTTACTATTTTTCATATTTTCACACATCTGATTATTTTGAAATTGTTATTAATCATATTTAGATAGTTTTATGTACCAAATCATTACTGTATAAAATTACATATTGTCTTTTTCTCATTAAAAAAACGCAAAATTTTAGGATTTTTTTCAATTGTAACGACTTTTCTAAAACTTTGAAAATAACTTTCTTATGTCATAATTTTATCAATACGCCAAAAGTGAAAGATATTAGATTTGCCAAAGGTTGACTTTCTATTTTACTCTATTTTTACTGGACTAGAAGGGCAAAATAATAATATGTATCGGTAACTTATTCTTTTGAATGTGTTGGGTAAACTTGAACACTTTTCGAAATGACCACATTGATAAAACCCTACTATTGACTTTATGGACTATAGACCCCGCAAGTTTATTTAGAAAAGGCTGAAAGTTGTATTATTTTTTTCGTTTTTAACCCCACGCAGCCATGTTGAAAGATTTTGAAAAACTGAATCGACTAAATTTTCTTCATAATTTTATCGAACACACCAGACATTTTTATGCGCATTGGTTCAGGAATGCGACTTGCGGACGAGAACAGCCTGACTAATGGACATTATGACATCCGGACATACGAAATACCTTTTGGCCAAGTCGAAAAGTAGACGCTACGCTCACTCGGTCAAATACACAGGGTGGAACTAATAATGGGCCAGTTAGGGTAGTCACTGTAATATTTGACACCACGTGTAAATTATTCTAGACCATCATTTTTTTTTTAAATTAGGTACGCCGATTTGTCATTTCAATATTTTTGTAAAATACATTTTGTATGAAAGCTCCCAGCTTAAAAACTAAATAAATAAAAAATAATTTCTAATTCTACAAATAAAAATGGAGTATCAAAATAATTCTACAAAACGACTTGATTCTTTCAATAGTTTTCGTATTTAGTACACTTCACGTACTTCTATCAAATAATGTCATATAATATTTAGGTTATCTCTACCGTACCGGCAAGCGCAGCGTAGGACGGCCGCCCGCAAGGTGGTCGGACGACCTGGTCAGGGTTGCGGGGACTCGCTGGATGCGGGTCGCTTCTATTCGGCCCATGTGGAAGTCAATGGAGGAGGCCTGTGTCCAGCAGTGGACGTCCTATGGCTGAAATGATGATCTCTGCTTTGATATAAATTCAACAATAAACCCGTCGATTTATGCAAATGATTTTAATGTTAACTTTATTAATGTATTGTTCTTTGTAGCTATTTAACCAAGCAAAGCATGACTTGTAAGCTTATATTGTAATATTTTATTGCTGCAATCATTCACGTGTAGAAAAATATAATAAAGCCACCGTTTTAGTACTGATATTCTCAATCTACGATAGCTAATATTTAGTAGTTTATGTAGCTGTAACATAATGTGAGGTCTTAAAACACGAGTGTAGTTTTAAATAGTAACACACGAGTGTTTTTCTTTTATACAACTGCATATACTATTTTATCTACACACAGACAGTACGCATTACCTCACTAAATAGTATGTTAAACAAAGTCGCTTCCTG
This sequence comes from Apotomis capreana, assembly GCA_947623375.1. Classification (NCBI taxonomy): domain Eukaryota; kingdom Metazoa; phylum Arthropoda; class Insecta; order Lepidoptera; family Tortricidae; genus Apotomis; species Apotomis capreana. The sequence goes on along the minus strand of OX392515.1, from coordinate 1,484,304 downwards.
CTGATTCTCTGTCCCTATGTATGCTTAGATCTTTAAAACTACGCAACGGATTTTGATGCGTTTTTTTTTTTAATAGATAGAATGATTTAAGAGGATGGTCGGTATGTATAATACATGCATAATTTATCAGAATTCCACCCGTGCGAAGCCGGGGCGGGTCACTAGTAGTTTATAAAAAAGTTTGTCTGTGCCGCAGTATGCAATTTTCAAAATCGTGTTGTGCTCGTGCTCAATGTTTTTATGTCTATAACATTTCTGAAAGTGAGTTCATGTCTTATGAAAATACGCTTTCATCTCTCACCTGTCAGGAAACTAGTACATTGTTCATTAAAACGCATTCGACGTCCTTTGACGTAATAACTTCTGCGGTGGACTACAGGATCTAGCTTCTAAACATTTGACGTCATCGTGTGCTAACGTCGTCACGTATTTTCACAACTGTGACGTGTATTGACGACACAGATGCGCATGCGCATCATGAATGATGTAGTCCATTTGTATGAGTCGTATGAAAATTAATAGATTGCCGTGTTGTTTACTGTAGACCTAAACTTAGTCCTTTAAATCTTTAAAGGATCATCCTAGACAAATCGACGTATTCCCGAATTAAGCAACGCTTGTACTATGAGCACTAGACGACAGTATGCATAATATATATAGAGTTCATCACACAAATATTTGTCCTGGCCAGGATTCAAACCTGGACCGCCAGCTCAGTAGGTACACTACAAACTGCGCTGACTGCGTCGTCAAAATTTGGTATTTAATACCAAACCTACATTAACTCTCAACTGTCTTGTTTGAACGATACCTAAACTTCTTGGATTTTTTATGATACACACCTAATGTGCTATATGACGATTTTTTCAATTTTGGTGAGAATTATCGATCGCAAATTTGGATAGATATGTACCAAAATCTGTCAAAGTTCTATTGCTATCTCATCATACCTCTAACATACCTATAGGCAGCTACCTACAGCTTGAACAACAAAGCTGTCGACGATGTTTGGGTAAATATGTATCCTAATTTCCGAACCCTGTCAACAGTTATAATTTTAAAGCTAAGGAATTATGACTCACATATAGATTCACAATATTCCATTAATGAATTTGTGATTCAAGTCATAAACGATATCGCAAAGACCTCGTCAGTAAGTGACGTATAAAATAATAATGACGAATAAAACCGTCATCAACTGACGAGTAAATGGCAGCTGACGTCTTTGATAGCTATTGGCAAAATCAATAGAACTACATAGGTAACTATTACGTAGTAGGATATTATTAATTGACGATTGCAGTAATTTTTAACCCCCGAAAAAAGTGGTGTTATTAGTTTAACATGTGTATTATATGTGTAGGTATCCGTGTATCTATCTATGGCATCGAAGCACCCAAAGGGATAGTCCGATTTTAATGTGTTATTTTATCTGTCGAGATAGTTCTTATAGCTATATTGATGGGGTTGGAGTTATTTTTAATTTTTGTAAGAATTTATAGTAGTTTGTGTTTGGGTCATGGTTGTTATATGTATTTAAGTATATATTTATCTATGTAAGTATGTATATCGTCGTCTAGTACCCACAACACAAGCCTTCTTGAGCTTAATTTGGGACACTAGATCGATTTGTGTAAGGTTGTCTGATATTTGTTTTATTTATAAGTGTCTTTTCAATAATATGTAGGTAGTTCACCGTATTACGAAATTAAAAATAATATCTATACTAAGTAATATAAAATTCTAAGATTGTATTTAAAACACAGTCTTGCAAGATCTGCTTAGCAGGTCCTCAACTTTGTCCACGTATATTTTTTTCTTCACCACAGTCGGGTAAAGAGTATCCTATAATACGCACTGTCTTTAGAATTATAGTGACCTAATTCAAAATCTTGGAGTTTTAGAATTAGATCTCTTTAATTCTAAATATAAGTATAATTTAAAATAGAAGTGTCGACAATTTTGAATTAGGTCACTATAATTCTAAAGGTGCGAATAGTTTTTGATGTCCAGCTATCCATGTAGGTACCCTTTTTGGCGTTATGAGAGAACAAATATTTTTATACCAACAGATGGCTTTGTGAGGTCGCCCATACAATCCTGCATCGCGCTGTTAAGAGTTTTCCTAAAACAATGACACCTTTCCATAGCAAACTGATTTTGAACACAATTTAAGAATTTTATATTATACAGGGTGGAACGAAACGACGTTATTTCCTTTAACTGTGGCATTATACAGGCTTAGAATATTATTTTCTCCAAATAAACTTTATTAATATCTCTCACCGTTTTCCAGTTATAGCATGTTAAACTTTCATACGAAAAAGTGTGTGTGTACAACCCTATTTTAGAGTGCAATGACCTCTTCATAACACAGTTAACTTTTGTAAACAAACTTTTTACAAATTGCCTAGCCATTTCTTATCGGTTTAAAAACCTTTGAAAATACCCTTAAGATTGTTTTTAGACTTTTTAGTTGACATGATTGATAGACGTTACATTGACTTTTTGTATCGTATGCTGTGTGCAAAAATGCCGGAATTAAACGCTAGAGGCTATTTGAATTTGCTTCTTTTGTATGCGGAGTGCGATTACAATACTGGAGAGACTTTGCGCCAATACCGGAACAGGTATCCTCCTCCTCACCCAACACACTCTAGTACGATATTACGCGCTCTTGACCGTGTTGGTAACAATCGTCCTATTGTGCCACGAACGGGTCAGGATGACCAGCGCGGAGGACGCGTTATTCAACATGATGTCAGATTGGAAGAGAGAGTGCTGCAGTACTTCGAAGATTATCCGAGGTCAAGTTCAAGACAAGCGGGCCGACATTTTCGTATGACTCATACGAAAATACTCAGAATACTAAAACGTGAGGGCCGTCACCCTTACAAAATACAAAGAGTCCAGGCATTACTACCAAGAGATTGCCCCGTTCGCGAAGCCTGTTGCCGGTGGCTACTGCAAAAGGTGTTAGAAGACCGAGACTTCATCAAACACGTAATATGGAGTGATGAAAGCTTGTTCACACGGAACGGTATGTGAACAGGCATAACGAACACGTGTATGCCGAAGAAAATCCGTTTGCCTACCGTTATACGGGACACCAGTATCGTTGGTCTGTTAATGTTTGGGCGGCGATACACGGGGATACAATAATAGGCCCTGTATTTCTGCCTCAGACTTTAAACAGACACGGATACATGGCTCTGTTGAGGATAGAGCTCGACGACTATCTGGATGAGTTGACGCTGGCAGAAAGAAGACGCACTTGGTTCCAACAAGATGGAGCACCAGCTCATTCAGTAGTCGAAGTACGTGAAACACTGAATAATGTGTTTGAGGATCGCTGGATCGGCCGATATGGGCCGCACCGTTGGCCTCCTAGGTCTCCAGATCTCACACCCTTGGATTTTTTTCTGTGGGGCACCGTAAAGGACATCGTTTACAAGACTGAGTGTGAGACGGCTGAAGAGATGAGGGAAAGGCTAAGGGTGGCCTTTGAAAGTCTTCGCAGAAGAAATAACCGACACAACATCTTGTCGAGGGTGCATCGCCACACGCGGGCACGAGCAGCGGCGTGTATCGTACGCCACGGCGGTACTTTCGAACACCGGATGTAAATGTAGGTAATTGTAAATACTCCCAAACGTCAAATAATAGTTTAAAAAAACTAGGGTTGTACATACATTAAAAAATACAATTTTAATCGATTTTCGTTTTTTTATTATTAAAAGAATTTAACTATTGCAGGTCGATTCTACATGAAATACATAGCATTATAGTTTCAGGAATGAACATCGCTTCGTTCCACATAGGTACATATACAGCGTGTATATTTGATATAACCGCAACCTTTACGGGGTCTTAGTAATATATTGATCCGTAAATTATTAAAAAATTGGAACTTATTTTTCCATATAAAATAATTCAGCACGCAATGTATTTGTTTTTTGATGTTTGTTGACACTTAACATCGTGATGTCACAACTGTCAATTAACATCGTGACTTCACAACTGTCATTAGTAATAACTGAAATAAGTGTACGCCATACATTGCAGCTCAGAACAATTTAAAAAACTAATTATGCTATGGCAGTTATCGCTAAATTAATAATTGTTATAAATATTAGATTATAGCACTAAAATCTCCGTCTGGCTTCAATTTGCGGTTATATCAAATATACACGCTGTATACATAATTACGAGTACATGTATACCGTAAATAGGTCGGCAAAATTGATACCTACTCCCCGTCAACGTGCTATTCGCAATCCGAGTTCCAATTTCTCGTGGAATAAAATTTTACTGGTCCCAGAAGCTACGATGCAATCGGCCGTAAACTACGGCCTCTGATTGGTTGTAACTGCAGCGAGTGACGTATGACGTATCACACGAGGCAAACGAACTAAGGTTTTATGACGTCATTGGCTTGTTTACTAGACGTTAAATTAATGTTTAGTTGTCATTTGTTTCTTGCTCTCTAAAATATACGTCTTTAATGATATTTCCGCCGAGAGATCATCATGATCACTTACTTTTAAGAAAATATGTCTTTGATAATCAAATTTTACTATTGCCTGAAATGAATGCCTCCAAGAGTACATTGCAAAAAGAGTACAAAAAGCCCTTATTTATTGGAATATACAAGTCTTCTCGTTTCCCTTTCGCCTCCGGAACTTAGCAGCTCGTTAATGGCAAGCAGTTCCCCAAGACATTAAAAGGAGTATTAACAAAAAGGGTGTGTAATGATGGATATAACAACGTTTTATATAATTTCAATAGATTTCAAAGTTTTATTTGATATAACGACATTAAGTATAATTTCACTGGGTATAATTTCAAGTAGTACAAAAGACATTTGATATAACGTTTACATTCCCAAGATAAGCTAACACTCCTCCTCGCTTCGCTCGTCGTCGTAATTTTGGAACATACCTTTTCTATCCGGCTCGAAGGACTAGATAATATGGCGTAAAGCCGTTAGCGGACTGTAAAGATGTTTTTGGGTCTATGACTCTATTACAACTGACCTGATCCTACTGATTTGACCTTATGTACGCTTAGATCTTTAAAACTACGTAACGGATTTTTATGCGTTTTTTCATAGGTAGAGTGATTCAAGAGGAAGGTTTATATGCACAATATAATATTGCACCCGTGCGAAGCCGGGGCGGGTCGCTAGTTATATCATAAGTTGTTATAGTAGCCGTTACGCACCCGTCTACACGTTTACCCTTCGCCTCCGGAACTTAGCAGGTCGTTAATGGCAAGCCTTCCCCAAGACATTAAAAGGAGTATTAAGAAAAATCGCGGAGCAGGCCATCGCAGACATAAAGCGGACGCCTCATTACCCCAAAAAGCATTAAATCAAACATCTCACTCGATAATCTGCTAAGGAGAGCCTTTTTAACCGAATGACTTTTACATTGTACGGTATCAATGAGCATACCTGGGATAACTCGGGGCACGTTCTAGGGATAGGACATCGATAAAATTAAATTAATATATGTACTCATTGAACATTCTCGATTACTATAAAGAGGTGCGATGTCATATCTGATCTGATATCGAGCCTCTTAAATTAAGATAATAAAAGTATGAGGATGTCATTTCAATCAAAATGACAATATACGTATATTATGAAATAAACATGTAAATACACGTTTTAATATATGTTTATTTTTTTTATTTGAAAATGTGGAGAAATAAGTAATATTTATTTATGTCGATGAAATTAGATGTTGACAGTTACATCGATATATATTTTTTGTCGATAAAATATTTTGCTACGTTACTTTCGTATAGGTGCCCCGAGTTATCCCAGGTATGTTAATGAGAAAGAAGCGCCCTAATTCCATGTGTCTCTCTGTTATCTCGGAGAGATCTCAGAAGTGTCGATATATACCTAGTATATCACTACTTTGGCAACTCGTTTGCGTTTAGTTTGCTGCTCGTTTATATGCAACACGTCGTGTACACTTGACTCGAATCGCAAATACCAGTTTTAACTTTTAATGACAGTTAAAGGCTCAGGTATATCTCCCGCAAGTAACAAACAAGCTGTATCAGGGGTTCTGCAGCTTGTTTGCTACTTGGCCATGTTCGCGACATTTCAAAATACACATGACCTAGGTGCCCAGCAATCACAGTAAGTACCCTAAATTAAAAATTGTAGGTAGTACTCTGACACGACACAAGTGGCTGGTCATCATGAGACCCTTGTTTTAAATTTTAATGAGTGTATAGAAAAGTATTAAATGATATTTCTCAATAAAAGAAACAGATTTTCAATACTTAATAATAAGAATATTCTCTGCCTTTTGTAAGATAAGTTTTCTTTTGTGCAATAAAGATTAAATAAATAAAATATTCTCACGGAAGTTTTCTGCTTAATTATATTAAAATAGCGTGTAATTAAGTAGATGCGTGTGAAAAATGGGTGTATTGAACCTTATTAACTTTATTATGTAAGTAGGCCACAAGTGCACTTTTACATGTCTCAGTCTACCATTTCACCACTGTTGAGAAGAAATGCCGAAAGAAACTCAACAGTCCTCAACCTAGTTTACTTTTGACGAAGCATAACCGCGGAAATATTGCAAATGTTTGGAAATCTTGTGTACCTATAATAATTTTGTCTTAATGTTATTACTATTGTACCAATGAATGTAATAGGTACGTATTCAATGACGATGCAAAAGTGGTTCCAGTGAATCTTATCTTATCTTATCTTCTGTCATTTTGTAAAGGATACAACTAATATAGTAATACGAACTTAACCTAATACAAGTATACCTATCTTAAGAATTTATGGTTATACGTACGAGAAAACACATTCTATTGGCCGGTATCGTGTCGTCCCCGTCCCGCACCCATAAATCGCCCTCCTGTATTTGCAGTAATTTTTCTTATCCGAACAGCAATAAATCACCATTTATCCGTCCGTACATTAGTTCGATTGAGTGATTCCATTACTAGTTTTTTGCATAAAGTATCAATTTTTATTAAATAACGATCGATGATTCCCTTTTTTGTAGTGTTTTCGTTTTGTTTACGCGTGGCGTGTTTGTTCCATGGACTTGAAATATTAAATATCATTTGATTAATAGCACTTTCTATACGTATTATAAATCAAAATGATATTCAATATTTTAAGACCATGGTACAAACACGCTACGCGTTCAATACAATTTAAGAATTTATTTATTTAATCCTTATTGCACAAAATAAAACCAATCGTACAAAAGGCGGACTTAATGCCATGAGGCATTCTCTATCAGTCAACCTTTGGGCAAAGCAGATAAATTGTGGGCGGTGCAACTAACTCAAGCAAATTTTAATAAATTTAATTGCTCTTTCTATTTTATAATCTTCTTCGGGTTTCGAATCCCGGCCAGGGCAAATATTTGTGTGATGAACTCGAATATTTGTGTTTGGGTCATGGTTGATCTATGAATTTAAGTATATATTTATCTATATCAGTATGTATATCGTCGTCTATTACCCATAACACAAGCCTGCTTGAGCTTAATTTGGGAGTAGATCGATTTGTGTGAGGTTGTCCGATATTTATTATTATCATTATTTATTATTATTATTTTATTAAATATCAGTTTTCTATGCAGAGGAGAGCTAGCGGAGAGTAAATCTCACTTCCTGGCTAAGTCAAGATGTCAAACTTTGGACTAACCACGGGCGGTAATTCGTAAAGCACCAGGTCGTATTTTTACAAACACCTGCAACTTGCACCCTGCACTAGGTATGTAATGTATGGCAGTCCTGGGTTCGAATCCCGGCCAGGGCAAATATTTTTGTGCTCTCTAATATTTGTTCCTGGGTCATGGATAAATATGTTATGGGTAGTATTTAAACGCACATCAAAAAAAACCTTTTTCTATGTAAAAATAATCAAAATTTATATCAAAATTACTGATTGCACAGCAAATATTGCACTCGAAATGTTACTAAATATACTACAATTTATAATTGTGGCGTGCATCTATTTATTTAAATGTAAAGCATATAAGTAATGCATAGCTAATAATGACTACCGCATATTATGGAGCGTTTTTTAGGCATAAAATAAAATAGTACCTAACCTAACCCGGCCGAGTCGGATCTGCTCTGAAAGGTGATCAGGATTAGATGGTTACCTATCTGAAAATCTAATTTTTGTTTCCCATCTGTAACGTTTCGCCAAATTTTCATTTGTCCGAAAGCCATTTTTTCAAAAACTGTTTATTTCTCAGAATAATTATGAAACAAACCTAACCTAACCTACTGGGTTCTTTAAAAAGATCAAAAGTAATGTCGTGCTGATGTGTATTTTCTTATTATCTGCAGTACAATTTTTGCTAGGCATTTATTTTATTTGCTGTGCCATAATTAATTTGATGTAAAAAGTATATAATTGATGAAAATAAATTGATAGGCGATTATTTGTTTGCTGTGCCGTTAATAATATCCCATATGTTATCTATATATATATACGTATAGCTTTGCTTAGTTTAGGACTAGGTTGTATTTATTATTTATTTTATTTATACATTTGACTGCATTTACCGAGGCGCAACGTTTTTTGAGCAGAAGTGTGGTTGAGCCTTAAATGTGTCTTTAGCGTAGATGGAGAACGGAATCTATTGCAAATTTTAAAGCGGCACTTCGAATAAATAAGTTTACTGATAGGAACATGAAGATACAATAAAATAATAAATTAAGTATGCAACGCTCGCGTCGAGAGACAGATTTGAAGTACTTGACGGCTCCGTGTTTTGCTCGTTGTTATGGCGACGCTAGTGATGCCCGTTCCTTGTAGTGCGGTCCCTGGTTAAAAGGATTAGCCCCAGAAAATAGTAATGAGGTGAAATCACAAATACATACGTTAGACAGTCTCTTTCTCTTAAAGAAGACATACAATATAGCCATATTGTACCCTTTTTACACAAATCCTAGGCCTGTATAGAACCGGTACAGCAGAGGTACTCGCATATACGGATAGCGGTGGAGGTGCAAACGCCTCAGGTCTCTCGTGATGGAATATGAAACTACGCGAGGCGCCCGATTTGAGGAAGCCACTCACACCGGACTGGCTGGATAAATATTTAATTAGCCGCAGAAATATTTTATTCATCTCATTATTTAGTTGTGTGTGTTTTGGAATTTACTTTAAGTCACTTAATGTAGTTTGAATAGTAAAAAAAAATATGGCTATGTGTCCTTGAAATAGCGAAAGATCTTCGCTACAGCAGGGCTAGCTTATCTTGCTGCGACTTCGCTTGTCGCGCGACTCAGCATCACCTGTCTTCCTTGCATGGTATTAAAAGGAAAGTGTCAGAAGTATTTTTCGCGCGACAAAGAGTCGATTGTCAAAGTTGTGCTAGGCTAGGGGTGTAGGAGACCGTTCAACTTGTAACGGATGAAAACAAGGTCCTTGTATATAAACTCCATACGAGTTTGAAACGTGTCAAGCTTTCCTGACATCCCTCAGGTATTGAAGGGGAGGAAGGATTAAAAATGACGGAATGTTTCAATTATTATTCGACTATTCTGTTGACTTATTTCTCTCTCTTGTCGTTGCCTCATAACTGAGGATCATGGTCATCACTGAATGGCTTTCACTTGGAGTAAATGATTTGTCTTTTTCTAGTCCTGTCCGTTGCTTCCCTTACAACCGTGCAAAACTTGGAGGAAGACGTGTCCATTACTAGACCGTTCCATCTGCGGTTGTTTGGTTTGTCTGTTATTGTAGGTTTATTAAAATGAAAGAAGTTTCCTGCAACGGTGTGACAGAGAGCCCGACCCGCTTATTTGTGTCTGCACGTACGTAAATTTTGTTAGTCTAATTCCAGGCAGTATTGTTTGATCTGTTTATAATGGAACTCGCAACTTTATATTTGCCTTGGGAAGGTGCATTTGTTCTTTCGCATGCCATACTGGTTGGAACAGACGATGGAGTCGACAGACGTGTAGGCATCGATCTTAGAGGTTTGAAACATTAAAATATGATACTATTTGTTACAAAATGACCGGTACCGAGACATCTTATCTGTCACAAAACGAACCGGTTCCAAATTAGGCTATAAGGCTCGTGTTATTGTACCATTGGGCTTATGATGATCACGTGATAAATAAGTGACAAAGCATCTGTCACGCACACTCGCATCGTGTCAAAACGTGACGGATGCTTTTTCACTTATTTATCGCGTGATAAAACCAACTACACCATCTATATAGATAAAAATACTCGTATATACTTGAATACATATAAAACATCGCCGCAAATTTGCCAACTTGTCAGTCTTTTATCGGATATATTTTGGAGAGTGCGCAGGAATTGCTCTATTTAATCCCGCCATTCCCGTTACACCATCGGACAACCAGTACTCTAGCATAACTGTGACACGTGACTCTGTCGCGCGACTAAACTATCTGTCGCTTTCCTTTTAACACCGTGCGAGGATGACGGGATATACTGAGCAGAGATGGGCCAAGTTCATCGATTAACGATTAAGATTAACCTACTTAATCACGATTAACGATTAAAAAATACGATTAGTTAATCAAATCGTACGAATTCCGATGAAGTTAATCGTAGATTAATATCCAGCGATTAATTTTTTATCCATTAATTAATTATATTAATTTTCTCTCGATTAATATTAGAACGAAATAAGATATTTTTTGTAAGTCTAAGTCCCTACCTAGGAGATCTTAGAGTACTGCACTATAAAACCACCTTGTATAACTGTAGCAAGTTTATTTCACACAGCACACTAAAATGTTTTTTCTAGTTTACACATGACAAGACGGGTCTATATTGGAATCCATAATTTCCTTTGTCCTACTTGTAAATTCCATAATAACTGTGGTCATAATGATCTTTTGCCATAATAACGTTTATCCTAATGTAAATGCCATAATATTGATCATCCTAATATTGAATATCCTAATGATTATTTGCACTATTATCTTAAGTACTAATGATCAAGTGTCCTATCAGTTACATATCCTAATACTAGTTGCCATAATCATCATATGTCTTAATAGTTACTTATCCTAATTATTATCACGTGTCATTCATCATAATTCCGAATGTTTTAAAACTCCGAATATAAGTATGTCGATTTTTTAATTTTTCCGATTTTTATAATCTAACCTATAGTTTTCGGGGTTCAGCAAGTCTGACGCTCCGCTCGCTCCGCTATACGTGGTCACAATACAAACCTAACCTAACCTACAGTTTTCGGGGTTCAGCCAATAACCTAACCTATAGTTTTCGGGGTTCAGCAAGTCTGACGCTCCGCTATACGTCGTCACAATACAAACCTAACCTAACCTACAGTTTTCGGGGATCAGCCAATAACCTAACCTATAGTTTTCGAGGTTCAGCAAGTCTGACGCTCCGCTCGCTTCGCTCGCTCCGCTACACGTGGTCACAATACAAACCTAACCTAACCTACAGTTTTCGGGGTTCTGCCAATAATCTAACCTATAGTTTTCGGGGTTCAGCAAGTCTGACGCTCCGCTCGCTTCGCTCGCTCCGCTATACGTGGTCACAATACAAACCTAACCTAACCTACAGTTTTCGGGGTTCAGCCAATAACCCAACCTACAGTTTTCGGGGTTTAGCCAATTCGATATTTGTCCAAGTCGGACCTGCCGTAAGGTGAAATAGGTAATGTAAGGAATCGTAAGCCAAGTCGGACCTGCGCGGCTCGCTCGCTTCGCTCGCTCGTTAGGGTCATAGTTCAACCTAACACTCCTCCTCGCTTCGCTCGTCGTCGTACCTAACCTAACCCAAGTCTGACCTGCCTTAAAGTAGGATATTAGGCAATGTTATTATAGCTTATGATCATTATGGCAAGTAATCATCATGGCATTTGACTTTAGGACATGTGATTTATGGTTTTGTATATTATGACTTATTAGTATTTAGTATGGTTTTGTATATTATGACTTATTAGGATTAGTACAAAACATATTAGGTATTTAGAGCATTAGGTAATGTAATATTATGGTTTATGATCATTAGGATGTAAGATCATTATGGCAAATAATCATTATGACAAATGATTGATATGTCAAAAGTGTTTAGGGTAAATGTGGTATGGCATTTGACTTTAGGACATACGATATTATGGATTGCGAAGGAGACCCGACAAGACATATTGTATTTTTGTAAAATGCACAAATGAGCGTGTTCCAACTTTTAATCGAAAATTAATCGTGAAATTTAATTGATTAAAATGTCGATTAGTTAATCGTTAATCGAAGACTGTCGATTAATTGTAATCGTGATTAACAAATGGCAATATTTTTTTTTATCGATTAATGCCCATCTCTGATGCTGAGTTGCACGCCCAGGGACTCGCTGCAAGATGTTCTAGCCCTGCCCGCCTAGCACAACTATGTTTCGCGACTTGTCGCGCGACATAGCTCTACCCGTCACCCTCTCACATTAGTGCAAAGAAAGTGACAGGCAGTTATCTCGCACAAGAAATAGTCGCTTGTGACAGTTGTGCAAGAGGTGCACGAGCGAGGTCATCCGTGCTTATGTCGTCAGTACCACTTATTCGCACGAAGCGATTTGCTTCATTTGCGTGGCTATGGTCCCACCGGAAGATCAGCGCTGGCTCTTGGGCTAGCATCATGCTGAGGTGGGACCTTTTCGTGGCACAGCCATAGTAGTATATTTTCTTATTGTTTTATTTCATTTGTCATTTTTGTCACTATTTGTAATTATGTTCTATGGTCACGTCATGAATAAATGTATTTCTTTCTTTCTTTCTTTATCATTTCTAATACGAACCGATAAGGAATGGAACTTGCTCCCATCGTGTGTATTTACTGAAATTACTTGGATCCCCTTTAGACCTATCATAGCGCCAAAACCGCTGGACGGATTTGATCCAATTTTGTTATTAATTTTTCATCAATTTCAGGTTGTCTGGAAGAGATCGCTTATTAGCGATGAGACCGAATGTTGTCTACCGTTATTTATAAATTGTATTTGTTTTGTTTCCTTTTTGTAAACTTTTATTGGTGTGCAATAAAGTATTGTTGTATTGTATTGTATTTTACGAGGATCTGGAAATCCAAAGATGGATACCCGACTAAGGTAAAAAAAAGTTTTACGCGGACCAGGTCTAGGGCAACCTAATAATTTAGTAGATATAAAAACTGTACTTACTCTCGAATATATTCAGCCACTTGTATTGAAAGTTTTTTTTTATCTAGGTTATTCCGCCTTTTTGGTACTTACATGTATGTAATTTAACATTTCAATCAAGCCAAATCTAGCTTATTTGAAACCGTTCACTATTTGCGTTTAATTTACTTAACATGTCCCGGCGGGCAGGAAACGAGTAATTAAAACCCAATATTTATATACCTTAAAGTGATTGCTTAGGACGGGTCAACTTATTTTGCTCCCGAGGGCACAAAATGAGTGAAACTTGTTCAAGTGAAATAATTAAGACACATTATTGATGAGATTTTGTGGAATTAAAATGTGAAATGTGTGTTCGGTTGGCCGCCGCCGCGACTGATCGTCTCTCCTGATGATGAATCGCGTACCGATTCGAAACATGTCGAGCGTTATTCGACTTCTACGACGTGAGTAAAACCCGTTTATTATTTTCAATGAAAATGTGATCTGTAAAGTATAACTTGTAATCTATGATCTATGTAAGTATGTGCATACCTATAGTTATTTGGTGTGGCTATTTTTTCTCTATTGGTACTTATGGTGTATTTCCATAGTCTATTGTACAACCTGCTCAAATGTTTTTTTTTTATGTTTGCATTAACTTTACTGCCCAAAGGTTGTCTAGAAGAGATAACTTTTCAACGAAAATTACGCTTTTCAAAATGAGTAAGTTTGTGTTTATTGTGTAATTTTTATTGTATTGAGTCAAAAACTAAAATACCTACAAGGAAGTTATATATTCTGACAAAATAAGTTTAGTTTATATTCATGAATTAAGTTTAATTATTAGGTAAATTTCCATGTAATACATAAAATAAAATAAAGTACATATGTACATATATAAAAACTTTATTGTACACATTAACAATATTATAGTGTGTAAATGTAGGTATATATGTATTTTTGTATTTTAAACAGTAATATAATAATATTTTGTATTTACTTGTACTCTAGATCCTCTCTGTACCATCAGATTTCTAATTTGCACCCACTTCTAGTATCTTTGTTTGGCCCTATGGTTGACTGGTAGAGAATTCCATTTGGCATTAAGTCCGCCATTTATACTGACTTGTTTTGTGCAATAAAGTTTAAATAAATAGCAGTTAAAAAACCACCATAACAGATGACATAGTACAAAGGTGAACTTATCCGTAGTAAGGGATCTCTTTTAGTTAACCTTTAAGCAATTGAATGGTCAAACGTTGAAGGTTCCATTTACAGGAAACATATTTTCATAATTGTAATAAGAACCCAGTTACCGTCAAAATCAAGCTACAAAAAGTATTTTATAAGTTGCTTATAAAATTTATATAAAATATTTGTTTTCTTTGTTTGCTATTAACGTCGCTAAAAAGTCTGTTGAAAGTGGTTTGGAAAAGTTACCTATTTTCTAATTACGCGAGATTTGAAATTTAGACTTAGAGTAACATTTGTAATAGAAGTCTGCTTACTTTTCATACATGAGCAATTTGTTTTTATAGTATGATTGTAAATAACCCTTTTTAAATTATTGGTTCTAAAATGTTATGAACACTAACCTGAAGCTAAACAAACGTGGCTTCCAAAACAAATAACGAACCTAAACATAACTCGGCGCACCAAAAGTTATGCTAATTATGAATTTACGGGCATAATGAACGCATCACTAAACGCCCTCGGCGATCAAATGGTATCCATACATCGCATTCATAGTTTGCGGAGGCCATGTCGCGTAATGCAATTCATTGTACTAGAACCTTCTATAACCAGATAAACTTGAGCTTGTACACATCTCACTTCAAGCCCAAAAACGGACCAGAACGGGGGAATCATTTCAGTTGGATAGGTCCGAGTAAAATGGTTGCATTCGCTTGCAATGTATCAGCCATTCTAAGCTGGCATGTCTCTTCGTGTTCGATTCAAATAAATCCTAAGCTTCAAAGGGCGTTGCGGGATCAAAAAGGGGTCTTAGTAATTTGGACGTTTCAATGGCCGGTTTGATTAGCTGTTCGGTTTATAAACCCGAGGAGATTTTGAATTTGGAATCACGTTGAAATTTTTAATAAATAGTTGCTTTAAGCCAGTATCGGTGTTTATTTTATTGATATTTTTTTTTGTTGCTGGTTAGTAACTTATTTTTAAAATAATGTAGTCTACCAAATTTTATTCAATAGTACATTACATCAGAGGCCGGGAAAATGAGGATTTCCGGCCAAGTAGGTAGGTATATACGGCCGAGCGAGCGTGCGAGCGAGGCCGGATAGTGATACGAGGCCGGGAATCCGTTTTCACGACGAGGCATGTATAGTGCTTTTCTCAAACATACAATGAAATAAAAAAATATACTTCAAAGAATAACACTTAATAGTGTTTGTCCGATATTTTCCGAATTTGACCGAATTTTAAAAATCAGATTTCAGATTCTGACTCAGGAACCCCCGGATACCGAATTTCAGCCTCCTAGGACCAATTTGAAATTTTCTCCATAGAAATCGTTTTTTTTTTTCGATATTTTCCGAATTTGGCCGAATTTTCGGACAAGATTTCAGATTCATATTTTTGAGCCCCGAAAGCCCCCCGATACCGAATTTGCCCGAATTTAAAAAATCCTATTTCAGATTCTGACTCAGGAGCCCCAAAAACCCCCGGATACCGAATTTCAGCCTCCTAGGACCAATTTGAAATTTTCTCCATACAAATCGTTTTTTTTTTTTCAATATTTTCCGAATTTGACCGAATTTTCGGACAAGATTTCAGATTCATATTTTTGAGCCCCGAGAGCCCCCCGATACCGAGTTTTAGCCGCCTAGCACCAATTTGAAATTTTGAAAAAAAAAAGTCGCCATCTTGAATTTTTTTTTCCACAAGTGTCTAACAATCAACCTTTAAAAACAAAACCTGCTTTTTGTCAAACCAGCCAGCTGTGTGAATGACCTTGTTGTTGAAACAAAAAGAAAGTTACTTTGCAGGCCTTAGGCCTGAAAAGCAGTATGAAATCCCTTTACAGTCCTCTCGAGTTGTTGCCCCCAAAAACCGATACTTCCGAGCCTATTATAAGGAACGCAAAGACAATATTTCATTGCATGTTTGAGAAAAAACATTTTTTTACATCTTGTGGCGTTTTGGTAACGCGCGTTTACAACTACAATACATTTTGTTCTGGCCGTACACATGCCAACGCGCGTTGAGCGCTTGTCATCTGAACATGGCCTTTGGATACCTATGTGCATAGTCACATTAATAACTGCGAAATTGTGTAGCCATGGACACTAAATAACATTAATAAAAACAAAAAAAAAAAGTGTGTGTGTCAGCTCCGACGCACGACTGGAGTTTACTCTTCAGGCCAGGCGCGCACCACGATTTTTTTTTAGTCGCGCGATAATTTTGTCGCAGAAATAAGCGTACTTCTGGGTTTATGAAAATCGTGGTGCGCGCACTCTCATATAAACCCATATCTTGCATTTATGCGACAAAATTATCGCGCGATTAAAATCGTGGTGCGCGCCTGGCCTTAAGAACGATTATAAAATATATACTCAATACTCAATACGTTTATTGCACATAATGATTAGTAAATAGTTTAAGTATCACATTATGTACCCTGTTGGGTGCTGCAAACAAGAACGAGAAGGTAGGCATTTACATAATATTAATATACGAGTATAATATACAGCAAAATTACAATATTTTACAAGGAAAATTTACTTCCGATTGATTTTTAAGAAATTGGAGAGATCATGAGTAGTAACTAAATAAGGAAGCGTGATGTAAAGCGCCCTCGAGCGGCTAGTTTAGTTACTACAGTCTGCAGTGCTACGGAAAAAAACCGTATCTTACTATGAAATCCATACAAATATACGACCTTTCTACCGTAGTATCGCAATACTTTTTTTTTTATCTATTAATTAAAGAGCTTTGATCATTTTTATGAACATGCCAGCTCCAGCAGGCCTAATACACAACATCATTCATCTAAAAGACATAGATAAATAAAAACATAAACCGTATAAACTTAAAAATAACATGTACACGAAAACAACTAAATTTGTATACACTATTTACATAAAAAAAACTGTATACAAATTTAGCCGATTCCGATAAGGGTTCCGCCAATATTAAATTGAACATTACATTCAAGAAAGATCTGGTATTAGACCTAGCCATTTACATTAGACAAAAACAAACGTACAAAATCACCTTCCTTAAAAAAATCCTTAAATAAATCCAAAATCTCCTTAACAACAACTCCAAACAGCGTTTTGAACTTCTCCTCCCAACTTTCGGTAGAAAACAAAATATCCTTCGTCTTCGCAACCAGCCTTTCAAAAGTAATACGTCTCTTCTTCTTGTCCTTATTTTGTCTTTTATCTTCCATATCAGCCCCCCGCTCAATAGTAGGCTGATTGACCAATAGACACTCGGACCTCTTCACATCTGTTACTCTTTTTGAATTCCGCGGCTTACGAACCTCTTGTTGTGGCTCGCTCTCTAATCTGTACTGACTTACTGATCGCTGGCCCTCAGCCTGACAGACAGAATCTTCAGACTCTTTAGATTGTAACGGCTTCGACAAAACAGCATCTCTATATGACTTTCCAAAACTTAAGTCATTCTCAAAAACAGATGGCGCATCCTGACTACAAACATCCGTATCCTTTTTTTCCTTTTTTTGCATATACAACCAAAAAGCCCGTTTATATATACATCCCTCAGCAGACATAATCCTGCGAATTTCTTACTCCTTCACAAAAACCGGGCACGACTTATCTAAGGCCATATGGCTGCCTTTACAATTAATGCATCTAAAAATAGTCGTTTCGCAATTGGCATGCTCCCCGCCGCATTTCGGACAAGTAACTTTAGTAGTAGGACAAAACCTGCTCAGATGACCGAACTTCCAACATATTGAACATTGGGTAACCGGGAAAGTGTACTGATTTACCTTAAATCGGCAACCGTAGGCATAAACATTTGGCGGTAAAGAAGTTCCCTTAAAACACAGACGAATAGCTGCAGCCTTAACCCAACGCCCATCATGATCCAAACGGTTTAGTCTACATATTGACAAAATGTCTTCAGACCCTTCAATATTCTTTAAAAATTCGTCTTCCTCAACCTCCAACTCAACCTGCCTTATAATTCCATAAGTGCAGCATGCCATATTAGACCAATAAGAACGTCTCGTCTCATTGTTAAACTCCTGAGAAGCCAGAAGCTTCTCCGCATCATCCTTAGAGTTAAACTGTATGCGAACTTTACGTGGACCCATAAACTTGACGGATAAAATTCCTTTTATACCCTTAAATTGCAGCAACTTTGCCAAACCAATCTGTTTCGGTAAATCTTCTTTTGACACTATATAAACTTCAAATAGCTTGTCAGGCACAGGCACACCGTCCGGCTCCAGCTGCGTTTTGGCGGTTGCTAAAACCCGCAAGCGTTTAGGTTTCCTGCCTATTGTGATAAAACTATCACTACAACCACAGCTTTCGTCGCTCAGACCACAAGCACGCTTCACCGCTATATGCCGCACATCCGACATGGACTCAGCGTCCGATACAATATCCGATTGACTCGGCCCTGCCTTACTATCAAACTCCACTTCAGATAGCCACGACGGAGCTGCCCGCTGCCCACATTCTAAAAGTGACGTATCACTCACGACACCTCGACTTGACTCACTCATCGCAAAAACAGCGAAAAGGACTCTAAAACTGAATTAACTTATAAATAAAATAAAATTTGATAAAATTTTCAACCGTCGCCTTTGACAACCAAACGTCAATCCTCGCAATACTTATATTTTTGGAACGTATTTGCCGTGCTAATTTAAAAAGTCGTATCTCAGTATACGATCGGGGTAAAAATACGACTTCTTAATTTAGCAGGTCATGCGTTAAGCGTTATAGACTAAGCTCCCGATATAAAATGACCTTTACAGAGATGTTTATTTGATGAAATGTATTTTATATTTAGTTTAAAATGACAATAAATATATTGCATATGGGTTGCATAACAAATTTTAGTCCGGGGTATGTTTAGTTCAAAATTAAAAAAAATTTTTTTTTACATTTCACCGATTTGATTATTAGATAAATTCATAATTAAATAATCTTTAATTTTATTTAATTTCAATTCAACAATCAGACCTTTGCAAAATGCTAGTAGGTATAGATTTACCTGTTTATACCTGGCTACCCAATAGTTGTGACGGGAAAAGAATAGGCAACCTAACGTTTGCATATTCTATGGGCTTCATACTTTCGATTGGTATAGAATTTATCTAATATTAATCAAACCGGTGAAATGTTTAAAACAATTTTTTTTTATTATTAATTAAACATACCCTGGACTAAAATTTGTTAGGCAACCGATATGCAATATAATTATTGACATATTAAATTAAATATATATACACTTCATCAAATAAACATCTCGGTGAAGGTTATTTTATATCGGGATCTTAGTCTATAACGCGTAACGCATAACCTGCTAAATTACGAAGTCGTATTTTTACCCCGATCGTATACTGAGATACGACTTTTTAAATTAGCACGGCAGATACGTTCGATTTTACACCCCATATTTTTCATACCCCGGGCTTATATATGAAAATCGATTCTTAAGGAGTAAACTCCAAAAAAAATTAAATCAGTTTTTCCCCTTAAATTTTTATTTGTGTTTGAAATAGAATATTACGATGATTACACCTTTAGTTATCCATGCAATGCTTAAGTCAGTCAAACGCGTCATAAAAATAAAACAGCGTATGATACACTTTTGTAACGGTCAATAAAACTATATTTTATTTATTTTTATGATCCATAAATTAATATTTTTATATCTCAACGATCACTTACAAAGGTGTATGAATCAAAGTATCAATAAAAATATCTTTCGCTCGCTCTATAAAAAAATAGAGTAACCGTACAAAACATAATTTGTCGTCTAATGCCTTATAAATCTTTCTGACGAAGTGAATAGATGCTGCAAACATATCTTTACTCTCAACAAACACAAGCTCAACCCATTTTGAACATTCTGACGATGACCTTACGATACAATATGAAAATTAGTGACAGTAATTTTTATTTTTGTCAAAGATAGTTTTATGAAAAGAGACTGCTTTATGGTTGTAACGCTTTTGGTACTCGGTCAATTTGAAAAAAGAATTATTTAGGTCAATGGAAATTTTATCTACAGCGCTCATATGTTAGGTTGGAATTGCCTTGAGGTCTATTCATGTCAATCAATGGATGTTTCCAATACAAAGGTGCTAAACGAACTTGCAGTGATGGATGAAGTGGAAAGGAATGATCATTATCATTGGATAATAATTTTAAAATGGCCGCAGAAGCCGAGGCAGACCGAGAAGGAGATGGAGGGATGACCTAGACGCATTCCAGGAAGCATGGCAAGAGCCGCACGCTCTTGCCATGCTTCCTGGAATGCGTCTAGGACCACCGAGAGGACTGGCGCAAAAGAAGATATGCCTTTACCAGTGGACCACCCATGTAAGCTAGTAAAAAAATAGTTCAAATTAATTTGGTAACATAGAATTTATGAAAATATAGGTACCTATTTGTTTTTTGCAAATGCTATTAGAGCAGTTATGGGTACCTAAGACTCATAAATGGTAAATTTTAAATAGCAAGAACTGAAAAATCTCCGTATATTTTGCAGTTTTTCACGACATTACGCGAGGCGACCAACTATTTTCGTTTAAAATTTCACTTTTCTGTAATTAAATAAAAAAAGAAACATATTGACAAAAAAGCTTTATATCACGTTTTGCGTTCACATATTTTTTTTTAGATTTTTGCTGGCCTTAGTATAAGATAACAGTTATTTACGTCTATAACAGTAACTTATCCAAAACCTCATTTCTCTTGCTACCATCGCCCGAAAAGAAATACACGGAAAATGTGTAGGTAAGGGTTTCGTTTTGGGGTTCCGCATTTGAGTGATAGTCAATGTAGCGTTCGCAAAACTGCTGTAATAAGGGCATACCTCACCATAGATAAGTGCGGTCCATCCCGACCCTTGGGAGCGTCGGCAGCGCAATCTTATTTGGTTATTGGCTTAAAGTTTGCATGAAAAAAAAGGAAAACACCTTAGTTATGACGAATAAGGGTAGATTCCGAAATCGTTTATATGTTTGTTATTAGTGTTACTTTGACGTTAATTAATTAATTAATTTAATCTTTATTGCACAAAAAAAAAACTTATCATAAAAAAGGCGGACTTTAATTAAACAGGAAGTCCGATAAATTTGTGAAACATGTACCTAATGGCAATTTTTTTTTATGTGGGTATACCCCACCACAATTTTTGTAGTAAACCATAAAAAGCTAGGTGTAAAGCCTTATATATATATACTAGCTGTTGCCCGCGACTTCGTCCGCGTGGAACCTTTATCTTGAAAATTTTACATCTTTATTATTTTCAGATCTATAAGTAATGTTGAAATTGCTTACCGAGCTTTTTTTGCAGTTGTTTACGAAATACATAGTAACGAACCCTTCGCACGCGAGTCCGACTCGCTCTTGGCCTTTTTTTATTTTTTTTCATAAGTCATAAGTATTTATTCATTTAACAATTTACATTGCGTTTGAAATCACACTTTCGGCTAATTAGCTCTAATTACGCGGTATCACTATAAAATCAGGTACATCTACGAACGAATAAATTTACTAAATACGATGAGTTTAAAAAATTAAAAAATCTTATCTTTTAATAAAATACCTTTTTACAAAGTTTCTAATTCCTAACTTAAAATACAACTTATACCCCATACAACCTTTCATCCTCTTTTTAACCGCCTTAGGGGTAGACATTTCAAAAACGCTGAAATTACTTTTCTTGTATTCTATTCTTTACACAAAAATTCAAGTCCCGCCCTCAAAAAAATACTTGATTTCCATACATACTTTTAACCCCTTTTTTACCACCTTAGGGGGTGAATTTTCAAAAACGCTGAAATTAGTTTTCTTCCATTTTATTTTAATACCTCTTTACAAAGTTTCAAGTTCCTAGGATGGTAGTTTCGGCTGTGCGTTGATGAGTCAGTCTGGACTTCTTCTTTTATATATATGTATAGATAAGAAGTTTCAAGGAATTTCTAATGGATTCGAACTTTCAACCCCTTTTTAACCCTTTTAGGGGACGAATTTTTGAAAACGCTGAAATGGCTCGTATGGCTCGAATAAATTATTTTTGAGCAAGCACTCTACTAGAGATTGTACAATTCTCCAAAGTATCAGACCGTATCTTAAAGTAGAGCTGATATATCCACGATACACTGCTAAAGTGGCTTACAAACCTGATATGTGCCTGTTAAGCGACGTAAAACATACTGAAATCTGAAACCCATTAATTTTACAACATACTTTTCCGATTTGTTTCTGTCAGTCTAAGTATTTGTCAATTTTTAAGGTTCCGTACCCAAAGGGTAAAAACGGGACCCTATTACTGAGACTTCGCTGTCCGTCCGTCCGTCCGTTCGTCCGTCTGTCACCAGGCTGTATCTCAAGAACGGTGATAGCTAGACAGTTGAAATTTTCACAGATGATGTATTTTTATTGCCGCTATAACAACAAATACTAAAAATAAAATAAATATTCAAGGGGGGCTCCCATACAACAAACTGGTTATCGATTATGGTACCGAACCCTTCATGCGCGAGTCGGACTCGCACTTGCCCAATTTTTTAATCCTAAGAATAAGAGTAATTATATTTTTTTGCTGCCACTCCGTCCTCGCAGTGCTGACCGCCCCGGAGTGAGATATCCCGCGCCCTGGCCCTGCGCACATAAATCTACAAATATGAACCAGCGACGTGCGTGGTCTTATATACCGACACACATATATATTTTACAATACCTTAGAATGAATATGCCTAAAAACATAGCCAGCGCCTGAAAGTGAAGCCCGTTTCGGTTAGCCACGGGTTTAGTTTCGTCCGATGCATCTGTCACAACGCGCGTCAATGTCACAAGCAAATCATCTCTTTGATTGGTTCGTACGCACACATAAAGCCAAAACCGGTTTCATCTTTCGTAAATCTTTTGTATGAAGACTCTCGTTCTAGGCGTATTTATTCTAGCATATTTTTTTCTATCTAATTTCGAAAAGTTAGAAAGAGCATAGGTGTGAAGTTACTTTACACCTAAGCTCTTTCTAACTTTTCGAAAAGTTAGAAAGAGCATAGGTGTAAAGTAACTTCACAGCTTAGAAAATCATGTAAAAAAAGTAAGAGGAAATAATAATGCCTTTTTTGTACAAACGAAGTTCTTTGGTGTCCTTTAAATAGGAAACGTATACAGTCCGACCAAAAAGAGTAGAAATTAAAAAGTGGCAATTCTGTAGTTTTTTTTTTGGTGTTATTTTGATCTGCGGGCCCTTGGGGGCCCTTTGTGTGATTTGGCACTGACACGCTTCGTCCATTTGGACAAAGCGCCGAGAGCAATACTGTAGTGTCGTCCCCGTTTTCTTATATTTATTAGAAAGGGTACTACCACTACAGTATTGCCACTTTTGAATTTCTACTCTTTTGGGTCGGACTGTAAATACGAGTAGATATTCACTGTTATATATATTATACGTATAAAATTCTAGCAAATATGCGAGCTCATCGTATAAATATTTGCTTTTACCAGGATTCGAGTCCAGAACAGCCAGCTTCACAGGCAGCTACACTATCACGATACCAACCGCGTCATCAAAAAATAAAACTTGATAGTTACCGATGATATAAAATTTATACTTAATTGTTCAGATACGGCATATTCCATTGCGCCAATCTAGATATCTTTTACGACAATATTTTCAACTTGATTCATATTTCAACCTCATCAATAGAATCTGACATTTAAGTTTATCTGCGGCCACTTTTCATGGCGGTCGGATCTTCGCCATTAATCTCTGATCGTATCGATAATAGCATCAAGGTCAGATCGGCTCGTAGTGGATCGACCTTTTTATGATTTGGTACGCATTGGGTTTGGGAGATGATGAAGATAGGCGGCCTTACACACGGAATTACCTTTAGTGATTAATAAATACTTACAGTTTTTTTTTTCTAATACTCTAGGGTGATCGTTTTTTACCAAAAAGTCCGCGTTTCTTTCTATCTCCAGTCTTTAGAGCACTGCTGTTGGTTTGTGAGACAGCCTAAATATGCTAGGCATGGATATCCTCTGCAATCATAATCAAAATTAATACATCGAGTCTCTTCTTACCACCGCATCAAAAAAACTGGGGATCATGAGAGGTGCGACGGTTCTTCACGCTGGACCTTTGTCTTATCTATAAGACTCAAGTTCGGTCCCGATTGGAGTACATCTTAGGGACATTTCCTCCCAAAATCTACTCGATGCTCAAGAGCATCAAGATAAATTGCAGCCGCGTAGACATTACCAGCTTCTTTGATCCCCTGCAATTAGGTAGGGCATTAGTTCGCGGAGTGTTTTCTTTAAACGGCTATTTTTCTTTCCACCTTCCCATTTTAGCCATAGCACGACACGTGCCAGTTTGCGATGTCATCACTTCACCTCGGAAAATATTCCCACGCGTGCCAAGATGCTCGGCAATTCCTTCATCTGCCAGACTATTACAAAGTTAAATTCTTTGTTGGCTCATATGTTTCCTTGGGACCCTTTCAACGACTCTTGCAACATGGGACAAACAAACAAAGCGTGACGAAGCATCTCGCGGGCTACCATGACAGTATCAACTGACAACGCACCGTAGGTTATTTTAAGTAGCCGCCACAGTTTAATGTACGTAAGTACTTCAAATAAATATAATTTTATTAACAGCCTAATCCAAACCTCGAAATCGTTCAGCAACATTGTAAACATTGCTACAAATAAACTTCTCTTTAACTCGATATCTCTGCAGTTAAGATCACGAGTTGACCCCTGGGTCAACAGATCGTACGAGACATTGTTCTAAAAAGAACGATTTAAACTAATTGACTCTTTTAGTGGGTTGCGTTTGATTCCGGCCGCCGTAGAATTTGGTTTACTTTCGAATGAGCAATTAGTAGCAACCTTCCGCAACGAAAAAGTCGAAATTCATGTCATCGTAGGCGGGTGAAAAATAACCTACTGAGTTACTGACATAGGTTTATATTAAGAAGCTATAGGTTTTGTATGGCAACATTTCATCTTTCTGCGCGATGGAGCCTCGGGGAAAAGCTAGAAAGAACATAATATGAGTAAAGCAAGCATCAGCCGGCTACACACGGAAGATCATGCGTATAAATCTTAGGGCCGCACAATGTACAGTTACGGCTTGAGTCTAGAGCGATTGGCAAAGGGACTTTACGATTCAATTCAAAATCATTTTGATAGACCTGGATCCGATATAATTTAGTAGGCTTTGGATTCTGTACGCTTAAAAATAACACTTCACTCATAAACAGTCTTCACTGTAAACAACAAACAAGAAGCCCCCTTTTGCGAGAGGCTAAGGCTACCAAATGAGACCGGCAATCTCTACAAGACACTTTCGGAATCTCAGTCAGTATTCAGTACTTACACAATGGAACAAAACTATCGGCGCTTGTAATGATCGGCTCAGTCCACAAAAAAAGCATTTTATTACCTAGTCAGCAATTGTCTTCAGATACTATTCAAAAAGCTAATGAATCTTTTCTACGACCATTAGGTGTGTTGAAACTATATAAATACAGGATTATATAATCCGTCATACTTCGTACTAAATAACTTATGGTTACTTTACTGCTAATAAATTTAAGTGCAACTCTCGGTTATCGCTCATGCCTTGAACCCTTTAGAGCCTTATACGAAATGTCACCGCGTGACCGCCCGTGCCGCCACAGTGGCCGCAGTTTACTTTTTAACGCCAACCAAAAAGAAAGGTGTTATAAGTTTAACGCTGTATCTGTCTGTGGTAACTATCATTGCACTCCGACGTGTGAACCAGCTACGCTTGTCGGGTGTTTCTAAATTTTCAATTTGGAATAATAATAGAATAGAATAGAATACTCTTTTTTTTGCACACCTCACTTCTCTCGGATTAGGAAGTCGTCAGCGAGTTTGTCTTCCTCGGATCACTGGTAACTGATCAGGGTGGAAGTAAAAAAAAAAAAAAAAAATGGAAGTGATAGAGAGATCAAGAGAAGGACTCAGATGGCCAAAGCTGCGATGAAAGTTGACACGGATATGGCAAGCCAGAAATATCTCCAATTTCACCAAGATGAGACTAGTCCGAACTTTGATCTTCTCAATCCTTCTCTACGGATCAGGGTCGTGGACAATCCGAGCGTAACGAAACCGAAAAAAATAGATGCCTCTGGGATGTGGTATTGGCGGAGGATGCTTCGTATACCATGGACAGCCATGAGGACCAACAAATTCATCCAATCAGAACTAAGGATGAAAAGGGTCATATTTTCAACCATGTGCTACCAAAAGATACTTGGGTACTTTGGTCATGTTGCTGACCAGAATACCTTGACAGGCTGGTGATAATGGGCAAAGTGGAAGGGAGCAAACATATGCAAAAAAGGTTTAAGTCACTCTTAGCACAAAAATGTTTTTACACAGTGCAAGAACTGTTTGAGTACAGTCGTTAAAATTTTTCTTTTTAATTTGAATTTATGTTATTTATCATTTGTTATTTTTTGTAATTTTAGTTAACTTTCATTAGATTTTAGTTAACAGCGGCTGTGTTAATTTTAAATAGATTTTTTGTACACCCTTATATGGGGTCCGTAATGTTTCATATAATGTCACATAAAATAACATACACTTGATATACAATCGATTGACATAAAGTTGTTTCATGTAATGTAACGTTTCATATAATGGTTTTTTCCTATATTTTGCTTTTCTCTAATTATCGATTGATATAATAGGCTAAATGACATAATTGACAATGTGCATAATTATACTTTTGTATAACATATTTATCACATAAATTTGTTTAACATACATACTAATTAGAATAATAGAGTTTTCATACTAGGTCGATGCAGAATCAGCCACCGGCTAAGCTTGCACCATAGATTGGAGCGGAGTTTTTTTTTTTCGAAATTTACTCTTCGTCACGACCTAGCGAAATTTAATTTTTGCATTTTAAAACAAAAATTTCTAAAATCGGTTGAGAACTCGCTGAGATCTGCGCATTGTTACAAAGTCCATTCGAGTCGATCCATGGGAGCTTCGCTCGCTTCGCTCGCTCCGCTCCAATAAATACTGCCTTAAGGTGAAATAGGTAATGTTAAGGAATCGTAAGACAAGTCGGACCTGCGCGGCTCGCTCGCTCGTTAGGGTCGCAGTTCAACCTAACACTCCTCCTCGCTTCGCTCGTCGTCGTACCTAACCTAAGCCAAGTCGGACCTGCCTTATGGTGTAATAGGTAATGTTAAGGAATCGTAAGACAAGTCGGACCTGCGCGGCTCGCTCGCTCGTTAGGGTCGCAGTTCAACCTAACACTCCTCCTCGCTTCGCTCGTCGTCGTACCTAACCTAAGCCAAGTCGGACCTGCCTTATGGTGTAATAGGTAATGTTAGGAATCATAAGCCAAGTCGGACCTGCGCGGCTCGCTCACTTCGCACGCTCGTTAGGGTCGCAGTTCAACCTAACACTCCTCGCTTCGCTCGTCGTCGTACCTAACCCAGGTCGGACCTGCTTAAGGTGATATACGGGGTGACAGCCTAATATATCTAGTCGGAACCACCTTTTTTGGTTATAGTAAAATCAACTTATATCTTCTGTAGTTTATATCATTGACGAATTATATCAAGTAAGTCATTATGATAAATACGTTTTATACCAAGTAATAAATATAGTAATTGTACATTATACTAAAAGTAATTATACCTATAAACCATTATATCAATTGTTACATTAGATCATTTGAAAATTATCTAAAACAATATTATACCATTCGTTACATTATACAAAGCAATGGTATATCAAACCAAAATAGATTAAGTGAAGTTATATGAAACGTCGGGCACCCCCTTATATTTCTGCTTAAGCAGGCTTAGTTTTAAGATTTTGCAATACCCTTACAGGGTCCATGTGATACATATGTATATTTTTAAAGATCTCTTGTATGGTATGCAATAAAGAATATGAATATGAATATGAATATGAGAAGACCCCGGGTTAGTGGTAATCAAGTGACCGAAAACATTGGTCCTCCAGTTTCCTCTGCCCTGAAGGAAGCCGAAGACCGAACAAAGTAGAAACAGCTAGTACACATCACTACGAAAAGCTTTCAGGGACAGGACTTTCAGCTCTGAAGTATACGACAAAGAAGAAGCACATCTCATCTCAACAAAAAAGAAAACAACGATACTGCAAGCTCGGGAAAAGGGACTCAGACAACGATTTAAATTCGGTTTCTAAATGACCACTGGTTTGAAAAAATAAACGATTCTTAAATGGTTTGCTCAGTCTGAGGAAAATTAATGCGATATAAAAGGGAACTGGATCAAGTGACGCGTCCACTGTGACACAACCGTGCGCACACGCACGTGCAAGTCGTGACGCGTGTGACGTGGCCCCGCCCACCTTTTTGTGGCACGTCACTTCTGCTTCCCTTTATTGTGCCTTTGAATCACTTTCGTGCCGTTTGATGCGTATTTTGAGTTGTTTTAGTGCTTGTGAGGCGGTTGCTGCTTTTTTTGTATTTTTTGTTTTTGTGTCATCTCCATTATCTTGGAAATTAATGTGCTTATTTTTAAGGATCATACTAGTTAAGAACTTAGACGCAACCATTTGGTTTACCTATGCTATATTGTACTGTAGTATGAAGCCATAGTTTTACGTATTCATTCGTCCAGGCGTTTGGATGTCTAGACGCTTTCTTTCTGGCCTCGCCTAGAGGCCACATTTCAAATAAAACGTATTAAAATCACTGATAAAATAATTATGGATCTTGATAGAAATAAATGAGTTCTCTTTTAAACCATACTTGAGTGATTAAAATATACTTGGGTAGTTTTACGGAACCTTAGAAGTTAACCTACTCGGTAAAAGCCGCCAAGTTAAGAATTCCATAAAATTAACACGCAAAATTTCCCCAAATTCCACAGCACAATAACACAATTTAACATTCCGCGGTACCGGCACAACAATAAATCATGGAATGTTATAATTTCCGCGCCTCGTGACTTCACAATTTCGCGGCCAAAAAATGAATTTACATAATTTACGTAATTTTGCTCCCCGGCGTTCTGATGATTCAAAAATCAAGCCGTTTTGTTGAACGTTTCACTAATTCTGATATTCAACGGTTTACAAAGTAATCGGGTCATGGAAAGGTAACAGATTGAATATAACTGGGAGCTGAAATCTAGTGCAATATTGTCCAGTCAATTAATTTTCCGACGCTGCGTTTTCCGATCCGCGTTCGCCACTCAAGAACCTTTCTGCCCCAACGGCCATCAGTTCTGCGAGCGAATGTGGAACACCCACGGCCAGTTAAGTTTGGCGTCTTAAGCTTTAAATTATATTATATTATAAAATTGTATTTAAAGTAAAGCGAAACAAACCGTTCATAATTTAAATGTGTTAGTGACGAAATGTTGTCGTATTTCGCTATTTAAGTATGAATTACGCATGTTAGTATTAAGTTATTGTATGACCTTATAGGGCGTCATGGTCTGACAAATCACTGTATGTAACACCTTAAAAAAAAAAAAAAAAATGTTTATTTCGGACTATCAAAAATCCATATGCATATCCTTAATCTGAATGTACATGACTTTACAACTGAATAAAGAAGAATAAGGACCTCTACAACCATGGTTCTCTTGCATAACTCATCATTTCGGATTCGATCCCGCAAGGAAACTCGGAGACTTTGAAGATGTCTCCGAGATATTAGAGATATATATATATATATATAACTATATGGAATTAGGTCCTCTCCATCAGTGACGAACTAAACACGTTGATTTAACTGCCGTAGTAAATTACACTCAATTGTAACTTAAGAATTTATATAAAAGGTTTCAAGGTATTTTCATACAGGAGGTTTGTTGTTTGTTGATCACAGGTTGAGGAAATAATTATTGTTTTGTTGTTGTATGTATGTAAATACGTACTTGCCTACTGATATTTCCAATGAAACGTTTAGATATGTCCAGGCAGATTATTTAAATTTAAAAATCTTTTTTTCGCAGAAATAACATAATATTTCGACCTTTATAAATATTATTAAAAACCCTAACATCTCTATAAATTAGCGGATTCATACATAATGCAGAAAGAGGCCTACTTTGTATGTCAAACGGCTGTTAGTCGGAATTTACTACCGCCATTGACTAAAATATTAAAAATATAAGTACATATTTAGGCACTGTCAGAAGCGGAGAAGTTTATTTTAAAATCACGTTACGTAAGCATACTGTTTGTGATGAAAAAAAACTGCTTTTTTCCGTTTCAGCTTGGCCCAAAACTCTTTCGTATGTTTGCATGTCCGGACCCTTTCCGGCTGTTCTCACCTAGAGGTCCATTTCTCGACTGATTATCATGAAATTCTGTAACCATATACTGAAAAAAATCGAAAGACTTACTCAACAAAAATTTATATACGGGATGATCAATTGAAGTGGGTCAGTAGGGAGAAAACGAAAACTAAAAGACATAGGGAAATCTGTTCTTAGGAATCATGGCGTCGATTTTAGATTTATTAGGAATTGCATTTAATATGTTTTTTATAAATCTCGTACATAACCAGGTATTGAACCTGGTTAAAATTCGGCAAGGAATCGCATGCCGTATTGTAACATTATTTACAGTGGTTTTGACCGAGTTATGTATGAAATTACATAATTTCATACATAACCCGGTAGAAACCACATACAAATGAGGCGGACTTAATGCTCAATGGCATTAAGTCCGCCTTTTGTACGATCTGTTTTTCATTTCTACAATAACGATTAAATAAATAAATAAATATGAGTAAATAAATAAATAATATATCAAACATGTATGAAAAATAATAATACAGTTTATATTAAAACCAAAATCGACGCCATGGTTCCTAAGAACACATTTCTCTGTCTCCTATACTTTGTGACTTCTCCCGGCAATTGATCACCCGATATATTTATTCAACCTGACAAAAATTCACGAGAATCAGTTAAGAAAAATAGGCGAGAACTGGAAATCCAGACAAACGGACATCCAATATCATACAAATGATATA
Source organism: Apotomis capreana (assembly GCA_947623375.1). NCBI lineage: Eukaryota > Metazoa > Arthropoda > Insecta > Lepidoptera > Tortricidae > Apotomis > Apotomis capreana. The sequence goes on along the minus strand of OX392515.1, from coordinate 1,452,914 downwards.
AAATCCTTGATTTTTTTGGCCATACTGAAACGGTAACGCTTCGCTCAGTCGGTCAATACCTGACCTGACTGAAAGCACTTCAAAACCAACACAGCACGGCACCATCCCCTTATCCCAACGGAAAATAATCTCCAAATGCGGCGTATAAAGCACACCCAACAAAGGACGCGATATATTAAAATGGTCGCGCCATAACATAAACACAGGCTACACCCGCATTATCATATATGTATAATATGAAAGTCTGTTTGTTTATGACTTTCATTACACGATATGAGCGGTGAGTTTTCTAAGTTTGTTGTATTTGTTGAAATGGTGTGCTCTGGTTATATTAATATAAATATGTTAAGTTGAGATGAGATCCTTTGATGTTGGAAAAATAAGTAAACAATAATCGTCGAGTACCTAAGTTTTTCTTTTTTTTATGAAAATAACTAGATTCCATCAACATCTTCTGTGTTTGTTTTTATTTATTTTGCATAAGCAGTTGCGTGAGGAGGCGTATAATTTCAAAACATGTGTCTTGAATTGCATGATTTTATCTTAATTTGTTCAGGAGACGGGGTTCGGACTAACTGTGTTTTAGGTTCTTCGCTTTATACTGTAGTAACTGACAGATAGCCATTTACCTATTGAGTTGTATTGAATTGGTCCCAATAATGTCTCCTGACTCACCGTGTACAGACCCATTCCTTACTGATTGGTTAGAGACCTAGGGACAGAGACACAAGCGAAAATCAAGGTTCTATCTTTCTCAAAAACCGGTCAAGTGCGAGTCTGACTCGCGCACCTAGGGTTCTGTACAAATACTTATCCCATCTTAACTGGCCGGGTTAAGTTAAGTTTGCACCTGGTATGTAGGGCGCCGGATACAAATGAGGTGCAAAATTAACGCAACCGATCACGTTTGTTCATCTGTGAAAATTTCAACTGTCTAACAATCCGGTTTACGAGATAGGTACAACCTGGTGACAGACGGACAGACTAACAGACAGACGGACAGCGGAGCAGCGGACGGACAGAGGAGGAGCGGAAGAGCACCCTATTACTAAGAAGTAATAGGGTGCTGTTTTTTACCCTCTGGGTACGGAACCCTAAAAATATCTGGGTACGGAACCCTAAAAATAGGGTATTGCAGTAGCTAATAAAAAAATGCGACTATCCCTAACTTCCACGGTTGACCATAAGTTACGTTTAACTGACTCTCTCCTTGTCTACTCAGGTTTGTTTACGGTGTTTACCTCCAAACCCACTAAGATAATTCGTTTATTATTAGCGGTGGGATGTGTCGTGAATTACGCGATAATATGAACGGCGAGTTACTGCCGCCTGCGGGAGATGACCATTGCACGCAGGGCCCGAGACCTAAGACATTCATAGACATGACCAATTCTTACGAACATTTACTTGTTAGCTTGTTTGTGATCACGTCTTACGTATCAGCCTGTATACTTTTAATTAATTGCAATGCATTTTAGTTAATTGCAACTAACTTAACCCAAAATTATTCTACTTTTCCCAAGAGTTAACTATGACTGACAGAGTTTGCTTCATGGAATAAATCACAGGCTTAATATTGGGTAGGCTTCTATTATTTGGGTAAGGTGCACTCGGGTAATTCCGAATGCTTTTTGCACTAGTTGGTAAGGTGTAAGTGTCTCCATGAACCAGTCAGTATAGCAAGGTTTTAAGACGGAAATAGTGAATAACTTACTTACTAGATGATATAGCCTAACAATCGATTACAGAATTTTTCATAAGTAATGTAAGTTTTTTAAAATACAAGCATTTCAAATCTAGTTTTTTTTTTCGTTGCCAACGGGCAATTCCGAATTGGTTCGGGTAAATCCGAATACACTTGAAAATGAGTTTTATGCGCTTCTTGCATAAGGGACATATTCCTTTTTTGATTGGAATTACCCTCCCTGCTCTTTTTACTCGATTAGGCTTATAGAAGTACATATACGTGTGTTTGTCAGCTTTTATTTCGGAATTAGCCGATCAGGAATCTGTGGTACTCAAACTTTAACCCTTAAAGTCTGGATGTATAGCCCCCTGTTTACATATCTTGACCATCTTTTTGCATTTTATTGATTTTTTTATTATTTTTTCAGGGCACCTAGGTTTGAACCCTGTTATTTTTTTATTTTTCGTCTTTAAGGGTACCTAAAGACACCTGCAAAAAGGACAAAAAAAATCCGGCTTGAAACGCCATGAATCCAGGAAAACATTCCCATACAATATGTGTGAAAATAATGATAATGTACTTAATAAAAATCCACATACCGAAAAAAACATTTTCCATACATGTGGAGCAGAATTTACTACGAGAGAAAAAAAATAGCGATTAAAAAATAATAGTTTTCATTTTCACACAAATATGTGAAAATTTTTCTTCGATTAGTGGCTTTTCTAGCCGGTTTTTTTTTTGGCCCATATAAGTTTTGGATTGGCATAAAAAATAGTACATTACTGCAGACGCCGGGAAAATAAGGGCTTGCCGGCTGAGTAGGTAAAAGTTTTTATAGACGGCCGACCGTAGCGATACCTACGAAGCCTGCAAGCCCTTTTCACGGCTTTCAAGCCAAACGGAACGTTGGGGTTGTGTAATAACGGTGAAAATGAATTGGCTCACTTGTCGCATCGACGCTAGCGAGGGTTATCAACGATTAAAGAAAATAATAATGTATTGACCATTTATTTGTTGCATTCAATATAGAGAGCAAATTATATTATTTATACATTATATACAGGGTGATCAATCATAATGGGTCAGTAGGGAAAAAACGAAAACTATAAGAGATAGGGAAATCTGCTCTTAGGAACCATGATGGCGTCGATTTTAGATTTATTAAAAACTGCATTCAATTTTTTTTCGTATATCTCATGCATAACTGGGAATCGAACGCGGTTAAAATTGAAGAGGATAAAAAGAAAAAAAAAGATGTCAATCGATCCTATTTTTTATTAGCAACAAATATCTGTATAAGTGTACATACATTTAGAGTGCTCTAAGAGTCAGAAATTGCTGTTAAAGCTGAAAACGCTACATAAAAATATGCGTGCTGTCTAGGTATGGAAAAATAACTTTTTCCATTTTGACCTTAATAATTCCCGTTTATGTTTATAGTTGTCATACAATAATTGTTTTGTTGAATTATGAGGATATTGGAAACAATTTCATATTTGCTTTTCGATAAAAAAAAAAGTCAAATGTTCGTACCTTATTATAGGAATGTCACTCTTTAACAGCAATTTCTGATTCTTAGAGCACTCTAAATGTATGTACACCCCTACAGACATTTGTTCTCAATAAAAAATAGGATCGATTGACATCTTAATTATTATTATTTTCTCTACTCAATTTCGACCGGGTTCGATTCCGGGTTATGCATGAGATATACGAAAAAAAATTGAATGCAGTTTTTGATAAATCTAAAATCGAAGCCATGGTTCCTAAGAACAGATTTCCCTATCTCTTATAGTTTTCGTTTTCTCCCTACTGACTCATTTGGATTGATCACCCGGTATATTATTTCACTATTTAACTGTAAAATGATACATTTCTAAATTTACACAAATTGAATACACCACCATGCCACATTTTATTGGCATTGCTGCGAACCACTGCAATACAAAATCTTGTTTTTTTTTTTTTAACAATACAATACGTATTTAAAAGAATAATGCAACGTTACAAATACAAAAATAGCGATAGTAGGGCGTGGTGGAGCGATAGAGTAATTAAAATAAATACTGATTTCGTTTACAAAGGACGATAAGTAATAAATTAATAAGTTAATAACGCGCTATAATATAGTTATAAGTACATGACACATTACAAATGGTTAAAATTGGTGGCTGTTAAATATAACAGTGGTATATGGTAATTCGAGCAAATTCCTGCATCCCGCTACGATGCAAATGTTTTTAGCTATCTTTTTATTCATTTCACTACTAGTATAAAAAGACAAATGCGGCACGTTCACTTGCGACGTAAATCGGTAGAGCGTGGGCGCTAGTATCGTGTACGTGTACGTGCGTTCCGAGGCAGAGCGTGGCAGCCACTGAATATGCCACCCTGGTCTGGGGACCGGCATGTACTTGTAGCGGGAAACGTTAATCGCGGAGTGCGCCCCGCCTGGTTATACTTACACATCGCGTCAATAACTTAATTTTGATTGTTTGAGAACCACTGGCTGTCACTTTGAAAAACAAGGTCGGATAATTCCGGCCACGGAATTCCCCACTTCGGGTAAATCTGAAAATTTAATAAAATACAAGCTACAATAGATTAACTCTATTTAAAATGGCTAAAAAACGAAAATCTCTTAAACACAAAAGCAGTCAATTCATTTACTCACCAAATTACAGAGTTAGCGATGGTCGTCTAATTCCGAATGTCAAAAAGGCGGGAATTTTTCACTCGCTCACTAATCTGATGCGCCACGCGCGTAGTTTTGTCGCTAGCGTCTCAAGCTAACTGACGCGGCAAGGGAGATACTTGAACTTCATAGGGAGTGAAGCCAGAGCAAATAATGTAGCCGCGTTTAGTAGATAATGGTCATTTTCGGAATAGCCCGATTTTCGGAATTAGCCGAGTGCACATTAAAATTAGACTTTTATGTCAGTATGACTATGTTCAAATTTGAATTCGCCATAAGTATAGTAGTAGTATAGACACTAAAATATCTACTTAATCACATCACTGAAATATGCAGCTCAAATAAATAGCCAGACTGTATACCATGTGGGCCCTGTGACAGGAGCAAAAAATTAAAACATAGATTTTACTCGTCAAACTGAACAACATTTTGTTCAGAAACTTTTTTTTTTAAATACTGTTTTCATATGTTCATTATTTCAAACAAAGTAAATTGCATTTTCAATGTACGCCGTCCAACGTCACTTTACTAAATATCAAATGTTTCGCAATACATTGCTTCTTTGAATAAACTTTATTTTACAGGTTTACATTATAAATGAGTTATTTTTAAATGTTGTTCGGTTTGAGGGGTAGAATCTATGTTTTAATTCATTGCTCCTGTTACAGGGCCCACCCGGTATATTTCTGATATAATACCATGATATAGCGGAGTTATTCCTAAATTAAAGATATTGCAATTAGGATTAAGGCATTCCACCAGCGATGTGCGAGGATGCGTAGCGGGGGATGTGTTATTATTAACCGATAGCTACTCTGAGTGAGGATAAGTAAATAAAGTTATTCCATAAATAAAATCCGTAAAATAGAGGTTAAATTCACCTCTGTTCCCTCCTCCAAAACGTAATAAACAATTATGCAATTTCAGGAAATAAATGGGAAGGAAATGACTGTTTCGATTTTTGCGTTTCTTTAATTATGGAATTTGTGGTCTAGGTGTCTGTTTTTGGCAAAAATTCCGCCGCAAACGGCCGTCTAATACACAAATTCTATTATCATTTAAAAATATCGAAACGGTCCAACACAGACAAATAAATGTTCCTTTTTATTCAGTTCCTAAAATTTCGGCACCATAATAGTTACCAGGTGCAAACTTAATGTAACTATAAGTTTACGTTTTATGTCTTGGAAAAGGAGCATTGATATATCCTCTTAATAATCCTCACTACATATCCTCGCACATGTCTGGTGGAAACGTCTAAATAAAGAAACAAATTTCGGTGTCACATCTTTACATTATTCAGTCTGTGGGAGCACCCTGTCCCTAAAGACGATGACAGTAAACAAAACTGCCCCTCGGACCTCGAAACTGCCGATCCCCGAATATTACCGGGTGCGCGGAAGAGGTCGAGATGTTTGCGTAGTGTTTACCTTCAGAGTGTTGTCCTTACGAGTATCATGAATATACAAATGTACGTTATGTTTTTTAGGGTTCCGTACCTCAATCGGAAAAAACGGAACCCTTTTAGAGCACTTTGTTGTCCGTCCGTCTGTCTGTCTGTCAAGACCCTTTATCTCAAGAACACCCATACACACACCATATACTCAGGTCTACGGTCCCTTGAAGCTGTGATCATAAAACTTCTACGTTACCGTGAAAAAAAAGATACGGCCGTTTATATCGCAAAAAGCGTACATTTCGACACTCTCAAGGGAATCAAAATGATAGGGTACTTCCCGATGACCTAGAACTATGAAATTTGGCAAGTAATATTGTCATATACTACAAATACTTATAAAAATCTGAAAACTATACATGTCCAATAAAATCATAAAAAATATAGTCCTTTTCAGACATCATATTTGGAGAACGCGGTTGCGTTAAGTTTGCACCTCGTTTGTATGCGGCGCCATACATTTTAGGTGCAAACTTAACTCAACCAGGCCAATTAAGATGGTATAAGTGAAGTTTGTACGGAACCCTCGGTGTGCGAGTCAGACACTCGCACTTGGCCGGTTTTTTCTATATTTTGTGTCGAAGTTAGTGGTGGATCCGCTCCGATCCGCCGAATGTGATCATGTTTTAAGGATCCGAAGGAATCCAAGTGGCACATAGGCTGCAGCCCTTACACAGCTCCTATACAGCTTAAGGATTTGGGAATCACCACTGCCCAACATCTGCCTCCGTAGAATCCTTGTATTTTTGGTCATTTAGCCAGGAAGAAGAATGTCAACCTGGAAAAGCTCTTAGTGACAGGAAAGATTCAAGGTAGAAGACCAAGAGGAAGGAGTCCCATGCGCTGGACCGATCAGATTCGAGACAAAATGGTCAACAAGTTTCCCAACGCCATGCGGTCTGCAGAAGATCGAAATAAGTGGAGTGCGATCGTCCGAAGAGTGATAAATAGAGGTCACGACCCTCAGCTACAAGAGAAATTAGAGTTTTTATGGCTGCTCTTATACAGCCTGCTACTTAGGAATCTTTTAGTTTCGCAAAAATGAACACTTGACGCACCGCAACCTACGCTAGTCCGCTTCTGTTAGGGCAAATAAAGGGCCAGAATAGAATATAATAGAATGATTTATTGTCAGAAAGTGAGTGGTTACAATAAGGCGTTACAAAAGTCTATGTCCGTCACAATCAGCCAGAGTTAGCGTACAATATTTTACTTCAGCTTCTATGCATGTACAATTGCTAAAATAGCTAAATAATAAATTACAATAAACGAAACACATCAGTTTCAATGTCTTGCTAAGTAATAGTAATAAAATGTCAGAATATAATTATTATCAAGTAATTAAGTACCTACTTATACAAAATAAACAAACACACAAAGAAACTAATATTTCAGAGGATTAAAAACTTACAAATGTCTAGATATTAAATAAAATTAATAAAGAGCATTGGGAATTTCGAAATGTTCATTTACACTATAGTACATTTGTAGCACACGCCTCTACGTTTAAAAAAAAAAAAGAAAGAAGAAAGAAATAAGTTTATTTAGCATGGTATAGACATAAACATGACTAACGCGTAATACCAATAGATTAAATTAATGCTGAAAAGGTCGTCACTCAGCTTAATGTCATGAAGTAAGCTATACTCAATTCATGACGCTGATTTTCAGTTTGGTTACGAACGCGGGCCGATTTAGTCCGAACGGCGGAAAGCGGAGCCAGGCACCCAAGTGTCTGTTGATGCGTAGACCAGTAGTGCGGTGGGCGACAGTTTTGTGACGAGGCACAATGTAAAAGCGACGTCACCCATGGACAAATATTAGGGCCGTTACTCACTCATAAAACTGAGGATTAAGGATATTGTTTATTTTATAACCAAACTGTTTTATAGCTACTGTCCCCTCTATTGATAATTAAACCAACAATGTTCCCACGGTAGCGCAATCTTCAGAGATGGATAAAATGATTTTATTTGACAAGTCGTTAAAATCTGATATTCTAAAAAGGAATTCCCGTTTTATGATGTTTGGGTTTTAACTTAGTGGTTGGAGTAATATGCAATATAAATAAACGCATCTACTTAATAAAATGCTGACACCGATACTACTTTACTAGACTAAAGCATAAACTGTGCCAAATTCGACTTGTTTAATGGTATATATCTGCAATATCACCACTATATTATTCATATATCACTTTATCACTACTTACCACCACTCTATGACACGGTTGGCGCAGTTTGTAGGGCATCTGCCTAGTGATCCGGCGGTCCTGGGTTCGAACCCCGGCCTGAACAATTATTTGCGTGATGAACTCGAGTATTTGTTCCTGGGTCTGGATGTTATCTATATATATTATGTATTTACCTATATGTATATGTTACGTATACGCATATGTATTGCGTGCGTGTATAACGTCGTCGCGTACCCATAGTAATAGTACAAGGTTAACTAGAAGTAATCACTTATAGGGATAGGTTTGCTCTTGTACACATGTATTGTTATGGAGTTTTTGTCAATTTGTTTTTATTTGCAATAAAGTGTTTACATACATACATACAAGCCTTGCTTAGTTTAGGACTACGTCGATTTGTGTAAGAATGTCCCTTAATATTTATTTATTTTTAAGTCAATGTTACATAATACAGCTTGAATAGGTAGTAAATAATCACGGTTATAATGTTAGTTTCATTGATTTTATTTTGTAGTTTCCATGTCCTCGAATTGGGCTGCTATTCACCTCCACTTGTGTTTTCTTATATCATTATCAATTCATAAATCTATTATAGTCTATCCCGGAATCCTAAGATCAAATTCTGTCAAACTGGCACAAGTAAAAAACGACCTTAAGTTTACGTATATACGGTTGTTTGTACCTTGTGCCAAAGTGACTTTATTTTGATCTTAGAGATCGGACAGACTATACGTAGGTAAATGTTGTAATTATAATATGAAAGTAAAAGTGTACTTTTCTAACACAAACAAAAGTGGAATGTTTTCAGCATTATAAAAGATCACACGGCTATCCACAATAATTCTTGACAGAGGTGACATTAACATTCGGTTTTATAGCCTTCCGTTAATATGGATTGATCCCTCTATACAAAGTACGGGCAAAGAATAGCTTGATGTAGTCGTAAAATGTTATTCAGTTTTTTATATTTCCTGATAGGGCGTGGTTTGGGATAAATGGAGCATACAAATAAAGGTTGAGTATACAATCTGTGGGATATAAAATATACATAAGAAAGGTGAGAACATTATATGAGACTCCTTTGTTAAGGTATTTAGCAAGTCCAACTGAATAGTTGTAGTTATTGCAAGCAATAGTAGTAACTTTAAATAAGTATCTGTAAAAAAATTCAGTCTTGTGAGAAACTTTTAATGCAGTATAGTAGTTTTCTTCTAACACTCGTCTTTACTCACTGAGATGATTCTAAAGATCCCAAACTCGATTGAATTGCGTTATTTTATAGCAGAGTTTATATTTACCACCATCGGATTCTATTATCAGATCCAATATTATTGTGTTATCATAGAAATTACGTAGGCATGCCAAATATCAGCTCAATCGCACACCAGGAGTGAGATGAGCACGATTTGCAGCCACCTCGGTCCAGTTCCCGCCCTAGTATAACCCATTACATAGCTCGCTGAGCGACTATAAGTTTGTAGAATAGACGTACCGTAAGTGTCCACGTCTCGGCACCATACCCCTTTCCGGACGGTTCGATTGCAAGCAATCAAGCATGCAAATGGTGCAACTAACTTAATCTGGTGTGCACCCTTTTTTCGTAACCGGGATGATATCTATCTTTCGTGCTGATTCTAGCGCCGCGCTAAAAAAAGGTGAATTCTTTTCTTTGAGTTAGTAGACCACAAGCAACGTCGTTGTCGACGACGATTTCAGATTTTGGAGTGGAAATCAAGCCCCACCGGCTTCGGAAAGAGATAGATATATCATGAATCATGACCGGTAGGACGCACTGGTCATAGTCGCACTGTCTGAATGTTATTTATTTAATCTTTGCCCGGAGCCTGATTCACATGCTCACGCGCATTGCAGGCGTCAAGTTGACATAAACGACGTTTGCGCGTAAATTATCGCCGTAATACCCTCGCAGCGCAATATGGATTGCGTGATAAACTGACTTTGTTTAGGGTTCCTCGGGTAGAACAAAGTTCGCAGCGGAAGGGTTTTATTTGTTTCGATTTGTAACATCAAAATTATTAAATTATAATTTTGTACAGTGTTTTTATTTTCTGTAATGGTGTTTTAGTTTCAAATATTTGTGTGATGAACTCGGATTGTGCTTGGGTCATGGTTGTTCTATGTATTTAAGTATATATTTATCTATACGTATAAGTATGTATATCGTCGTCTAGTACTCATAACACAAGCCTTCTTGAGGTTAATTTGGGACTAGATCGATTTGTGCGAGGTTGTCTGATATTTATTTATTTATTTATATTATACACGAATTCTTCTTCACTGTACGGAACCATATCGCTTACACGCTTTTGCTCCGATCGTAAAAATATTTTCGAAGATGCTCAAACTCATTGTACACTTCTTAAGAAGTTTTATTTCCTTCCCTGAATTGTGACTTTGGCATTAAAATTTTATGTTCATCGCCAAATGGCAAAGCTGTCCTAATGTGCGATTGTTAATTCGATGAGGCATAGAACTCTTTCTTGAACGTCTTGTACACGCATGCGCACGGCTGGTGACCTAAATGAGGTGGCCTGAGGATTAGGTGATTGGTTTTAGGGTACCGTTTAACATCTTAACCAAATAAGCGGCTGCTGGTGAAAAAGTGAACCGATAAAAAATAATTAACCGAAAAATAACTAAATAATTAAATAAATATCGGACAACCTCACACAAATCGATCTATTCCCAAATTAAGCTCAAGAAGGCTTGTGTTATAATATAGTCTGGCTAGTGAAATATTACGTGAAGTATTGGCGGGAAAATTATAAAATCTGTGGCTGGTCACACTTTGTGTAGTAGGAATTATAGTTTTGATACTAGAAAATTCACATCCTTTGTCATCTTGTACCTTACGTATTCTGGCAAATAAATACATTCTATTCTATTCTATTATTGATTTTCTACGCACACGTAAGGCAACTTAAGGAAATAAGTTAAATACATGTATGTTGACGTGTACTCATAGTCAGCTCACATAATTTTTACCACTACTTATGTACGGTACAGTCAACGACAATCACATATGTTTACACTTTGTAACCTTATAAAAGGCGAAACATTAAATGTAGTGGAAATAATACCTAGCTTGATAATACCATATATTAATCCATCACCAAAAAAATTACATAAGTATTATGCCACATTGCAACTCAATCGTAATGTTAGAACTAGTTACGTAGTACATAAAGTATCACAATTATTTATAGAGGACTCACCTACTAAATTGTTCAAATCATAGACAATTGGTGATGCCACACGTAAATATCTGTCAACATAATTTGGCTAGCCAGACTCTATGTAAGTACTAGACGGCGATATACATAATTATATAGATAAATATATAGAACAACTATGACCCAAGCACAAATATTCGAGTTCATCACACAAATATTTGCCCTGGCCGGGATCCAAACCCGGGACCGCCAGCTCAGTAGGCAGGTCTCTACAAACTGAGCCAAATGTGTCGTCTATAACTACACCTACATATTTATTATTAACTCATATACCACTAACATTACTTTTATTACATTGTTTACTAACATTATTTAAACCATTGATGCAAAGGTCGAAAGAAAACAAAAAATAATTATACAAATACAAAAATATTATTTGAATTTGACAGTCGCAAAAAAATGTGGTACAAAAGCTGGTAGGTATACAAAATTTATTAAAGTCACACACATTCCACAAGAAACTGGCGTGCAAAATTATCATTGAAAAGTGTCCAGATATAAATTAAAGGTTGACAACGGTAACTGGAAAGTTACCGAAACGTCAGGGAGGCTCAATTATTTTATTATACGCAATATAATCCGTTTAAAATTTTATTATTTTATTAAGCAAGCAGTACGTAGATCAGACATTTTTTTACGAAACCGATTATAAGTATTAATGAAAAACTATGTCGACATACTCTTCCGAAGTAGTAATTTAGTTTAAAATCACATTTTGAACATTTGAACCATTTGGGTGAAACGTTCGGAAATTATTATACTTCATGAGAGTGGAAATAACCTAAATCCATCGAGACACTAAAGTACTCGATTAATAAATAATATTAAATGTTATCAAAGCAATGCCACGTGTCAAATACCTAACTATTGATAGTGCGTACGCACACATCTCACGCGCATGCGCGGACGACACCTGGTCTTGTATCGGCACGTCTAGATCACAATGAATGACGTTCAATTTACGTGTGTATATTAAATCTAGGCTAAGTTTTTTTTACAAAATATGCTTAAATAGTATAACACAAAGAGACGTAACAAAATATAAACAAATAAAAATCAAACTGTCAGTGAAACACAGAATCTGATGCTTGGTCATACAATATTTTTTTCCTGATCTACCTTCATAATAATATGTGTAAACTTAAAAGTACTAACATCTGAACAACTACCGAAGTACTAACAAAAAAAACACTACCGTGCCCCCGCCACGACGAACGAAAGAGAAGCGGGGCTCTACCTACCTTTTCTCGAACCGTTTCGTCTCATTTTGTATGTATGTATGTAAAACAAGAAAAACACATTACAAAAGAATAAGCATGTACAAAGGCGAACTAATCCCTTTAAGGGATCTCTTCCAGTTAACCTTTGAGCAAATGAGTGCTAAACACAAATGTAAATGGTAGACAAACCAAGCAACATGTTACAATAAAAAGGAGTATAACTATACAATAATACACATGAAAATGCAAAAACCAACAGAGAGAGAGATAGGCAACAGTCAATATAATACATATTACATAATATCTATATAAATACATATACATAATATTCAACATAAATAAAACATCATCATCAGTCATTTTCATACAAAGCTTCGTCCCAGTTAACACCGGAGCACTCAAATTCATTATTATTATATATACGAAATTACAAGTAAACAATGGGGTCGGTAAATTTGCATAGTTTGCGCCGACAACTGTGGCTTGAGTAATATAGCGATATTTATAATCACGTACCTTTGCCATTGGGCTGATGAACTAAGTATCACTATAGGTGCTATAATTAATATAGGTACCTACAATAATTTATAACAGCAATTTCTTTCAAAATGTATAATAAAATTATTTCAACTAATCCATTCCATTCGTGTGCTAAGATAATACTGTATTTGACTTTAGTAAAAATAAATTCTATCATTGAATCCACTAAACACACATTCGACAGAACCAAATAAACTACTACTAACTTTTGAACATTATACTATTTATTTAATTGAAAAAAAAAAAACTAAAAATACTACCGTTTTTGAACACTCCTGTTTGATTACTGTTTTTTATGACGTCACAAACCATGCAGTATCTTCATACCATCATAAGTATAGTTTTTGGCATTTTCTAAAAAGTAGCTGATTTGAGTTGTCATCAACTACCGTGTTGAATAAAGATTACTGAATTCGATAACTCTGGTCATACATTTATAATAGCTGGCTTTTAAAATAAACGTAACTTAGCATATAGGAGCCGATGGCCGAGCCGAACATTATCGGAGAGACAAAGTCCCATAGGCTAAGGTCTCCTATCCGAAGCTATGCGCACCGTACAGCGTACAGTTTTTCCATATTTACTAATGATAAATATGAATAGATAAATAATATGGAAACAAGCTGTACGCTGCGCATAGCGGCGGATAGGAGACCCTTAGGCCTTAGACTTCGTTGGCTCGGTCACCTACAGAGGATGGAAGAGGATCGCGCGACAAAAAGAGCGTACTTGGGGCAACCAACCGGTCGAAGACCGGTCGGTCGTCCCAGGTCCCGCTGGGGAGACGTGGTGGAGGTGGATTTGCGTAAGCTTCAAGCCGAAAACTGGCGAGAAACTGCGCAGGATCGGAGCCAAAATAATTAGCATATAGCAGAAGGAGAATCATTTACTATAGAAGAATCTGTAAGAAAGATTTCGAACACCTTTTATTAATTAAAGTTACCGAAATTTTGTAACATAACCAACCAAATGTTCATTGAATATACTCCAACGTTCTAAAAAGAAAGGCAGCCTTTAAATTAGCTGAAACTCTCAAGCCAGCCAAACAATTGTATCGACGAGAAGATTTATAATGCCAACTTAGTTCCGTTGCCAAAGTAGAAAAAACAAATCAAATGTAACAAGAGCGCAGAATTGAAGCCGCTACCGGATCACAGAACAATTGACCACTCCAGCGGTGGTGCAAGTTACAAGAATTTAGACAACACATTTGATTAACTGCGGGACTTTGAGTCAAAAAAATTATAAACTTTTTTTTTAAAGTGCATTTGCAACGTAGTTACAGAATAAAGTTTGTTAATTTCATTATTATTGAATTATAACTATTTTTTTTTTCAATTTCAGTGTTGTCATGATGTATCTGAAGCACAGTAAACATGCTTATGTATATTCGCACAATATTTTAGGCTTGTTTTGTTGCTAACTTTTTAACTTACCTAGTAAGTACTTTAGTTTTACGTTAACTTAGTTCTTTTCTTTGTTGAGTAAGAGAAACTAAACTCCACAAACAGTATTGCCATGAAGAATCTAGATTCAAAGTCGTTTGTATTTCCGTACTTTTCAACATTCACACTTTGTGACTACTTTGCTTTTATTTTCTATGTCATTTGTCTCTTTGTTGTATTAATATCGTTGCTATTATCTCATTAAAATACTTTTTTTTATAAGATATAATAGCAAATTAGAGTATTCAGCGGTTTACACTCACGTGACATTGTCAGGAACGGCCCGACACGTTTCGTACTCGTATGGCGAAATCTTCATCAGGGACCGCTACCTGTACAGCAACCCCTTCATACAATAACGATTGCTGTTGTTTAATATTGTTGCTTCTTTCTTTTAGTCTTTTTTATTCCGGTATTTGTCTCTCAAATAAGTTTCATCGCTTTCCATGATTTTTGCTATTATTTTATACGTTTTTTTCTTTTCGCTCAATTCTTATGCCTTGTTCCTGGCACTCGACTCATCGGAACCTGTGTAACGATACCCAGCAGAGTTTAATTCGGTCCGCTCACTGCTGTACTCGCTGGACTTGTAACAGAAACTGCTCTCACAACAGTATTGCCATGAAGTATCTAAAGCACATTAAACTTGTCCCGTGTTTATTGGTCGCCTTTGCTTTGTACATCAAATTTGTAGAGGATATCCATTTCCCGTAGTTGGTTTTGAGATGAAATTGGTATATTTGGTCATCACAGTGTGGTTTTAGTTAGTTAAATGATAATGGTATTATATTAAATACGTTATTTTTTTATATGGGTATCCAAAGTTTTGTCAAAGGGAAAGATCAATGAGGTTATAATTTTAGAACTAAGGATTACAAGTCGTTTTTATTATAAATAATCTCTTTACAATTATCATTTATTGACCTTCCAGTGACTTGGTAGATTTATGATTTCAATCACTGTTATGCAGTAATATTGCTCTATACCGTCTATAATCGAGCTTTTAAAGCCTATAACTACAGAGACTATAACAGCTTGATAAAATGTTGAAGTAAACCTTTAGCTACGTCCACAGCTAATAAGATTATTTGGCTATATAAGCTTATAGAGCAGAACGTTTTACTTGACACTTTTATACAATAAGCATCGCGACTGTATCGGTCCTTTTTTCCACTGCATCGCTGCAAAAAGTTCTATTTGGCTACTTTCCACACGGAACACCGAAAACTAAGTTTTTCATTAGCTACGAGCCTACAAATAACCCGCATCATATGTTATTGAAATTTAAACACAGGGTGTGTTTCCAATCGGAACTCAATCGGTCCAAATAAACCTACTTTAATATAAAGCAATTAAATAAAACAGTTTAAACGGATTATATCGCGTATATTAATTATTTGAGCCTCCCTGATGTTTCGGTACCTTTACAGATACCCATGTCAAAGGTTGACTGAGAAAAACACAATTTTTCTCTGTCAAAGTTACATTAGTGCAAAGTACCCATTTTATAAATAATAATTTAAAATAAATGTGTTCATACATGCCAGATGGGCCTAACGTGTAAAGACAGTTACACATGTGCCAGAAGGGCATTTATTATTTTATTTAAAATATCTACCAGCTGTTCACTATAAGGCTTACTGCGGAGAAAGAACCGCGAAAGGAAACTCCCAGATTGTCTTATTTATTACTATTATATACTTTTAAACAAATACATATACTACTTTAACACTAATTTGTTTTACACCGTACGCAATACAATCCGTTTAAATTCGCGGAAACTGAAGAAAATATTATAAAGTAATTAAGTCTTTGTCACAACAGCGTTAAAAGTAGATTGGACCTTTTCGAGCAAAACTGTTATTATGTGAAAATGTCCCGAGGCAGCGCTATGAGCAAACTATTCAATTTTTCCTCTCAATTGTATTGTTTTTCATTTTTTATTGTTTTAATGTAAACGTAACGTATTGCAGCTAAATGTGTTTTTACGAATGTTGATACAATTTTATCTGAATCGGAAAAATAAAATGACGAATACGAACGCTGGGTAATATTTGCTTTTTTAAATATTCCCTTTGATACCGAATGGAAATTAAATGAAATATCGATTTTAATATTTCAATTAGTAGCACAAAAAAACTACTACAGAACTTTTTTGCTACGGTTTCATAACTGGATTTTATTGCGTAATAAAATATGTGAATCGCCAAATAGAACAAATATTATAAATGTTTTGCATGGATAATTATAGTATACTTAGAATAGGCATTTGAGCAACGTACCTAGCGTATCATGAACCAAACGTATGGCCATGATATGACACTATTTCCATTTTTAGTGTTCCGTACGGGACCCTATTACAAAAACCTAACAATAACAACTAGCCAGAAATTATTACAGAATTATTATCCGCATCGAATGTCCACACGAAGAACTCAACTAAAAAACAAAAGAAAATATCACCATTTTCGTAATCGGCCCCTAAAATTTCCGTCCCGGTAGCCGAAAAACTGCTTATTTGTCAAATGTACCTCATTCCAGACCCGTAGACATTGCATAAAGTATCGGGGGTCGATTCTGTGTCACGTCCACGTCGACAGCATATCGCGCATTTTTTGTCTAGTTTATGTGAACCCCGTAGGCTCTGGCTAGTTGAAATTAGGGTTGGCACGAAAAGCTTTACATTCAGTATCAGTATTTATTGTGTTTTACAATTTGATAATATGAGATATGCTCTTCTTCCTTGTCGTGGTCGATACTTCATGACAAGTCCGATTTGTTAGCAGAAGGTATATATGCAATACGTATACACTTAATTGGACACAATAAATATGTTAACATAAGTAAACAGATAGAGCATACGAGCAAGATGCGTGCAATAAGGGAAATTTTAGTTTTTAAGGGATTTCTTATAGTCAGCCATTAACTAAATATTGTAAAATTTAAAATAGTATATTAAACTATACACGGCATTATAATGTAACTAGCACACATTTAAAATTAATTATTGGTTGTATTTGAAGTAAAAGTCATGAAATAATAAATTAAATTATTTAAAAGCAGTGTTTATTAGCCAACTATGATATTGGCATAGAATATTTTTAAAAATAACTATGCTATTACTCAAAACTTATGGAAGGAAAATCATGCAGAGGAATCAGGGATCTAACTTAGGGTCGTTCCTGTTCTTAACTCTAATAAATGACTTCCCTGAGATAATAGAAAAATCCACAGTGCTGCTGTTTGCTGACGATGTAAAGTTGGTGATGCCGATCAAATCCAATCTTGATTGCGAAACTCTACAAAAGAACATCGACTCGGCCTACAAATGGAGCTTAGAGAACAGGTTAGTGTTCAATACCGACAAATGCGAAGTAATAACCTTTACTCGCTCACAGTCGCCACTTTATTATGGCTATCGCATGGGTGAGAAGGTGATGGTCCGTGTCGATGAAGTCCGTGATCTCGGAGTGGTTTTTGACCGGCATCTAACGTTTCGGCCGCACATACAAAATGTGACTCGCGACGCGTACCGGCGGCTTGGATTTGTGTTGCGCAACGCTACTCCCTTGACTGTTGCCGCGACGCGTGCGCTGTACGCAGCGCTTGTCAGGAGCATCCTAGAGACGAATACAGTGGTCTGGAGTCCGCACGAGAAAAAATACATTCTCATGTTGGAACAAGTCCAAAAGAAATTTCTAAGAAATTTATATAGAAAAACATGCAGTTGTTATCCTTTTATGTATCCAACACGATTTCTACAGGGGCATTTGGGCTACGATTCGTTGGAGTTGCGTAGAAATTTAGGATTAGTAAATTTTGTCATTAACATCCTGAGGAACAAGGTGGACAGAATCGGTCTTTCGGAACGGTTCTTAAAGCTGTCCGTACCCGATGAGCACTGCAGCAGACGGCGCCGCCCGCCGCTGCTGGCCGTGGAGCACCCGCGCACGCGCCTGCGCCTGCACTCGCCCGTTCCGCGCGCGACCGCGCTCATCAACTCCCTACTCTTAGCACAATCTGAATGTGATTTGTTTGCGGATGGGATAGCGAGATTGATGACCGAATGGAAGAGAGTGCTAGAGAAAGAGCAAGATAATTATCTTGTAGTTGTAAGTTAGTTGGGTTTTAGTTAAGTATTTAAGCTTAAGAATCCATGTAACGCTTTGGTGTAAACTGTCATGTTACATTTTTATGTGATTCAATAAATAAATGAATGCACTAAATCAATGTAACGAATACATGATTGTGTCTATAACACAAGGAATGACATATGTTCATATGATGCTCATATGTATTTGTAGGTCAAAATAAGGCACGTAAACTATTAACAATAGACGTATAAACCATACACAAGATAAAAGCCTGCAAAAACAATACAACATGTAAAACTATCAAAGTCAGACCCACACATGAATTCACGCTGAAATCGAAACTGCATCCTTTTTTCCGGCACTGACAGCCCTAATGCTTTTAGTCCATTCAGGCTTTACAAAGCTCGAGCCTTTGTGACTACTTTGCTTTTATTTTCTATGTCATTTGTCTCTTTGTTGTATTAATATCGTTGCTATTATCTCATTAAAATACTTTTTTTTATAAGATATAATAGCAAATTAGAGTATTCAGCGGTTTACACTCACGTGACATTGTCAGGAACGGCCCGACACGTTTCGTACTCGTATGGCGAAATCTTCATCAGGGACCGCTACCTGTACAGCAACCCCTTCATACAATAACGATTGCTGTTGTTTAATATTGTTGCTTCTTTCTTTTAGTCTTTTTTATTCCGGTATTTGTCTCTCAAATAAGTTTCATCGCTTTCCATGATTTTTGCTATTATTTTATACGTTTTTTTCTTTTCGCTCAATTCTTATGCCTTGTTCCTGGCACTCGACTCATCGGAACCTGTGTAACGATACCCAGCAGAGTTTAATTCGGTCCGCTCACTGCTGTACTCGCTGGACTTGTAACAGAAACTGCTCTCACAACAGTATTGCCATGAAGTATCTAAAGCACATTAAACTTGTCCCGTGTTTATTGGTCGCCTTTGCTTTGTACATCAAATTTGTAGAGGATATCCATTTCCCGTAGTTGGTTTTGAGATGAAATTGGTATATTTGGTCATCACAGTGTGGTTTTAGTTAGTTAAATGATAATGGTATTATATTAAATACGTTATTTTTTTATATGGGTATCCAAAGTTTTGTCAAAGGGAAAGATCAATGAGGTTATAATTTTAGAACTAAGGATTACAAGTCGTTTTTATTATAAATAATCTCTTTACAATTATCATTTATTGACCTTCCAGTGACTTGGTAGATTTATGATTTCAATCACTGTTATGCAGTAATATTGCTCTATACCGTCTATAATCGAGCTTTTAAAGCCTATAACTACAGAGACTATAACAGCTTGATAAAATGTTGAAGTAAACCTTTAGCTACGTCCACAGCTAATAAGATTATTTGGCTATATAAGCTTATAGAGCAGAACGTTTTACTTGACACTTTTATACAATAAGCATCGCGACTGTATCGGTCCTTTTTTCCACTGCATCGCTGCAAAAAGTTCTATTTGGCTACTTTCCACACGGAACACCGAAAACTAAGTTTTTCATTAGCTACGAGCCTACAAATAACCCGCATCATATGTTATTGAAATTTAAACACAGGGTGTGTTTCCAATCGGAACTCAATCGGTCCAAATAAACCTACTTTAATATAAAGCAATTAAATAAAACAGTTTAAACGGATTATATCGCGTATATTAATTATTTGAGCCTCCCTGATGTTTCGGTACCTTTACAGATACCCATGTCAAAGGTTGACTGAGAAAAACACAATTTTTCTCTGTCAAAGTTACATTAGTGCAAAGTACCCATTTTATAAATAATAATTTAAAATAAATGTGTTCATACATGCCAGATGGGCCTAACGTGTAAAGACAGTTACACATGTGCCAGAAGGGCATTTATTATTTTATTTAAAATATCTACCAGCTGTTCACTATAAGGCTTACTGCGGAGAAAGAACCGCGAAAGGAAACTCCCAGATTGTCTTATTTATTACTATTATATACTTTTAAACAAATACATATACTACTTTAACACTAATTTGTTTTACACCGTACGCAATACAATCCGTTTAAATTCGCGGAAACTGAAGAAAATATTATAAAGTAATTAAGTCTTTGTCACAACAGCGTTAAAAGTAGATTGGACCTTTTCGAGCAAAACTGTTATTATGTGAAAATGTCCCGAGGCAGCGCTATGAGCAAACTATTCAATTTTTCCTCTCAATTGTATTGTTTTTCATTTTTTATTGTTTTAATGTAAACGTAACGTATTGCAGCTAAATGTGTTTTTACGAATGTTGATACAATTTTATCTGAATCGGAAAAATAAAATGACGAATACGAACGCTGGGTAATATTTGCTTTTTTAAATATTCCCTTTGATACCGAATGGAAATTAAATGAAATATCGATTTTAATATTTCAATTAGTAGCACAAAAAAACTACTACAGAACTTTTTTGCTACGGTTTCATAACTGGATTTTATTGCGTAATAAAATATGTGAATCGCCAAATAGAACAAATATTATAAATGTTTTGCATGGATAATTATAGTATACTTAGAATAGGCATTTGAGCAACGTACCTAGCGTATCATGAACCAAACGTATGGCCATGATATGACACTATTTCCATTTTTAGTGTTCCGTACGGGACCCTATTACAAAAACCTAACAATAACAACTAGCCAGAAATTATTACAGAATTATTATCCGCATCGAATGTCCACACGAAGAACTCAACTAAAAAACAAAAGAAAATATCACCATTTTCGTAATCGGCCCCTAAAATTTCCGTCCCGGTAGCCGAAAAACTGCTTATTTGTCAAATGTACCTCATTCCAGACCCGTAGACATTGCATAAAGTATCGGGGGTCGATTCTGTGTCACGTCCACGTCGACAGCATATCGCGCATTTTTTGTCTAGTTTATGTGAACCCCGTAGGCTCTGGCTAGTTGAAATTAGGGTTGGCACGAAAAGCTTTACATTCAGTATCAGTATTTATTGTGTTTTACAATTTGATAATATGAGATATGCTCTTCTTCCTTGTCGTGGTCGATACTTCATGACAAGTCCGATTTGTTAGCAGAAGGTATATATGCAATACGTATACACTTAATTGGACACAATAAATATGTTAACATAAGTAAACAGATAGAGCATACGAGCAAGATGCGTGCAATAAGGGAAATTTTAGTTTTTAAGGGATTTCTTATAGTCAGCCATTAACTAAATATTGTAAAATTTAAAATAGTATATTAAACTATACACGGCATTATAATGTAACTAGCACACATTTAAAATTAATTATTGGTTGTATTTGAAGTAAAAGTCATGAAATAATAAATTAAATTATTTAAAAGCAGTGTTTATTAGCCAACTATGATATTGGCATAGAATATTTTAAAAAATAACTATGCTATTACTCAAAACTTATGGAAGGAAAATCATGCAGAGGAATCAGGGATCTAACTTAGGGTCGTTCCTGTTCTTAACTCTAATAAATGACTTCCCTGAGATAATAGAAAAATCCACAGTGCTGCTGTTTGCTGACGATGTAAAGTTGGTGATGCCGATCAAATCCAATCTTGATTGCGAAACTCTACAAAAGAACATCGACTCGGCCTACAAATGGAGCTTAGAGAACAGGTTAGTGTTCAATACCGACAAATGCGAAGTAATAACCTTTACTCGCTCACAGTCGCCACTTTATTATGGCTATCGCATGGGTGAGAAGGTGATGGTCCGTGTCGATGAAGTCCGTGATCTCGGAGTGGTTTTTGACCGGCATCTAACGTTTCGGCCGCACATACAAAATGTGACTCGCGACGCGTACCGGCGGCTTGGATTTGTGTTGCGCAACGCTACTCCCTTGACTGTTGCCGCGACGCGTGCGCTGTACGCAGCGCTTGTCAGGAGCATCCTAGAGACGAATACAGTGGTCTGGAGTCCGCACGAGAAAAAATACATTCTCATGTTGGAACAAGTCCAAAAGAAATTTCTAAGAAATTTATATAGAAAAACATGCAGTTGTTATCCTTTTATGTATCCAACACGATTTCTACAGGGGCATTTGGGCTACGATTCGTTGGAGTTGCGTAGAAATTTAGGATTAGTAAATTTTGTCATTAACATCCTGAGGAACAAGGTGGACAGAATCGGTCTTTCGGAACGGTTCTTAAAGCTGTCCGTACCCGATGAGCACTGCAGCAGACGGCGCCGCCCGCCGCTGCTGGCCGTGGAGCACCCGCGCACGCGCCTGCGCCTGCACTCGCCCGTTCCGCGCGCGACCGCGCTCATCAACTCCCTACTCTTAGCACAATCTGAATGTGATTTGTTTGCGGATGGGATAGCGAGATTGATGACCGAATGGAAGAGAGTGCTAGAGAAAGAGCAAGATAATTATCTTGTAGTTGTAAGTTAGTTGGGTTTTAGTTAAGTATTTAAGCTTAAGAATCCATGTAACGCTTTGGTGTAAACTGTCATGTTACATTTTTATGTGATTCAATAAATAAATGAATGCACTAAATCAATGTAACGAATACATGATTGTGTCTATAACACAAGGAATGACATATGTTCATATGATGCTCATATGTATTTGTAGGTCAAAATAAGGCACGTAAACTATTAACAATAGACGTATAAACCATACACAAGATAAAAGCCTGCAAAAACAATACAACATGTAAAACTATCAAAGTCAGACCCACACATGAATTCACGCTGAAATCGAAACTGCATCCTTTTTTCCGGCACTGACAGCCCTAATGCTTTTAGTCCATTCAGGCTTTACAAAGCTCGAGCCTCGTTGTTCCGGAAAAAATGTCGAAATACCAAAAAAATATTGCCCGTATTTCCAATAGTGGATGGAAATCTCTTCATTGTTTAACATCCGGCGAGGCGGCCGCGGGCGGGGAGGGTTCGTATTTCAGTTTTGTTTTTAATACGATACGTGAAGATTAAAAATTGTTTTGTGCACATGGGCGAAAAATAACCCCTTACTGGAGCGGAGCTATAAAAGCACCTATAATTTGAGTTATTATATACGAGGGTTGCCCTCATAGCTGAGTTAGAAAGGTCCTGGCATGTTTTGAACTTGTAAAGTGTTCATCTTTAAGGACCTCATATGTACGATTAGTTAGGAATTAACCAAGCCACCTTGGGTAGTCCTGATAACCATGAGTGAAACCGTAATTTTTAATGCTGTCATGTCATGCAAAAACAACCAATAATAAAATACAGTTCTGAGGCTGAATTTGCAAAGATACAAAAAGAAGAAGAGAACAGAACCTTCTATAATGTTGTAGTGTTACGATTCGGGTTTTCAACCTAGGTTGTTATACATATTACACATATTTCCCGTGATTCTTTAAAAAATCCCAAATACATAATAACACCCACGAAAACCAATTGGGTCTAAAATTGCAGCGTTAAAACGCTACTTGATAGAATACCTAGGTATATATTTTTCGAATGAGGTACCTTAAGAAGTAAATTTTAAACTCAATTGGCTTTTTACGGGTTTTTACTCTACCTATCTGTCAGCCCCAGACGTCCACTGCTGAACATAGGCCTCCCCCATGACTCGCCACAAAGTACGATCCCGTGCAGATATTCAGTCGATAGTTGAAAAACATCGCATATTGCAGTACCTAATATTTCGAAACGCTATAAAAACTATGTTTTAAAGGTTTCCCATCCCTGCCAACGATCGCGCATAGCGTCGTGTCTGGTATTCGGCGGACTGATGTTCGCAGTCCGCGGTATTCCAAATTAAACGATTTGGTGCAGTCCGTCGGGGCAAAAAGTCAGAAACACTAAAACTTCAGTTCACAGGAAATTCTTGGGTTATTTTGGTAGTTTTGTGAAATATAACAATAGTATGCGCTTGTAATTTAATTTGCATGGAACTAATAACCTTTATTTGTGCGCATATTTGTGTAAAAAGTATGATATAACCACATCTGTAAATTACGCAACTACCTTTGTAAGTTATATAAGGTACCAAAAATAGCCACGTAGGTATACCTAGAAACAAAAATCAATTTAATATACGTATGTGTACTCTTTCCTGCACATATAAACCAATAAAAAATAGACATAGGTACAAACAAAAACAATGGATGTGTTCAGAGGCTAATCTCTGTAACTAATACGTCTATTTTTGTTTTGTACATATATTACAAGTTCATTTATTATAGGTACTTAAATGATTGTTACCTCCCACTGTAAGGTTTTCTTCGTGTTAACTAATGAGAGACAATAGTAAACATCCATGAATAAAGGCAAACAAATTATGAAATTGATATGCACAGAAAAATGAATGGCTCCAAATAGCCTAGGTACTTATTTTATGATTACATAGTGTAAAAATCCGTGGAAGAGAGAAAGAAGGCAGATACTGCATTGATGAATCAAATAAGGACAGAGTTGCGAGAGCTACAGTATCTGTGCATATAGGTATAAATATGTATAGGTGTACATAAATTTTAAATCTAGAAACCTTTCACGACCTGACATCCCATATCACGCCGCATGCATAAACAGAAAGCAATCGCATTCTATTAACCACTTAAGCAGCATTTTTGCTATTTTCCAACCTTTTGCCAACTCGCTTTTGCCATTTCAATACAAATGCCAGCTTTAAACTCTGCATTTTGCCGAAGTCCGAGCATTGAATGGCCACTGCTCTAAAGTGCGATTGAAAATGTTAAAAAGTTTTTTGTCAAAGGCCACATATCGGAGTCGCCTCGTGGACTCTAGACCTGATCAGATTGGGTTCGTTTTGCAATGACATCGTCCCACATTAGCACTTGAAGTTGCGGGATTAATGGACGGTTTTTGAAACGTTTTAGGATTCGCTTAAGTGTTTTGTCAATACTTTCTTTAGTGGGTATTTGAAATTTTAATGTGTTTTTACCATATTTGTTTAGCTATTGGTTATCAAAAATCGAATGGTGTTAATGGTCGTTGCTAAAAATTTGCATATGGTTTAAAAACAGTATTAATCTGGTTTATTTATTATAATAATATTTTTCTAGCCTAGAAGTTGTAAATAGCCGAAGATTCAAGAAAACAGGAGACCACTCTATGCGATCCTTTAGTTGGAAATTTATATTAAAATATAACCATTTTAAAGAGCGGGCTATTTTTTTTTACCATTAGAAGGCTCTGTACCGTAGACTGGGGTTACTTTGATTCGTGGGGTTACATTGACAAAAACTTCATTTTATTTTTAAACGCAAAAATCCATATTTCCGAACGCATCTGTACATAATTTTTTTTAAGTATGGCAATATCAATAGTTGCTGCATTTAGTAGCTCTGACGCAGTGAACAAGTATGGTCGTGTGCAGTGCGGATCACGTGTCAAAATGTAAGTATAATTTATTGCTATTTTTCATGTTCGAATAACTTCTAAACTAACGTAGTGGGTATGAAAGTAAAAGGTTCACAGTAAATATTAGCTTGCCAGAAGTGTGTTTATGTATACCATTGTATTGAGTTTTGGGTCATAAATTGAAACTAAGTATTTTATTACTAATTATTTACTTGGTGGGGTGTCTTTGATCACCTGCATGGGGTAACGGGTCTATATTGATTCGTAGAAAATTTAAGTACCGTTTTTTTTTTGTGAATACCGTTATTAGTCATATTATTTGTTACTCATATCGTCGAAAGCCATAATTTCAATGTTCATATTTTCCAAGGTACTATTTTTGAGGCTCATACTTATTGATTGTCATAAAATTGTTCGTCATAAGTTTTGATATTGCTATCGTATTACTTTGTAGAATCTCAAATTGAATAATTTCAGATCGAATAACGATGAAAAGGAATAAAATTACGGACTATAAAATCATTGATCATAAAACTCCGATACATAACACAGTCGGTGTATAACAATAATAAAGAATAATCTCATACGCGATGAAAGTAAAATTTACATAACACACCTTACGAAGAACAATAGGGTCTATATCTGTTTGTCTAAAATTTTTTGGCCGATATTTTTTTCGGCACATATTTTTTGGCCTAATAATCTTTGGTCGATTTTTTTTTACGTCGAAAATTGTTTGGCCGAAATTGTTTTGCATATATTTTTTTGGCCGAAAATTGTTTAGTCTAACATTTGTATGGAATAACATTGTTTGGTCGAATGTATTTTAGGCATAAAATTGGTATTCCGAATATTGGTGTCAATAATAAT
The DNA here is from genome assembly GCA_947623375.1 of Apotomis capreana. NCBI lineage: Eukaryota > Metazoa > Arthropoda > Insecta > Lepidoptera > Tortricidae > Apotomis > Apotomis capreana. The sequence goes on along the minus strand of OX392515.1, from coordinate 1,426,134 downwards.
GGCATCCAAATTCCAAACTGTCGCATTTATCAAATTAATATTACTTAGATTTTGTTGGGGACGCAGTTCTAACCTAACCTAACCTACTGTTCTGGGAGCGCCTTATTTTTGGCAGGGACGTAGTTCTAACCTAACCTAACCAACTGTTGTGGGGACGCCTTATTTTTGTTAGGGACGCAGTTCTAACCTAACCTAACCTACAGTTCTGGGAGCGCCTTATTTTTGTCAGGGACGCAGTTCTAACCTAACCTAACCTACTATTCTGGGAGCGACTTATGTTTGTCGAGAACGCAGTTCTAACCTAAACTAACCTACTGTTCTGGGAGCGCCTTATTTTTGTTGGGGACGCAGTTCTAACCTAACCTAACCTACTGTTATGGGAGCGCCTTATTTTTGTTAGGGACGCAGTTCTAACCTAACCTAACCTAGTGTTCTGGGAGCGCCTTATTTTTGTCAGGGATGCAGTTCTAACCTAACCTAACCTAGTGTTCTGGGAGCGCCTTATTTTTGTCAGGGATGCAGTTCTAACCTAACCTAACCAACTGTTGTGGGGACGCCTTATTTTTGTTAGGGACGCAGTTCTAACCTAACCTAACCTACAATTCTGGGAGCGCCTTATTTTTGTCAGGGACGCAGTTCTAACCTAACCTAACCTACTATTCTGGGAGCGACTTATGTTTGTCGAGAACGCAGTTGTAACCTAAACTAACCTACTGTTCTGGGAGCGCCTTATTTTTGTTGGGGACGCAGTTCTAACCTAACCTAACCTACTGTTATGGGAGCGCCTTATTTTTGTTAGGGACGCAGTTCTAACCTAACCTAACCTAGTGTTCTGGGAGCGCCTTATTTTTGCCAGGGATGCAGTTCTAACCTAACCTAACCTACTGTTATTGGAGCGCCTTATTTTTGTTAGGGACGCAGTTCTAACCTAACCTAACCTAGTGTTCTGGGAGCGCCTTATTTTTGTCAGGGATGCAGTTCTAACCTAACCTAACCTACTGTTATGGGAGCGCCTTATTTTTGTTAGGGACGCAGTTCTAACCTAACCTAACCTAGTGTTCTGGGAGCGCCTTATTTTTGTCAGGGACGCAGTTCTAACCTAACCTACTGTTCTGGGAGCGCCTTATTTTTGTTGGGGACGCAGTTCTAACCTAACCTAAACTATTGTTCTGGGAGTGACTTATACTTTCGCTTGCTCGCTTCAGCATATGGGTTTTAAGAAGTTTTATGTTAGGCTAAAGAATAATTATACCTAACAATATTATACTTTTAGCCTTTTAGTCATAAAAAAAATATACTAAACAATTTTAGGTCAAACATGTTTTAGGACAAAAAATATGTATGCAAAAAAATCTTTATGCTAAAGAATAAGTATACCCTTAAATATTAGACCAAACATTTTCGGCCAAACAATTTTAGAACATAAAATTTTAGACCAAGCGAAGGGCACCCAGAACAATCATAAGGAATAATATCTTAAAGAATAGAATCAAACGCCATAAAAGTAAAATGTAATACTCAATTTATGTACTACTTTCGGATGTTACGCGTATCGGAACGTAAAGCCCAACACTGCCGCTTTCTGAATAATGTGGGTACCTATGCAATGTCACAGTGTACTACCCACACATTTTACTGTCATCTCGTATGTTGTTTTTACGTGATTTAGTAATATCTTATAATAATTGTGAACATGTCGGACGAAGGTGAAAGTGATCGTGTTTATTGCAATACATTTAAGACGGAGAGGGGGGGTGTAAAATTACATCTGGACGGTTTCAGCTACGAGAAAAATAATCAACATAGTGAAAAGTATTATTGAATATGTGAACTTGGAAAAAACACAAATTATAAATGTAGTTCACGAGTCATAACAGAATATGATTCAGAAAAAAAAATACATTTACTGTTGAAGATGTCGAGCGCAAAGCATAACCACGAACCGGACTCACTGAAGATACAAATTGCAAATACTGTTAATTGTTTGAAAAGTAGTGCAAAATCAGATTTGACCAAAAAACCATCTCAATTATTAAGTGATTGCATTGCATCAACGTCTTCGGAAATCTTACCACACTTACCTACTATGACACACTTAAGGCAAAAAATTTACCGTGTAAGAAACAAGGAGCTTAAAGTACCAGAGCCAGAAGATATTGATTTCGAATTACAACACGAATTGCTACAAAGTGATGATATTGAAGATCTAACAATATTGGACAAAAAATTTGGAAAAAAGAGAATAATAATATTTACAACTAAAGCAATGTTATCACATTTATGCAAGGCCAAATACCTACTAATGGATGGAACTTTCCAAATCGTGCCCAAAATATTTCACCAGCTATATACAATTCACGGTTCCATTATGGATTCTACAACATTTCCATTAATTTTCGCTTTATGCACCAATAAAGATAAAGAAAGCTATGATATGCTCTTCTCAACTATTATAGAATGCTGTGAATCAAATGATTTAAATTTTTCACCTAAGTACGTAATTTTAGATTTTGAGAAAGCCTCACAAATCAGCGTAAAAAGATTTTTTGATAACATCACATTGAAGGGATGTTTTTTCCATCTAGGTCAAATAATCTACCGGCGGGTGCAAAAGAATGGATATCAAAAACTGTATGGAAATAATAGTAAATTTGCATCTGATGTTAAATGCCTTCTCGCTTTAGCGTACCTAAGTGCAGAAGAAATACCAATATATTTTGAAGAATTACAAAATGACTTATGTGCAGAGGCGAAAGTGATATCGGAATGGTTTTCTGAAAACTATGTTTGGGGAACTAGCACGTCTCCACCCAAATATGAACCTCATTTTTGGAGTGTGCAAGAGTCGAACGAAATGAAAATTCCGCGCACACAAAATAGTGCCGAGTCGTGGCATAGAAGAATACAAATTTTAGTGGATCGTTATCATGTTCAATTTTACAAATTATCAGGACATTTGATTAATGAAATCAAGTACACAACAGCGGAAATACAAAAAAAATTGTATGGACAACCGCCGCCTCCCAAAAAAAGGAAATATGTGCATAGAAATAATCGTATTGAGAATGTACTACAAAATAAATTGCAATACTCTAAAAAAAAAGAGTATTTACGTGCTGTCGCTGTTAACTTGAAATTGTCTTAAAATAATAGTCTACTATATTTATTGTCTTAAATCTAAGTAGACATGCTTTCATTTTTCATTCAGCCAGCTAAAATTGATTTAAAACATATGTGACATAATTAATGTTTTTCTAAGATCAAAAAAGATTTACCTATTCATTTTCATTGTTAAAAAATAACATTTATTACATAATATACATTGTTTAGTAAATGAATGTATCTATGAATGGTGATTTAATCATTTTCTTAAATCAATAAAAGAATCTTCATTCTTGACAAATATCACAAGAAATGTGTCAGTATCAGTACTGATGATAACAACATTTATTTTTGTAATGAAAACATTTTGACGATTTTGTTCTTGTTTTTTTTTGTACCCAAAGCCATTATAATAGTATAATTAAAATAATGTAAATATGATTTACATTTTAACAAAAACGTGTACTTGCCCTCCACTAGTTATTTCAGTGCATTTTGTATTAGCGTTACCTAATTGAACAATCAGATTTTTGATTGATTTTTGTGGCTTTTTTATTATTTCTAAAATTGATAATACTCTTCATTCTGAGTAAAACAAGCCCATAAAAAACAGTATCTGACCTAATTTACAAGTTGAACGAAATGTACAGTCGGCAATACTTATTTAGTAAAAAAAATAAAATTATTAATAAAAAAAAACTTTTAATTGATAAATTGGAAGAAAGCAAGCATGCAAACAGGCAGGCAGGCAAACGAAAAGAATTTTGACGCTCCGCTCACTGCGCTCGCTCCGCTATTTTTGGTCATAATACAAACCTAACCTAACCCACAGTTTTCGGTTGTTGACCCATTTTGGCTATAATATACTTCAGAATAATATTCGTCAAAATTCTTCTCGCTTGCCTGCCTGCCTATTTGCATGCATGCTTGCTTCCTTCAAAGTTATTTATAAAAAGTTTTTTATTAATAATTTTTAAAAATTTATTTTTTTTGTATTAGCGTTACCTATTGAACAATCAGATTTTTGATTGATTTTTGTGGCTTTTTTATTATTTCTAAAATTGATAATACTCTTCATTCTGAGTAAAACAAGCCCATAAAAAACAGTATCTGACCTAATTTACAAGTTGAACGAAATGTACAGTCGGCAATACTTATTTAGTAAAAAAATTAAAATTATTAATAAAAAAAAACTTTTAATTGATAAATTGGAAGAATGCAAGCATGCAAACAGGCAGGCAGGCAAACGAAAAGAATTTTGACGCTCCGCTCGCTGCGCTCGCTCCGCTATTTTTGGTCATAATACAAACCTAACCTAACCCACAGTTTTCGGTTTTTGACCCATTTTGGCTATAATATACTTCAGAATAATATTCAACACAACTTTTTTCTAAACTTAATAATTACCGAGATATGGACTCCTAAAACCGACAATATTTTTTTGGATATTGTGTCAGACTCTGCCTTAGCTCCGGCGCTGCGGGAAGTGCAGCCCTTCCGCCCTTGCGTGGCAAAGCACGGTCGCCCGTACTCCGTTCCGCAGCTTCGGCTTGTTGGTCGCCTTCGGCGACCAGCCTCAGCCGCTCCGCTCCGCACGGCTCCCGAGCTTTGTCACGGCGGGCGAGGGCTGCTCTCCCTCCGCGCCTCCGGCTTTTTATATACACTCTAGGGGTAGGGCAGACAAGACCACGTGGTATCGGGGTTGACAGCTTCGGTTCTGAGGCAAGTCTTATGATAATGCAATGCTTATTTTAGCGTAGCGTGTTTTAGCTAGATTCGGACTAAAATAAGCGTGTTTTGTATGGGCTAAACATTTTTACCTAAAAAACGCTTATCGCCGTTTTCATTAAATTATGGTTTCGAAAACTAAAAAAATAACTCCCCATTACTTTTATATAGTACCCATTTTAATATTTAAGCTGCCAGCAAATCAAAGCCCAAAATGCTTTTTTAGATGGAGACCTGTAGTTGCCACTAATATAAAGTTTGTTATCCTTCTGCTAATATTAGTCGCCAAGTCATTATTTATAGTACCTCACCTATGATTTCAGTAATCTTGTTTATTATTTCTGACATAATGAATACAAATAATAATATAATTACATATTATTTCATATTATATTTCGGAAAAAAAAGCAAATATGAATGCAAATAATAGTATGATTAAATATATAACTAATATATTTTCGACAAAAAGGTAATATGAATACCAATAATAGAGTGATAAAAAATATGACTAGTATACTTTCGGGAAAAAGATAATATACATTCAAATAATGGTACATAAAAATATATGACACAAAATATTTCTAGACAATGAGTGATATGACTTCAGATATTATGGAGATGTACTTTGTGACTTTTGATACTTATAATGTTTGACATTATTGGACATTATTGTTAGATTCAACAAGCAGTATGCTTAACAATTTTTCTGAACATTGACAATTATGAGCATAAATAATATGGAGAACATTTTATGACTATCGATAATCGACACAATAAAATTATAGGAATCAAAGGGATCCCTGGGGTAACATTGATCACCGATCAATGTTAAACTGAAGCCCCATGAGTGGGCATCTTTTTGCTCTCAGCGTCTTTTTCATGATTTTCGTTAATACAAAAGAGTATTATTGCTAAATTTATTTATTTATTTTTCAGAAAGATGTCTAGAAACAACGAAAAGCGGTTGGGGTCACGAGACTACAAAAAGTATTCTGATAATGTCCTAGAACGAACAGTGTTTCTTATTTTAACTAAGCAAGTACTTAAACATAGGTAGTTGATTATTTTGTGATTATGTCAAGGTACTTATTGAAGGTGATAATTATTAAGACCGTTTTGTTATAAATGTTGAGGCAAACCTCAAATAGAGTTGTTTTTTCGAAGATAATAATTTTTATTTTTGATCAAATTAGCCCCAAAACAACATAAACAGTTGTAACTTTTGAACCTGCTAACCATTTTTTTTCTTTCCTTAAGATAAAATACTTCTGTAAGGGGTTACATTCGATTGCCCTTAAAAAACATAGGGTATCAAAGTAACCCCAATGTCAGTTTAAGTTTGATCACAACGTTTTATTTTTTTTCTCCATACATTCTTATGTAAGCTTTTCAAGATTTTTAGCAGCGAAAGTCTAATAAAAGTTGATGTTCCCATTTTTTTTATTTTTTTTAACCACTTAATTATAGAAGTTAGAGAAGTTTAAACTTTACAATTGATCAAAGTAACCCCAGTTTACGGTATAGCTGGTGCCATCTACCCGTACAAATGCTACATCGCGCTGATAAAATGTTTTTTTAAATAATGACCCCGCTCCGTAAAAAAAAAATTGTTTCAACATAATATTAGGATTTTATTAGAGTATCGTACTAACCAGGGAATTTAAAAAACATACCTGTTTGGCTCGTCACAAATGACAATAAGGGTGAAAAAGGGACGTGTTATAGTTTCCGGTGCTGAAGATACCTTTTTTTAAAGTTACAACTCTTCGATTTTGTATTATTTTGATAATATGTATATTGTACGTATATAAGAACATCGTTTAATAGTAGGATTATTTTTGTCATTTTTGCTCATATTATGATGTTATCAGTTGATTTTGAATGAATGAAGGAACACATTAGATAATGTAGACATGATTTTGACTACATTACCTCGTACATACATCACTAGTATTACATCTACTCATTTCGTTTTACAGTCGTACGCATGCAAGGAAGTTTACACAAAGCAACATCCTTTAAGCTGCAGATAAAATGAAAGATAAATATAAACACCAAACACCTAATACTCTCTCCAAAGAATTAACATTTTATTATGTCGTCACGAAGATTGAACTCTAACTCCTAGCGCATAAGATTTGTCTTTTTAAATACCTTATCATGATATACGAGGTTTTTTGCGCAGAGTCTGAACTGCATTCGTTTTAAAACCTATGTAGCACTCACAAACGGTACATGTGGTTACTAAATACTGTTTTTGTGGCTGGTGTGTAAACAAATTCGATGAAAATTAAGCTTCTTGCGGAAAAGGTTTTACTGGGTTGTTTGTGCTTCAGGCAAATGTAGAAACACTAAACAAAACACGAGTGTTCGCGTATAGGGAGAGATTTTACTCAAATGATGAAACAACTTCATAGTAGGCGTGGTCTTAAATTTGTTGTGGTGTTATAAATATTGGCATCATTATTTCTTTATTAAAACGAGACTCAATCGCGTTTAAAAATTGTATATTTAATTGCCTTGGAATTGACTACCTTCGAGACCATGAACCTAACATCGTCATCATAAGTCCCGATTTATTGTAATAATGTGTGAAAATCATGTTAGTTAAAATTAATATATGCAAACTTGTTACTGTAACGTACTCGTATGTGCCGGTCGGCGAACATCATGCCATACAAAAAAAAAACAGCCAAGCTGAAAAAAAGATGCTTCGCTCACTTTGGTCGCTTTGTGAAATTACAGTCATTGATTAATTAATTACAACTAAGGTCTTAGCGGCGAGCGGCAGCGGTGCGCGGTACGTGTATCTCGCTTACTCATGTGGCCGCCGCGCTCGGATTTCTCGCTTAACCGCTCGTCGCGCCGCTTGCCGCTAAAAGTCGTGGCAAGTCCGCTACGGAGATACCACGACATTACACGACAGACATTACGTGTCTCGCTCACTCGTATAGCCGCTGCGCAATCCTAACAGCATCAAAAACAGGATCACACACAAACCAGATTATTACAATGGAAAATATTCCACTTCAGAAGTCCATTAGTTTTAAATATTTAGGTAGTGTCATTTCATTACATCAAACTCTAGATTTATACCAGTTATCAAAATAAAGATATAAGAGACAGCTTATAATAATAAAAAATATTTAATGACCCCAAGATTTCCAAAAACAACAAAGAGAAACTCATTAAAAGATTTATTTGCAGCATATGGGTGGACCATGACGCAAAAGGATCGTGAGGCGCTGGAGGCATTTGAAATGTGGTGCTGGCGAAGGATGGAGAGACCAGTTGGATGAGAATAGTTACAAATGAAGAAGTACTTAAAAGGGTGGTTGGAAAAAGGAATTTGCTGAAAACTATAAAGAATAGTAGAGGGAAAATGTTTGGCCACCTTATACGACTTGATGCCTTTATAAATAATATCATAGAAGGAAAGTTTGAGGGGAAGTGAGGAAGAGGAAGGCCGAGAATAAGGTACATTAAACAAATTAAAGAGGAGACGTCATGTCGTATAGGGAAGTCAAGGAAGCAACTATGGATAGAGTTGGATGGAGAAAACTACATACATACTTCACCAGCTACACAGACAAGAGATTGATTCTTATGATGATGATCTGAGAATAGTGATTAGGTCCACACCACTTCTGTGCACAGGCAGCATAACTCAATACTTTGGTAACACTCCTGCGTTACGAGACCCTTAAAGGAGCATCTTAAAACCCACTACTTAACTATCACATTAAAAAGCACGTTTCTTACTAATTAAAACCCCCTGACCTGTCTACCCCACAATAAAACAAGGCACTCAAACTGAGCTCAAAACTGGGGTTTGTCGTTTTGAAATTGCGGGCTCGCCTCGATTACCCTTCCGCGGCCGTATTAAAGAATTCCCTTTGCTGATTTTAAAGTGGATTGATATAAAAAAAACGCCCGTCTGTCTATATGTAAATAACTTTTTTTATTAACCCAGGTAAGGCTTTAGTTTGGCTATATTCCTGTCTGTTCATCTATGGTATCGTAATTCATACTCAATTCTTTAGCACGACGGGTAATGCGAATCTAGCGTTTTTTTTACATTTCTTCTAGATTAGATACATTTTCAGTAATTGGAAAAGCCTAGAAGGGTTACCTATCTGAAACACAAATTTTTGTTTCCCATCTGTAATGTTTTGCCAAATTTTTCGCCATTTTTTTCAAAAACTGTTAATTTTTCAGAATAATTATAAAACAACCCTAACCTAATCTAATGGGTTCTTTAAAAAGATGGTAGTAAAATCCTGAAAATATTACGGGTTTCAGGAAAAAAACACTTTCGGACAAATGAAAATTTGGCGAATCATTACAGATGGTAAACAAAAATTAGTGTTTCAGATAGGTTACCGCCTAGAAGACATTAGAAAAATAAAAAATAAAAATAGTTTGTATGAAATGTTTGAAATATTTCTGCTGAAGGCCTACTCTCAACAAAAATATCGAGCAGCAGCCGTAAGAAAGTGGAGTATACTCTACGGCTGTGAAACGTGGACCATGACCCAAAGAGATAAGAGAGATTGGCAGCATTTGAAATGTGGTGTTGGAGGAGGACGGAAAGGGAAAGTAACGACGAAGTCTTAAATAAAGTAAACGAAAAAAGGACTTCGTTGAACATGATTGAAAATAGGAGAGGGAAGATGTTAGGTCACGTCATACGTCACGATAAATACATCAAGGTGGTAATAGAACGAAAAGTAGAAGGCAAAAGGAAAATAAAAAAAAAACATCCTATAAAGAAATAAAAGATAAAGCGGAATGTAGAATGAGCTGGAAATTACTCCACCGTCAAGAGCCTAGCTCTTAAATATATGATGATGATGATGACGAAATATTTCGACAACCCATGCATGTCATGAATTTCCGAAAATTTACTGACTGTTGAGTTTTTTCCGGCGTTTCCTCTCAACAGTGGTCTTTTGTGAAAATGCCGGCAGACTCAGACATGTAAAAGTGCCCTTATGTCCTATAGGTAATTTAAGAGTCAATTTCATTTCATTACTTTTCTGACTTAATCTATTTAAAATGATAATCATCTGATTCTACTTCTCACTTAATTGAGTCTATACGATTCCATCTCATTACCTAAGAAAAATAGGCAGACAAATCCGCCTGCCACGGCTAGTCCGCATGTATGGTGGAGTGTTTTAATGCTTGAAAGGCACTTTGACTTACTCTCCCACTCGAGGCTCGAGCATGTTTTCACCCGCTCTCCGCTAATATGAACTACTAATTGCCGGGATATTTTCTGTGCTAGGTACTTTGGATAACGTTTCAGTATGTTTCAACCTAGGCTTCTTGGAATTTACATGAGTGCATTGTTTTGAGCTTCTGTGTTAGATGTAGGGAGTTATTTGTGTTGGTTTGATGTAAGATTATCAATAATAATAGATTTTTATTACGATGTGATAATTTTCTGACAAAATATGTTATTTATGGTAAGGTGGGGGAAGATTAACACAGTTTATTGTCTAATGGGGTAAGACAACAGTCAGTTAGTTATTGGACTGTGGCAGTCTTCCCCGGTGATATTCCCATCTTACCTTACATCTGCCTAAAATGTGAATTTATTTTCATCGAAACAATTTTCAACATTGGACAATTAAATTAAAATTAAACCTAAAAAGATAAAACTACAATAAATCTAGAAAGTCCCAGTTTTTTTTTTGTTTTTGTTAATATTTAATTAGGTTTATTTATTAGTTTTATTGATTACTTTTAGTTATTTTGATGTGATTTTGATTAAATAAACCTTTTATAATTATGTCTAATTTAGAGGTGAGGTATATTTACTTTTATAAATGACAACTATGATACATCTCAATCAGTAAAAAACTATCTACGGGTGACTTTTGTTATCTTAAGGAATCAATTATGTTTTGTTATAATTAAAGCCTTTTAACTAGATACTACATTCATCTTTTTTGAAAATGACTCTTGAAATAATGAACCTTGTATTGTGTTTGTAGGTCCATTTAGTCGGGGCCGTCCCACGCTGCGCTTTTCTATACGTGGTCACCACACAAGGACTTTGCTGCCCCAACGGCCATCCATTCTCCTAACTACATGGCCCGCCTATTGCCACTTCAACCGTGCAATCCTGTGAGCTATGTCGGTTACCTTGGTTCTTCTGCGGATATCCTAACTTTACTGATTCTATCGCGCAAATAAACTCTGGGCATAGCCCTTTCCATTGCACACTATGAGTCTGACTAAATGGACGGATGACCTAGTGAGGGTAGCGGGGACTCAATGGATGCTGTTTGCATGGGATCGCACTTTGTGGCGAGCTATGGAGGCCTATGTTCAGCAGTGGACGTCTATGGCTTATAGATAGATAGATTTTGAAAGTAGGTCACATGGGCATTTTTTTCATGTCTAAGTCTACCGTTGTTGTCCCTGATATGGGTATATACCTACCTACCTCCTACACGTAGGTACATATCGACGGTGAAGTACCATGAACTTACATTTTGACGATTGTGAGATTTTAATGTGGTTACGCTCGAAATTTAATTTGGCATCATTACTGTGAAACTGGTTTGATTTAGCCTTATAGAGTATCAATCGTCAAAATGTAAGCTAGGAGTTCATGGTACTTTACCGTCGATATACATACAATTCGACTAGCCAAATCTACTGCCACACGTGTCAGACAGTATTCAAAAGTAAATTAAGCTTGAGCGAGATTTTCAGTAAATAGTATCTTGTAAATGTTTCCCAATGATTAACAACTACGCAATAATGAAACTATTTACTTAGCGTTATTTGCATGCACAAAATGTAAATTTCCTTTCGCAATTCATTTTGTGTCGATAATATTCATCCCCCGCTGTATTCATTTCGTCCATTTAAAATAATACACATATCAATTATAAAACACGCTCCCCAATTCCCAACAGCAGTTTTAAAATTCATAAAAGCATCGTAATCCATGTACTTTTTCGTATTTTTACAACGTACAAGTATTGATTAACGCCGTCGTATACAGAGTAATAAATAAAAATAAAAATCACTGTACTGCATTGCCTCTGGCTGTGTAGTGCACGTCTCATATATAGCGAAAACATATACGGGAAAGGCCAGGCTAACTTGAACCCCTACACCCCCCTGAGGACTGGATTTTGAGTACAATATCGGGGGGTATGTTTGAGTTGGTGAGCTCGAGTGTTGCTGGTCGCTCGTTGCCACGTAGATGAGTTTTATTTTGAGCGGATGTGTTGTGTGGATACAATAAATATATTTTGAAATCAAGCGAAGGTTTTTAAGTAAATCCGGGTTTTAAAATGTTTCCATTAAGCTGTTGCTTGGGGCGCTCCGGTCTCGCATGCAGTTACGGATAGGTAAAAAAAAGTGTAAAAATCTTTAATCGTGTACATTCTCAATTTACATTAGTAGAAAGAAAATGTTGGATTTTTTTTTTGCATCTAAACCATTTTTAAAGATAGTTGCTTTGTTTACAGGCCTTACTTATACGTTTTAAAATGTTTTAAAACATGCTGCGCCGACCCCAAATAAATGGAATAAGGGCAAGCGAATGATGATACGTTTTAAAATGTATTGTTTTAATATTCTGACAAATATATTGATAATTTCAACTAAATTTTTAAAGTGAATTACTTTTCCCTAAGTTCTGGATAGTAACATAACTTTTTCAGGCTTTCATTGCGTGCAGTCGAAAATAAGTTGAAAAAACTAGTTTTCTGAGTGAATTTGGTCAATTTCGAGTAGTTTTTGATACAAAAATTATCAATGAAACATTCAAACTAGGTTTTAAATTATATACTAATAAATCGAAAAAGCCCTGTTCTAAGTAGTAGTAATCATGATGTTAAAAAACAGGTTTTGAACATAGACAAAAATGTCTAAAAAAATCAGAATTTTTGAACGGATAAGCGTAATAGGTATTATAACCTTCTATTGAAATTAGATAGTAAATAGATTTGATCGCTTTACATTAAGTAATCATCATTTGATAAACTTTGTAACCCTCTCTAAACAATGGTCACGATATAACGTAACGTATAACCCTTACCCCGTAGTAAAAAACTGGCCAAGTACGAGTCAGACTCGCGACGACGGGTTCCGTACGTTACATTTATGTACTTTATTTTTGTTCTATGCAAATTTCAACCTTCTAGTTCTATTTACCATAGGAAAAAAGTAGAAAACCCTAACAAAACACGTTTTTTGCATGGGGACTCCTTTCAATTTTTTTTATTGTTGTTATTAAGGTAGAGTAATACATATTACTACCTACATATACCTATTACGGTTGAAAAGATACAGCCCTGCGACAGACGGACAGACAGTCAGCGCAGGCTAATAAGGATCCCGTAGCACCCTTTGGCTACGGAACCCTAAACACTGCTATTATTACTTGAACCTTTAATTTGCCCACACCTCAATTTACCGAAACTCGAAGTTTTGGTTACGTTCGAAAATAACTTAGAGTTGGTAAAGAAAAGCCATTTCCCTTCTATTGGGACACGAACAACTATCTGACCCAGAATTAAACGTTAAACTTTTTAATGTCGCTGCCTATGGGACGACGCCACGAAACGTAGGGACTTGTCAAGTTATTTCCTTCGAACGACGTAGTATAGTAGGAATCTAGGTATCCCAGTTAATATAGTTATGAGTGATTATAGACCTAAGTAGCAAACGGTGTAGTTAAATCGTTATTTATTTATTTATATAAATTTTGCACAAGACAAAAGTCAGTACAAATCATCATCAGAAATTTAAGAGCTTAGCTCTTGTCGGTGGAGCAACTTCCATGTTTCTCTATCTTCAACTTTCTTTTTGATGTCTTGATACGACAGGCCGTCCACTTTCTCCTTGATTTGGTCTATATAAGATCCCCTAGGTCTTCCTCTCTTCCTCCTTCCCTCAATCTTCCCTTCAATAATGGTTTTTATGTAATCTTCATGTCGTAGCAGGTGTCCAAACATCTTTCCCCTTCTGTTGTCAATGGTTTCTAACAACGACCTTTTCTCGTTTACTCTTATAAGCACTTCCTCATTCGTAACTTTTCCCGTCCAGCTTATCCTTTCTATTCGTCTCCAGCACCACATCTCGAATGCTTCCAACCGTTCTCTATCACGCTGTGTCATTGTCCACGTTTCGCTTCCATAAAGGGCTATACTCCAGATGTTCACTTTTATAAGCCTTTTACGAATTAGGCCCGATATTCTGGATTTGAATAAACTTTTTTTAGCAGTAAAAGCTTTCTTGGGTATAGCTATTCTAGCCACCACCACAGGTCCACAGTGGTTGGATAGTGGAACTGCCGTCAGATATGGCGGTTAGCTGCGAATATACTGAATAAGCAGTCCCCAACCAAACAGCGGCAGGGCTAGCAGGATGTAGTGGAAAGGTCGGTGGGACGACCTCGCCAAATAAAAGCTGCAATATCCAACGACAGTCCTGCGACATGGCGAGTCAATGCCGCCATCAAATAAGCATTCCCCTGGTGTTAGGTAGCAGTGACATCAGTACTGGCGGGGGGCCGAAGATAGGTTATCTGGTAGGGCCTTCGACTAGATATTAGGAGGCGAGTACGCCTCGGTTTCTAAGCTGCGGTGTGGAAGGCAAGAGGGAAACCACCACGCTATCTATCCCTAACTTGGAGCAATTTATGGAAATGTACAGTACAAATGGCGAACTTAATTCCAAATGGCATTCTCTAGGGCAAAGTATTCGTGATACGCCTAGCGTGTCACAATCGCATAACATGTCTGTCCTGTGTCACCTACTATTTCTATACTTAAGAAGACAAAACTGCAAGCATAAACGCTTTGCGTATGAGTTTTCATACGTAAAGACGAAAGGGCTGCAGATCCCAGTGTGTCATAGCTGGATCTGTGCGGAAAGGGAAGAGGGAAGAGGATTTGCGGGCGTACCAGTGTATTTTAAGATAATTAATGCATGACCTGCATATTTATGTAACTTAATGTTTTGAATGAATACCTATACTTACTTAGCGATTTTGTGTCGGTGACTAATTAAATTTGGGGAACTATTATAAAAGCCCTTGCGTCTATTGCAGACGATTTATGGTATAGTGTTTGGGAGATGCCGTTTCTGGTGACTAACTAAACCGATACGAGATCGACACATTCTATTAAATACTTAATAAATTAATTATTTACATATCCGTCATAGTGGACGCACGTTTTTGTATTTAAAAATACGCAATGAAATGACGTAACGACAGAAGTTTGTTTATTTTTTATAAGATAGGTGTCAAAGGTTTCTGCCACGACTCTTCTCTTTTCGCACAGACTCTAATAATGTCTGATTATTAGGAGAAAAGTTCACAGTGTTCGTTGTTATCCTAGCGTGCCACAATCCCATAACACGTCTGTCCTGTGTCACCCGCAGCGCTTACCAACTATTTTCTTATACTTTACACCGTTCGTATTTGCTTAATGCGTGCCTGGTGACCCAATTCGAGTTAAGTGTCCTTCGGGAACGACGGTATTAGCGACTTAATGGACTTTATGCGTTTTTATAATTCATATAGGCCCCTGCGTCGACAGTCTTTTCATATTTTGCTGCGACATAGGAATGCACTGTTTATAGCCTAACATTTTTTTTTTCATGTCATAGGGGGTAAACGAGCAAACGCATCGCCTGATGGAAAGCGATTACCGTCGCCCATAGACACTGCAACACCAGAGGAGTCACAAGTGCGTTGCCGGCCTTTAAGTGCGGTTTCGGTCCGACCCAGGGATAGTGGCGCTACAAACAGCCTTCATATCGCAATAATGTGTATACGTCATTATATTTCCATTATTAAACGTCAGCAGCGATTTTTCATTAGCCAGATTCAAAACATTGTTTAACGGAGTGCTGCTTAATCCGTCGTTCATCTTGCGAAATAAATACTGAATCCTATTAAAAAATATTGACTTTCATCGCTGTGGATAGTCTTGGTTTTGGCAGTTACCAAAATTGATTTATTATTTATTTATTTAAACTTTATTGCACAATACAAGAAAAATACAAATTGCGGACTTAATGCCTTTAGGCATTTTCTACCAGTCAATCACTGGGTTAAACAGAAATATATGTAGTTGGTGCAGGATCAAAATTACAGAGAAACAAAATATTTAAAGGGTCGTTCTCAAAAAATTTGCACCGCCACCTGTCAACAAGTTTGTCTTAGAAGAAGTTTTTTACAACGCATTATTTTAAATATTCAATTATCAACACATATCTATAGACACTTTTTTAATAGGGGCCAAATGCTTTTAATTAAAACTAAAGTATATTAATAGACAAAAAAATGATTTAAAACTAGGTTTTGTCGGTCACTTGCCGTGTCCCAACGCGAGGTACTCATGTTTCGTTGTAATAAAAACATATACATTACCGACTTAGCTTAAGTTCAGTACTCCATTTTATTTTCATATATGATGAAGATTGAATACTACCATATCGAATAATAATACTATGCTTATGTTGCGAATTATTTGCAATTTAAGTTTGTCCACGCCATTTTTTGTCGTTCACTTGGCATGAGACAAACATTACAATTGTGTGACTACTATTTCGTTTCCCCTGCCTCAACCCGCATAAATCGAGACCTTCAGTTGTCACCTAACACTGTTCCAAGTGACACGTAGTCAGTGTGCTGCACTAAAAAAATATGATACATACACTTACGCGAGCGGGAGTTTGTAATGGGTATGTAGTCTATATTCTGCCTTCCATATTTTGGTTAACGTGTGTACTATTGCATTCATTTTAATTTATAACACGTAAAGTATGGTCTACTTTTATGTGTATAAATATGCAGTTCATCAACGAAATACTTTATTTGTTTTGATGACATAACTGTCATTTTGTCCATCGCCTGTATGTCGTTCACTTGTCTATATAAAAACAGGTGTACGACACATACGGCAGGTGAACGACAATTATTTAGGTAAACACATACAAAATTATTTAAAAACCAGGTTTTATCGGTCACTCGACGTGTCTCAACTCATGTTTCGTTGTTATAAAAACATATATATTACCGAAAAAGCTTGGTTTGAGTATTCCATTTTACTTTCAAGCTGTCTTAGGAATCCTTAGCAGGCGGCGCCCGCACCAGATTTCGAAAGCATCTATCCTCTGCCTGTCAGTGGCTTTGAGCGTCCAGGTCTCTGCCCCATAAAGAAATATGGAGAAGACAAGTGCACAGACGAGGTGGATGTTAGTCCGATTAGGGATGTTTCTATCTTTCCATATTTTGCCGCGTTGGGTCATCGCTGTTTTGGCCATTCCGATTCCCCAGCGAATCTCTGGTTTGCATGTGCCTCTATTTGTGACAATGGAGCCAAGGTACTGGAACTGATCAACAGTATCGAACTCTTGAAGCAGGTTTAGTACTTTGTCGACTAGTAATGGTCGACTATCATCAGCTCGGTCTTATTTTTATTAATATCGAGACCCATTCTGAGGCTGGTTGTTTTGAGTCATTCCAAAAGTTGGGCCACTTCTGCTTCGGGTGATGCAAAATAGGCGATGTCTACCACGTACCTTCAAGGGCTCCATATCTGTTAAATAGTATTGGGGATATTATGCATCCCTGTCGTACGCCTTTCCGGAACTTAAAGTTCTTGTATCTGACATCTCCTACCGACACCATTCTGTATCCAGACTCGTAAAGGCTTTATAAAGTGTTACCAGATATGCTGGCAGCTTCAGACAATACCTCCCATAGCTTATCCCACCCAACGCAGCCGAAGGCTTTCTGGTTATCAGATGTGAAGGAATTCCTCGAAGATGACGAAAACAGCAGTAGGTAACTCAGCGGGTAAGAAAGAATATCTCAAAAGAGGCAGCATTAGAATGCAGAAACGTTATTTAAATGATTCGCTGTTGAACTTTTATAAGAAATTTATAAAATCACGTGGGTATGCTTGAGTTTTGCATCTTTTGGCCAGTTATGACCTTTCTGGATTGCACAGGCGTCAAAGAACCTCCTAAAAATATCCTATGAGATGAGAATTAAATGCTTGTTCTCTTTATTCAAATTACTAACATAAGGAAAAAAGAAAAAAACAACAATCAAAAAAGCACTAATTGACTGTTCAACCTAGGTTTTATTTAAAATGTCACTTACCTGCAACCGTCATCGTTAACCTGCTAGCAAATTCAGTTAAGTTGGAACATATTTGTCGCAAACCTGCACCCATTGTCGATAACTTGGTAACAAATGTCGTTTACCTGACATCGATGTCTTTCACCTGTCGACCTAAAATTTCAAACACCTATATCTTCTAAGATATTCAATTTAACTACTTCCCTCGACGTGATATCAATTGTCTGAATATATTTCTAACGATCCTATGAAAAATAAAAGAAGAAATCGCAACTTTAAAAAAAAATGCAAAATTCACGCAGCGGTGCAAATATTTTGAGAACGACCCTAAAACACAAAAAAATTGTCGTTACCAGTAAAATAAATCCCACCAAAAACATTTCATGTAAAATTGGCGGCCAAGACTCACATTCTCATAACGCTTTTGCTGTAAAAAAAAAATCAGATCCCAGGAATATCCAAGCCCCTAAGCTCTGACTATACTAACCCTACCACCTTGGTTTAAAAAGTATGGCATCAACTGGCTTCAAGCCCCTAAGCCCGGAGTTTACTAACCCTACACCTTGGTTTCAAAAGTATGGTTTGGCCGTTTCATGGAGTACCGTAAATAAGTCACACGGACCGTCTGGCCCATATGGTACAAGAAATTAAGTTAGTATCTTCATGATAATATATATAAACTTAATTCCTTACGTATGTAGGTTATATTTAAACCCAGCAACGACAATTTTTCTGGCAGACTGTACACAATACTGATATCAGACTAAATCAATAATTTCATTTAATTTACGTTGTCCAAATTCCACTGTCATAGAAATAGCTACATCTCTCTTCGTACCCATTAAAAAAATCATTTCGATCCATCAAATAATACATCCATATATAAGCGCTTATCGCTAAGCAATAGGGATGAAAATTTCATGTTCTCGTGCATTTATTTCACAACCGGGACACGTACAATAAAAATATGTAAATTACCAACCCGATCATATGTATAAAAAGGCGTATCTCTCTACAAAAGTCTTGGCAGTTATGTCGTTTCGTACACGAAGTTTGTAAGACTGGTGCTGAATTGTGAAAGGTTTGTTTCGGTGCAAATATCGTGGCAGTTAAGTCGTTTGTTAAAGGGGTTAGTCAGGCCATTCCGGCTAATTGCGAAAGGTTTATTTTACGGAATCAGGCGATGTCTAATGAGACATGGACTCGTACGTTTGAAAAAGGTTGACAATACCTGTCGGAATGTGCTAATAATTTGTGGCTATCTGGGCGTAGGTTATTTTTAACAGTGTAATATTTAGATGGTATGTTATGAGTACGAATATATTAACTTAGTCTGTACTTTCGTCCTTTTTCATTCTACAATTTCATGCTCTTCAAGCATTTTTTATAAATAATCTAATAATATAAATACCTAATGTAAATTAAAATTTAAAACACCCCTGACACAAGTAGCTTGTTCATCATGAGACCCTCACAATGAGTGATATAGAAAATGCTACTAAAACTGAACATAACTACATTTTTTTTTCTTAGTAACTATTAGGATTAGGTATTTGATACAGGTTTTTTATTGTCAGTAAGATGTTTTATTAAAAAATAGTAATAATAATGACATTGTTATAATTTTCACACCTGCATGCAGGTTGAACATGATGTACAAATTTAGCTTAAGATCTTATCCTGTTACCATATTCTGGCAAATATTTTTTTTTATTTTTTTTTATTCGTAGCTGAGTTTGGTCAATTGTTGGCTGAGATCTCGTCTCTTGCTCCAATTAAAGCTCAATATCTTCGAAACTACTAGTCCTATTTCCACCAAACAAAGCTAAGAACCATCTCGACGGAAAAGTATTTTGATTAGAAAAACCGCACACAAATGGGTATATCCGTTTGGGAGCTACGATGCCACAGACAGACAGACAGATACACATGTTAAACTTATAACACTCCTCTTTTTTGTATGGTGGATTAATAAAACGATATAAAAAAATGGCTTAATGATATTACCATACTCGTATTATACCGCATTAATTAAGAGTTAAATATTATTCGCAGCATGGGTCGGCCCCTGACTAGGTGGACGGATGACCTCGTGAAGCAATGGATGTGGTCTGCACGGGGTCGCACTGTTTGGCGAGTCATGGGGCAGGCCTATGTTCAGCAGTGGACGTACGTCTTTGGCTGTTATTAAGTATTCATTCAAGTAGGTAATATTAGAGAGGTTGATATGTAGGCTGAATACATGGAACAATTTAGAATATAAGACCTCATTTGTACCTACCTACCTGTATTCTAGCAAATAAACGATTTGATTGATTGATTGATTGAATCTTTTTGTTGGCACAAAATCTGATACAAGTACGCCGTCAAAGAACTAACAGGTATAGTTAGTATCCTATTTCTAAACATAGAAAACAAAGAAAAGCAAAGTTCACTTGATCATTAAGAGGCCGACCGTCAGACAATGGTGTTATTGTTAGCTTCCAATAATATCACGCAATTGGAGATTTATTTATTACTAATGTTTTCTAAACATTTCTAGTGCGCAGCTCTGTTAATACGTAGATCGGATTATATTACGTCGTAATCGTAATGAGTTTCTTTTTAGGTTTCAATGCGATTAGTTATCAGATAACTGGGTTGAAATGATGGTGATTTTGAGTTTCGATATGAATTTGTTTAATACGTGTACTACGTGTACAAAACGGCTATGTGATAATATTCATAAGTATATTATAAAATATGACTTAGAATCAAGATTAATATTCGACCCGACTGAGAAAAATCAATAGCTCAACTTGTTAAACTACTCGAGAAATAGCCAAATTGTGCCAAAAGCCAAAATTAATATTACACAACTTATTTTGTTTGCACTAGCAACTAAGCCCTCTAGTTTGTTAGGCTTCCGAGTTATTAACTATCAGCTAACATCTGGGCTACTAACTGTTAACAAATCTTATTTTTTTTAGTGCTTCACACGAACCCAGGTCCGCCACGTTTGTAGGCAGCTGCAATATCGTGGAGCCAACCGCTGCACTAATATTATAAAAGTGAAAGTTTGTGAGTGTGTTGATTTGTATATTTGTAACTTCTTCACGCTCAAACGACTGGACCAATTTTGATAAATTTTAGTATGAAGGTAGCTGAAACCCTGGATTAAGACATGCTGCAGGCTACTTTTGATACCGAAAATGTAATATTCCCGTAGGATTAGCGAGTAACACCGCGCCGCGCTGCTGTTAGTCGTCAATAAGTGTTACAGTGGATGCGAATTATTATGCACTGCACTATTTGCAAAGAATTTGCTTCATATTATCAGGATCCAAACGAGCAAACAAATCGCTTGATGGCAAGCAATTATCGTACCCCACGGAACCCTTGCCCGTCTTGCACAAGTACAGTCTCTCAGTCAGTCAGTCAGTTAATAAGAATACCGAATTTAATTTATTCTATATGTAATAATACTAATAGCTACGATAGTGTTATAGCTTAGATTGACAATGTATGATTATTAAAAATAAAAAAATCTATCTATCAATTGATCTACGCTTAGCGACTCTTGTCGCGCAATATAGCATCTCCCGTCACTCTCTCACACTGCAGCGAAGAATGAGAAAGTAATATTTCCCGCGTGATAAAGAGTCGCGTCGTGCTGCATCACCAGCGCTAGAAGTGCTTTGCCGGTCTGAAGATGGGAGCGCAGTATTTTTTTAAGGTTTGAAGGTTGTAAGTAGCGGTCTAAAAATACCGTGAACGAGGTCATTCTGCAGTTTAGCTGTACGAGGCAGGACCTTTCTGGAGAAATGCACAGTTGAGGACTATCAACCATCTCTGGTGAATTCGTAGACTGATGGAGATGAGTACAACAGACTTAAGCTTAGTATGCTTAAAGTACGAGTTTAAAGTACAAGTTCGTAATGTAGTATCACTTCACTAGTTAGTATGCTCAAGCTAATTTAGTAACTATTACCTCTCAGCTTCAATGATATTTTATAAGTAAATAGGTTACTAGCGCTCCAAAAGTAAACCCCTTAATAAAGTTGTAGTTTATTACTATGGAAACGCTTTAGTTGATCTTGGAAGTGACAGATATTTAGTACTGAGCGACTGGGAATTAAATATTCCAGGTGCCATGTTAGTGTTGGACGTATCTTTTTAATAAACATCATTGTTCAGCGTGGTAAAACGGGACTTGTATTGCCTTGTGAATCCTCAAAAGAGGTTGGTGGGAGGCGGGAGAGACTGTTTCGAGAAAATGACCTCGACCCTCAGTAATGAAACAACCGACGCAAGTAGGGGATCAGAGAAATCCTCAAAATTTCAAACATCTTGTTACATTCCTGGTCTCGAGGGTAGAGTTCACGAATCAGAGGAACTAGGAGTGAGAACAATGCTGTTGATAGTACAACCCCAACAGCCTTTAATGACGCGCCGGCCCATCAGCGCGGGCGCGGAACTTATCGCGCCGCCATCCCTAAATAAATATTTGCTTACACTATCATCCGGCATACGGGGTGCGTGAATAGTGTATTGATTTATTTATACAATGTAGGCTTGTGATTTACACGAATACTTGTTTTAGTTTAGTTTGTTATTCTCTTTATTACAATTACAGTAACAATGCTCTTCAAAATCTAGTAGGAAGGTAAATTCGTCCGCGTAACCTTTCGTTTTCTTATATAGTAGTAAGACGAAAAGCATCCTATAGGTAACCATCTTAGTAAAGTATACGATAGTAAATTAAACTTCCACAACTTCGTTTTTGGCAAAGAGATTTGGATTGTCCTTCGGTAGTTGTGCATTTCAATAGTGAACAGGAAATTCAAAGAAATAAAATCGAATTCAAACAGCCAAATTATTACGACAATGTAAACACTTTCGAATCCCATGTAACATGTTGTCCCACCAGCGGTTCCCCCTGTTTTGGCATAATGTTTTTAGTCATAATTTTGCATGGCATAATCTATGTAGGCATAATTGACTTTCCGCATAAACAGTTTTGGCATAATCAAGGTTCGCATAGTTTGATAACGCAGATATTCATTTGTCATAATTTATTTGCGCATATTTTGTTTGTCCGAATCATGTCTACGCATAAAATAAATAGGCCTATTTTCATATGTCATAATTTATTTGCACATATTTTTGTTTGTCCGAATCATGTCTACGCATAAAATAAATAGGCATATTTTCATCACTCCGGAAGTTTTATATATTAACGATCCGAGAACCAGTAGACGAAGCCACGCTTCGCGGAGCTTCTATTTCCGCTCGAAGGGACAAAAGGTAAAGAACAAACCTACCCAAGTATTTGTAAGGATGAGTGTGGGTGTGCTAGCATTTCGTTTTTGCGAGGGCCGCAGTTCTAACCTAACCTAACCTAACCTAACCTACTTTTCTGCTAGCAGTCCGATTTTTTTGAGGGACGCAGTTCTAACCTAACCTAACCTAATTTTCTGCTAGCATTTCTTTTTTGCGAAGGACGCAGCTCTAACCTAAAGTTACCTTCCGTTCTGCTAGCAGTTCGTTTTTTTAGGGACGCAGTTCTAACCTAACCTAACCTAACCTACTTTTCTGCTAGCTGATCGTTTTTGCGAGGGACGCAATTCTAACCTAACATAACCTACTTTCTGCTAGCTGATCGTTTTTGCGAGCGACGTAGTTCTAACCTAACCTAACCTACTTTTCTGCTAGCAGTTCCTCTTTGCGAGGGATGCAGTTCTAACCTAACCTAACCCGCGTTTCTTGTAGCAATTTAAGTATGCCAAGATAGATTCCGAGAATAGATAATTATATGCCAAATACCATTATGCTAAACCAAATTATTCGTAAACATAATCGGCCTAAACAATGGTATGCGAATACAATTTCGGACAAAGACATTATCGGTAAGTTAGAACTTATGCCAAAGAAGTTTTCTGCCACATTACCATTCGTCGAAAACTTAATATGCCAAGTCTGTTATGCTAAAACAGTTTCGGACAAACAAAAGTATGCGACATAGAGGGAACCCCCACCAGCCTGTATACGTACCACGTTAGCAAAATTGATATATCAGGCGCTCCCGCCTCGCAAATAATACATCATATCAGCAAACAGATTGAAATATATTTCAATAAGCCCGCCTTATTATTTGTCATTTAAACTCTCGCTTCTGAAAATAAATAAAGATCACCACTTATAAACGTAATCACATTTTATTGTTTAAAGGGTAAAGTTTTCGCTTACCATTAGTATAAAAAAACGATACAAAAAAAACGGCCAAGTGCGAGTCAGACATGCGCATGAACGGTTCCGTACCCTCAAATAAATAAAAACCGGCCAAGTGCGAGTCGGACTCGCGCACCGAGGGTTCCGTACAAACACTTTCCATCCCTAAGTGGTTAAGTTAAGTTTGCACCTGGTATGTATAGCGCCCCATATAAATTAGGTGCAAAGTTAGGTATTAATAGGTATTAAAAAAAAACTACTTACTAGATCTCGTTCAAAACAATTTTCGTTGGTAGTTTTTATAGTAATGTACATCATATGTTTTTTTTAGATTTTTCATTTTCTTATTTTAGAAGTTAGAGGGGGGGGACTAACTTTTTTCCACTTTGGAAGCGTCTGTCACGCAAACTATTCGGTTTAGAAAAAAAATGTTTTAGAAACCTCGATATCATTTTTGAAGACCTATCCATAGATACCCCACACGTATGTGTTTGATGAAAAAAAAGTTTAGCGTTTCAGTTCTAAGTATGGGGAGCCCCTAATATTTATTATTATTTTTTTATTTTTGCATCAAAATCTTAATGCCGTTCACAGAATACATCTACCTACCAAGTTTCAACAGTACAGCTCTTATAGTTTCGGAAAAAAATGGCTGTGACATACGGACGGACAGACAGACGGACAGACAGACAGACATGACGAATCTATAAGGGTTCCGTTTTTTGCCATTTGGCTACGGAACCCTAAAAACGGCAATAAAAGGACGTTTGTTGTATGGGAGCCCCACTCAATTTTTGAGCTTTGAACTTTGACTAACTAACTTTGGGAGGGGGCTTTATCCAGCAGAGTGGCCTACTATCAGCTGATATGATGATGATGATCATCAATTGATGGTGATAGGAGTATGTATGATAACTAAACTTCACAAGTAACATTATAATCATACGCCTTCGGCACGTGGCGAACACGGCCCCTGAGCGCTTAATCTAAATAGCCCACATGTAATCACAACTTCGTAATATTATTGTTATGTTACAAGGAAACAGAGAATAACAGGATCGTATTGTTTCTCATATTGCTACAATAACAACGCCTCACACTATATTTGTTTTCAATCATCAATAAATTCCACCAAAAGCGTTGAAGCGGTCGGTTTCCCGTGTTGAGAATTCCGTTCGAGAAAGGTTCGATTATTCGCTTGGTGATTTAAAAAATAACGCAAAACAGTATTAATTTTCCATTCTGAAGAACAACCTATTATTTCCTGTAAATTAAATATGATAATTATAATTTCAATTTGACCAGCAAATTTTTGACATTAAATACCAGGGGTTCATAAAAATTGTAGTTTTAATCCTCCTCCTCGAACCTTAAGTCGATATCCTCAATTCTGAGGGTCGTGGCCTGTGAATAACTTTTTCGTTAATTATTTGGCGCCAGGTTACTCCATCCTGGGCTGCGTGGATGGCATCGTAAATTAAGGTCTCATTAATGGTGCCAAAGAAGTTCTTTGGCCACATTTCCAGAAAGAGAAGGGATAATTTAGAAAAACTACTGGTAACAGACAAGGAGTGCGGAAGACGGCCCAGAGGAAGAAGTCCAATACGCTGGTCGGACCAGATGCGCTCTACCCTCAAGATCTCAAGTTTCAATAAGATTACAAAAACCTAACCTAGGGTGCCGCCGGCAGTGGTAAAGGGTCCAAACTACTGGCGGGGTCAGGTTGCAGCGAGAGAAACCTTGCGAAAAGCGATGCGCGCCGTATCCAAGCATTGCTTTCTGTCTATGACTCTTGATTAATTATTTCTAACAAGAGTCTCTTACGGTGTTTGTCAAAGCTCTTCGCTATAAGACCGTTTGCCGAAACGACTATCGGGACGAAGATCCTGGAATCAGTATCCCACTTGGCGATGTGATGTGATAACCTCTAATCTCCTCACAATGAGCTAAGGCAAGGTACTTGGCTGGGTTAGTCATTCTCGGTCTTTACGGGATTGTGATGTCGACGAGCACTGCTTACTTATATTATTATTTTCATTGAACTCAGAAACAACAGCTTTGGAGTTTAATGTCGAAATTAAGCGTTCAAGAAGTAGTATCACTATAAACATACAGATAAAGTCAGATGGCCTTATCTTTTACATTGAGACCAATGCAACTTGGCTTGCGCAACTTTCTACTCAATTTGGCTTTTATTACAAAGCAGTATGCTTCATACTTGAAGGTCTTGAAGCCATGTAATTTAATTCAATAATCTCAAATTGACCACGTTGAACGTAATATGTTTCGACGAAAATTATCGAGCTTCTGTGAAATTGGGATTTGTAAAGAGTTGCTGAATAGCCCTTTTTGGAGTCGGTTAAAAAGAAATATTACAATTACTTTACACCTTATATTTTGTATGGCCAGGCCAGGAGATGACTCAGATACCTACCACTAAATGGCATCTTAAATGATTGTTCAAATTAGCGTTTATTTTTATGTTTTTCACAAACTTACTTTTACCTCACTTACTTTTAAAACTCTTCCTTGCCTTTTCACAAGTTATGTCCATATAATGTATTCTAGTTCGTATTTTAGTATCTTATGTAGTGCTCATTATCATCTAACCTCCCATAAGTATATGTCCAAAATTAAAAGGTTAGGTTAAATACTTTTTTTTTAAATTACCTTAGTGTCAGTAAAAAACATGCGTTTATGAAACGAGGCATTCACTTAAAATAAATAAATAATAAATAAATATTAAGGGGACAATCTTACACAAATCGACCTAGTCCCAAACTAAGCAAAGCTTGTACTATGGGTACTAGACGACGATATACATAATATATAAATACATACATAGATAACATCCATGACCCAAGAACGAATATTTGCACAAATATTTGCCCCGGCCGGGATTCGAACCCGGGACCGCCGACTCAGTAGGCAGGTGTCTACCAACCGAGCCAAACGCGTCGTCGTAAAAAAGTAGGTATATCAACAATAAAGTCTTGAAAATATAAATTACCTGATATTTTATAATATTGACGTTATAATATAGGATTGGGTGTATTTAACTGCTCTAAGGTAACATGCCCTAACTTGGCCTATGATTGCTAAGTAGTTTCGTTCGTTTTAAAAATAGGTAGCAAGAACGTCGGTAGTCCAGAAAAGTATCATCGAATAAAAATCATATTTCTAGATTCACTCATGATCAGGTTAGCCATTCATGTAGTGCGAAGTGCAATTTAATAAATATTTAAGGAGGGCTCCCACATACAACCAACTTACAGATAATGGTACGGAACCCTTCGTGCGCGAGTCCCACTCACACTTGGTGTATTTTTTCTTTTTGCTTTGATCTTTGTATCAATGGTTTGATAGAGGCAAGTTCACATATTATTTTGATCTTGCTGATTGAACTCGACTGTACACATCTTCGATCGCCCAGAGGTATATTTTTTCAAGCTCCCATTATACACAGTTGTTTAAAAACTGTGCGTTGCATCTCTAGCACAACTGTGACTGTGACACGCGATTCCTTCGCGCGAGAAATATTACCGATCTCTTTCTTCGCTGTACTGTGAGAGAGTGACAGGCGATGCTATTTTACGCGGCAAGAGTCGCGAAGTGTTATTGTTCTACATGGGCGGATGTCTCAGTACCCTGAGACAGTGACAGCTACAGATTAAAGTCGATACTTAATATTTCACATCTACTACTAAAAGAGAAAACTTAAACATTTCTAAAAACAAATAACAAAAAGAGAGCTAGACTAAAACCGGCCAAGTGCGAGTCGGACTCGCGCACCGAGTGTTCCGTACAAACACTTTCCATCCCTAAGTGGTTAGGTTAAGTTTGCACCTGGTATGTATAGCGCCCCATATAAATTAGGTGCAAAGTTAGGTATTAAAAAAAAACTACTTACTAGATCTCGTTCAAAATAATTTTCGTTGGTAGTTTTTATAGTAATGTACATCATATGTTTTTTTTAGATTTTTCATTTTCATATTTTAGAAGTTAGAGGGGGGACCAACTTTTTTCCCCTTTGGAAGCGTCTGTCACGCAAACTATTCGGTTTGGAAAAAAAATATTTTAGAAACCTCGATATCATTTTTGAAGACCTATCCATGCATCAAAATCTTAATGCGGTTCACAGAATACATCTACCTACGAAGTTTCAACAGTATAGCTCTTATAGTTTCGGAAAAAAATGGCTGTGACATACGGACGGACAGACAGACGGACAGACGGACAGACAGACATGACGAATCTATAAGGGTTCCGTTTTTTGCCATTCGGCTACGGAACCCTAAAAACCGTCCCGCGTCCCTCCCGATGCAAAAGTGTCCTTTACGCTCCGCGCGTTGCCACGTTGAATCGTGATAGACAACCATTGCATCAGGAAAGACCAGGGTTGAGGGTCGAGACCTGCCTGTGCCAAGCACCGCAAGATAATAATTGTGATAAATAATGACACAAAAGTAAATTAAGAAAGAAAAATTTAATGCGATCTACTACAATCCAAGCAGGACATGAACCTCTCTCTCGTAGGTAGTCTTCACACTTGCTGTAAAAAGCAATGGGGACTGGGGATCGTGCATGTAAAGCGCACATCCTAGGGTATGGCTAATGCGCATAAGCATTTTCAATCATGAATCATGATGCAGAGGGCGCTCTAGTAGCGTAACAGTTATGGAATGAAAGATTTAGTGTGATTGACGTAGCGATCTAATAGCTCAGTTGGAAGAGCAATACGCCGGAAACGTAGAGGTCACAGGTTAGAGTCCTGCTTAGATTGTAGTAGATCGTATTCAATTTTTCTTTCTTAATTTACCTATACCTTTGTGTCATTATTTATAAAAATAAAAATGTGGTATTTCCACATAAAAAATTTAATCGATAAAAAAGATTCTATACAAAATATAATAATTGTGTTTATTTTTTACTCAGGTCTCAACGTGCGCGAGCAAACCTTCGCAGTCTTCCTCCATAGGCCTAGGTTTACGCGTCCTCCCAGTTTTAGACATCGATCCCGTGATCATTTGTCTACTTATTATACACGTTTACATTTTGAAACACGTCGAAGCTTGTCCGTTCCCACATTACTGCGATTGCAGAATCGATCGCGGCGAAGCCTAATGAAATATTCAAGCCAATTACGCGCGCGTCAAAAAGGTGTGACGCTTCATTACCGCGGGGTTCCGTGGACATTGGGTGATTGACAGGTGAAAATTATGTTTAGTCGCTTTAATGTGTGTTTATGAGACCTTTATCACGATTTGCGGTAACTGTTTTTACGTCACTCTGGGGTAAGTGGGATTTTCTGGGGGAGAAAAATTCACTTTCTGGCAAAGGCAAGTCGTAAAACTTAAGGCATACCAAGGGCGGTAATTCTTAAAGCCCCAGATCCCTTTAATTACTGCCAAAGATCTACACACACGGCCACAAATAATGCAATCTAAGACATTCAGAAATTGTACTATTACGTTTCAGTTGCAGTTCTGGTGCAGTTTGCTTGCATTTTTGATGTAATAAAGGAGAGCGGGGCCAAAAGTTCCAGTAATAATTTAAAATATATCCTCTTAATTAATAATTGTTTTTTTTTAGAATTTTGTTACAGATGAATTTACAGATGAAGTTCTGTTTGCCACCGCAAGCAGAAGAGGCAGTCGCGGCGTGGCACAAAACATGCAAATGGCTGGCTACCAAATTGGCTGACTAACTCCTCACCCCTTTTGGTAAATAGCTGAGCTAAGAACAAATCCTCCAGAGGATTTGACACAGTAAGATTGTAAACACCGTCACTTTACAATTTCACCAGTAGTTTCATAAACTAACGTCAGTCACAATTATACGGTGTCATTGCCACTACCCAAAATGAGACGTGGACTCCTCCCAGACCTCTCCTGCACCTTTTATTTTAAGTCTGTTGTCTCCATTATTTCTATGTGAGCTCTCAAAATATGGCTGTCTACAGATATGGCTGACGCGTTGCTCAATCTGAATCTAATTTTGCCCCACAAGATAAAAAAATAAACGCATTCGAGTGACGAACTTGTCCTAGGCTAAACAATAATAGAAACCGTTTTTTTTTACTATTTTATTTAGCCTGTTTGAGTGTCCCACTGCCGGGCAAAAGCCTCTCCCCTCCTGCGCTGCCCATCTTGTGGCACCCAAAATCGAAACCTAGTTGGCAAAAAAATCTGCCGCAGTTAGGTCATTTACAAACACGAAACCTAACTTGGCCAACGTAAACGTAACACAATCACAAACAGAAAAACACTACCTTAAACCCTAAAACGTTGCAAACATACAATTAATGTCAGAATCGGAGTGAAAAATGTACTGTCACACGACGTAAAGTGTTTGATTATGATTTATTCAGGCCGACTGTACTGTAATAGCTCATAATAAGGGGTTTGGTACTGAAACTAGATTTTACGCCTACATTTGACACGAGTCAGTCATCTATACTACGAGTATAACATCCACAAACCTATGTTTACAAATAAATTATTTGACTTTGACTTTGACTTAACAAAATTCTAGGTTTGTATTCAGAATTAGTTTTCTATCAGAGGGATCATGATTTCAGGAAAAACTATAGCGTGATTCAGGATTTACTGTTGTTAGGGTTCCATACCCAAAGGGTAAAAACGGGACCCTATTACTGAGACTTCGCTGTCCGTCCGTCCGTCCGTCCGTCTGTCACCAGGCTGTATCTCAAGAACGGTGATAGCTAGAAAGTTGAAATTTTCACAGATAATGTCATTCTATTGCCGCTATAACAGCAAATACTAAAAATAAAATAAAATAAATATTTAAGGGGGCTCCCATACATTTGCACCTCATTTGTATGGAGCGCTATACATAGGTACCAGGTGCAAACTTAACTTAATCACTTAAGGATGGAAAGTGTTTGTACGGGACCCTCGGTGCGCGAGTCCGACTCGCACTTGACTGGTTTTTTTTAATGGCCGCGCGGCGCAATGCCGACCTGATGCCATCTGTTGATCAGCATGTCTTTGTCCTCTCATCACGCCAAAATTGCTGGACGGATTTGAAACAATATTGAGATTAGATTTAGAATTTTTTTGAAAATTACAAATATTGATACGGGCATAGTTGGCACCCAAAGATGGTTATAGGATACTTTTTACCAGACTACGGTAATCTAAATCGATGACTTCTCAGACCTTTAGAGTCAGCGTAGCTAATAGCTCGTATAGCTATGCTATGCAGAACCTAGCTGACTACAGAGTCAAGGTTTATTTCAGAGATTGCCAGACGTCTCCCCGACAGGTCGCATTTCTCAAGCGTTTTTAGGGTTCCGTACCCAAAGGGTTAAAACGGGACCCTATTACTGAGACTTCGCTGTCTGTCCGTCCGTCTGTCCGTCAACAGGCTGTATCTCAAGAACGGTGAAATCTAGACAGTTGAAATTTTCACAGATAATGTATTTCTATTATTGCCGCTATAACAACAAATACTAAAATTAAATATTTAAGGGGGGCTCCCATACAACAAACTTACAGATAATGGTACGGAACCCTTCGTGCGCGAGTCTCACTCGCACTTGGCCGATATTTTTTCCTTAATTTGTGCTTCTATAATTCCTTTTTTTGTATATCCTTTTCTTGTCAGATTTCAGCTTTTTAGGGTTCCGTAGCCAAATGGCAAAAAACGGAACCCTTATAGATTCGTCATGTCTGTCTGTCCGTCTGTCCGTCTGTCCGTCTGTCCGTCTGTCTGTCCGTCCGTATGTCACAGCCATTTTTTTCCGAAACTATAAGAGCTATACTGTTGAAACTTGGTAGGTAGATGTATTCTGTGAACCGCATTAAGATTTTGATGCAAAAATAAAAAAAATATAATAAATATTGGGGGCTCCCCATACTTAGAACTGAAACTCAAAAATTTTTTTTTCATCAAACACATACGTGTGGGGTATCTATGGATAGGTCTTCAAAAATGATATCGAGGTTTCTAAAATATTTTTTTTCTAAACCGAATAAGTAGTTTGCGTGACAGACGCTTCCAAAGTGGAAAAAAGTTGGTCCCCCCCCCCTCTAACTTCTAAAATAAGAAAATGAAAAATCTAAAAAAAACATATGATGTACATTACTATAAAAACTACCAACGAAAATTGTTTTGAACGAGATCTAGTAAGTAGTTTTTTTAATACCTAACTTTGCACCTAATTTATATGGGGCGCTATACATACCAGGTGCAAACTTAACTTAACCACTTAGGGATGGAAAGTGTTTGTACGGAACCCTTGGTGCGCGAGTCCGACTCGCACTTGGCCGGTTTTTTTCAAAATGACAGCGATATTTATTTATTTACCACTGCGCCGCGCAGTTTTTCCCGGTCATCCCACGGGAACTGTACATTTTTCGGGATAAATGTCTATCTGTTAATCTAGGGTATCAGCCATACCTTCATACCAAAATTTATCAAAATTGGTCCAGCCGTTTGAGCGTGAAGAAGTAACAAACATACACACTCACGAAACTTTCACCTTCATAATATTAGTGTGATAAAAATGCCTTACGGGCCCGCCGAGGCCGAGTCGAGCCAAAATGCCCACATGATAGTATCTACACCTCACAGGGCCACTAATTTAGATTAAAGTGACGTTTTACAGCTAAATGAAATAAATGAAAACATCCCAAACATTGGTTACAATCGAATCGAGATTTATAAATAGATAGATAGATATGTTTATTCAGAAACAATACAGAGATTGTGTTTGAAATATACAATAATCAAATTGCACTAATAATACTGTGTACTTAACTAAGATCACTTAATTAATAACAACAGGGTAATAACTATTACTTAACTAAACATTAACAGGTAATATTTACTAATAACTACCTAATAATTAATAGTTATTTCCTCAATACTGTAGACGCACCCTCTCAATAAAAAAATCCATAATATTCTATGTGTGCATTGCTTTTATATAATATTTACAAACCGAACTCAACACGCTCTGTGCAATACAATTTCGCGAACATCTTTTTTATTCCTCATTTTAAAATCCGAACATCATGCAAGTAGTTTTCATCCGGAAACAGAGCGAAAGAGGGAATATTAAATAAAATTGGAAGCGTAAAAAACCAGTAAAAACCGGTTATAATCCGGCTAGATCCGGTTTTCACGCGTTACGCGAGGCCTCCGTGTTTTACAGGAAAAAAGAGGACTTTCAAAGGGGTTTAATCCCCTTGTTTTTGGAAAACACCCATTGAAACTCTTTTGAATAATTCATTTTAAATAACACGGGAGGATTATGAAAATATTACTTTGTAAAACATTATTTTTTAATTTTCGGCTTTCGTTTCGCGAATAAGCTTTGTGGCTAGGGAGAGGGTGATAATTTAAGATTTCCTGTAGCTTTTTGATCAGATTTTATTTACCATTTTTTATTTAGACCGTTCTCAAAGAAGTCGTTTATTTACGTATTAATGCTTCAGCCGTATTACATAACGTATTTTTTTATTTATTTTTTTTATAACGGCTAGCCGATATCAAAAATAGGACGTTTTGAAATACGACGGTTCAACGATTGACGGGGGCCGTCCCACGCTGCGATTTCCTATACGTGTCACCACTCCAGGACTTAGCTGCCCCAACCACCATCTGTTCTCCGGGCTATATGGTTCTCCCGTTGCCAGTTTAACCGAGCAATCCTGTTGTCCTTTACCTTATGCGATAACAGTTGCTATATAAGTTTCTCTATTGAATTTAGGTCTCTCAAAAAAGAGTAGGTAACATTTTCATTATATTGAAAACCCGCGACCCACCCGACTTCACACGGGTGCAACACTGATAAATTATGCATGTATTATACATACCAACCTTCCTCTTGAATCACTATCTATTAAAAAAACCGCATAAAAATCCGTTGCGTATTTTTAAAGATCTAAGCATACAATAGGGACAGACAGCAGGCCAGGAAGCGACTTTGTTTTATACTATGTAGAGTATGTAGTGAAGAAAGTGTGATGTAGGTTTTACCTGGAGCAAAATTTTTATTTTTAGAATACTTACATAAATAGTGGTGACACGAGAAACATCCAACTTAGCCGTATTTATATTATAAAGAGCTGTGATAATGGGTTTTTGCCTGGCATACCTTTTGTTTGTTGAATGTTAGAAGAAGTGGTTAGTACGTTTTGCATATAAGTGTGTTTATTTTTTCAGTTATTTTGGAAGGCTTCAGTTTTGGAACTGTATATTACATGCTCCATAAATGTATAAAGTCACCAGTAGTTTAATAGATATTTTGTGATAAACTATGCTTTTTCCACGCGCACATATTCGCACGCAGTAAGAACGAGCGTGGCTAACGCGCCGATTAGTGCGTCGATGAATCATGCGCAAGAGTGGCGGCACTTTTACTGCTACGCGTTCAGGACTAGGTGTGTGGAACTTGCGGTCCAAGTGAAAAGCGGTGGAAAACGGACGAAAAGATATTCCCAGTGATATCATTATTTATTATAAAAATTGGGCAAGTGCGAGTCCGACTCGCGCATGAAGGGTTCGGTACCATAATCTATAACAAGTTTGTTGTATGGGATAAAAATATTTATTTTATTTTTAGTATTTGTTGTTATAGCGGCAATAGAAATACATCATCTGTGAAAATTACAACTGTCTAGCTATCACCGTTGTTGAGATACAGCCTGGTGACAGACAAACGGCCGGACGGACGGACGGACAGCGAAGTCTCAGTAATAGGGTCCCGTTTTTTGGAGCGGAGCGAGCGAAGCGAGCGAAGCTCCCATGGATCGACTCGAATGGACTTTGTAACAATGCGCAGATCTCAGTGAGTTCTCAATAGATTTTAGAAATTTTTGTTTTAAAATGCAATAATTAAATTTCGCTAGGTCGTGACGAAGAGAAAATTTCGAAAAAAAAAAACTCCGCTCCAATTTATGGTGCAAGCTTAGCCGGTGGCTGACTCTACATCGACCTAGTACCCTGTGGGTACTGAAACCTAACAAAAAGGGACTCAATCGCGTTCAAAATGGCGAATGCTACTAGTACGTAGCATCTGCTCGATATAAATTATAGAATTATGTGTACAAGGCGTCTGTGTGCAGCGAAATTTTGACCAAAACAGACATCTAGTAACAAATTCTAAACAATAAGCGCAAATATCGAAACGTTCCTACACAGAAAATTTCCTTCCCATTCAGTTTCCAATAAAAAAATAGGGGCGTTTTCTCTTAATGGAGATACCACGACTTTGCGCGACCAGTAGACGAGCAGTTGAGCGAGAGATCCGAGCGCGGTGGCCATACGAGTGAGCGAGACACACCGCGCACCCATTTTGAAGTTTTTCCACTCGTGACTTAGACCGCCGACTAACGGTATCTCCGCTTAGTCATATTGGTTTATCGTCACGTAGGGAGTAAACGTTATCAGCCGAGAAATTGGGTTAAAGGTCCGCCTCGGTATAACATTTATATGGTCCACATCTTGTTAAGCGCCCCTGTTGTGTTACTTTTCCGTCCGATGTTCTTTTTGCAATTAGTTTTTTTTTTTATAGAATCTAAATACCGCATTCTGCTTACATTGCAGTGGCTAACATTACATTTTTCTTTCATAATTTACCTTTGCGTCAATATTTATAATTAGGGCACTGTTGATTGAGCAAACGAGTGAGAATAAGCGTCTGCAACAGCTTAGGCAAAAAAAAATCGTATGTCTGATTTTCGGATTTCGCGCTGTTGTCGCCTAGAGGTCGCATTTCTTAACTGATTTTCATGAAATTTTGTGAGTGGGTTTGTTAAGTACCTATGTAGATTTCTTTGGTCGAGACAGTTTATCAAAGTTTTTCAAAAAGGCGTGGATATGGGGGTTGAAAATGTAAAATTTGGGCAAGTGCGAGTCCGACTCGTGCATGATGGGTTCCGTACCATAATCTATAACAAGTTTGCTGTATGGGAGCCCCCACGGAGCCCCCCTTAAATATTTATTTCATTTTATTTTTAATATTTGTTGTTATAGCGGCAATACTGCCCTCACAATCAGAAAAACCATAAGTGACATTTTTGTCAAAATTTAGTTATTACCAGCCTCGTAATCAGGAAAAAAAATGTGATATTTCCATCTTTAATTTTTTGAATAGGCCTTATTAGGTCATGATTTAGACAACCACAAGTACATGAAATTTTGGGAAAACTGTGTGCTGTTTGAGAAAGAAAACACATAACTATACATTCATAGGCAGAAAAATGCTAAGTAACCACTTCTGGTTTTTTATATTTTTGTCTTGGACTTGACACCCAAATTTTTATCATAAGCAGAAACAACACATTTACATTTTTTTTCAAATGAATGATGTAAAAACACATAAGTTGATAAAAGCGTTGTTTCTCGTTAGGTTAAGAATTTATGAGTCGGAAATGTCGGATACTGAAAAACCACAAGTGGCCAGTTATGTTTTTTCTCCTTAGTATATTTGTTACTTGTGATTTTACTACTTAGTATCAGTTTCAAAAATTAGTAACTTGTGGTATATTTCTTAAAATGTTGTTGCTACCTTATGCTTTATTAGGTTAGTATAGTCCCCACTCCGACCGCTCGAGGACGACAGCCAGCTCGCTTACTTTTTATACGGAGGTGTTTGCGCGCGCACATGAAAATACGTTATTTACTTTGCGAAGTTACTTAAATATTTCCAAGGGTTTGAGCTGCAAATGTGCCGACAGTAAATAATTTTAAGTATAATAAATACCAATATTACAATCTTCGCACCTATTCTAGAATGTGTTTGAAGCGTTTTTGTACTTTGATCGTACGTACGATACTTACTTACCTATTTTATTTTTAATAGTTGCGATAGACCTAGTACGCGTAGATATTTTAAAGGTGTATAGGTATACGATTCTAAAATAGATGTTTTATCTAACGGGAAAAAATTAATACCTGACTATTAATACAGAATGGTTTTAATCTCTGAATATTTGTACATAATCGAACAACAACGTATTATACAATATACATCACCGCACCAGCGTCTTGGAAAACTGATGCCTTCAAATAGGGTAAAATTCTGGGAAGATCTTCCTACGAATGACAATGTTTTCAATCTTATAGATGAGCATGATGATCAAGTTAAAAAAAATCACAAATTAAACAAAAATTTAATAGTGCGATTGTAACTTGCATAATCAATAATTTTTTTGTTATAATAAAGTAATTTGATTTTTATGAGCATGTTGATTAAATTTATAAAGTAGGTAGTACTTATATTAAAAAAAAAAGAAAATAATGACATTATTATAACTTGCATAATAATGTCTAAAAATAACTGATTTGTTTAATTAATAAAGTAATTTGATTATTAATTGTGTTTTTATGATACCCTATAAAAGAAACCATAGATTATACTATATAAATAAAACACAATTACCGACTTATGCTTTTTCAGTTTCCTGGTTGATCCGGAAAAGCTAGCATATGTGTCCACTTGAGGTTTTTTTTGTTAGAAACCTAGATGGAAACTAACTTCTTGTCACTTATGGTTTTTCTGATTGTGAGGGCAGAATAGAAATACATCTGTAAAAATTTCAACTGTCTAGCTATCACCGTTCTTGAGATACAGACTGGTGACCGACGGACGGACGGACGGACGGACAGCGAAGTCTCACTGTCTCAGTAATAGGGTCCCGTTTTTACCCTTTGGGTACGGAACCCTAAAAAAACAGATTTCAGCCATTTGGACACTCAGGGGGTCTACTGCTCACAGCGTCACTAGTCTATCTTGAATGATGGGATTGGGGAAGGCATATTGCTCATAGAACCGGCTGCTGAGGCGGAAGTTCTTGAGTGGCCCCCTAGCCGGAGGCGCAGCGTGAGTAGTCCCCCCAAGGTGGACTGATGACCATGAGCAGATTACTAGAGTGGGCTTTTCTGTGCCACGACATTTGGTTTCTTTAATGTGCTATAATTGTTTATACCTGTACCAGTTTTAAGTAGCATGTTTTGACTGTTTTCTTCTGTGTCATTTTTTATTGTGTCTAACCATGTAAGTTGTGGATATGAAACAAGTGTTTATCTATCTATCTATCTATCAGTATGAACAGCCAGCGATTAACTATTAAAATACATGTTTCTTTTACCGACTCGGGGGCTATATTATTCGTATCTTGAGTGAGAAAAAAGTCGACAGTTAATCGCTTCCTCGCCCTTAGTGGGACCAGTGCCATACTTGTTTTACGTGACGTTATACTTAGCCTCCCCATGATATAATACTCATGGCCCCAAGAAGCATTGTTTGCACACCTACAGCAGTAATCACACCCTAACTACTCCGCACACAGCCCGGACATTTACCTAGTTCTAGAACATGGATGTTCTAGTCGTATTCAACTTGAAAAGGTGATAAGTGCCTATGCTAGCCATGTGTCGGTAAACATTTTTCCTTCGGAATGATTGCTCGTTAGGGTTTAGCTTGCGAGGTTTTACTTACTGATGTTTTTCCACGAAGTTTATGTAGCGATATACAAGTGTATGTAGGCGATATTATTTGCATTTCAACGTAATGAAGCTATATTTGCTGTATGCACTTATCATCATATCATCATAAATGTAAGAGTTAAACTCTTGCCAGCGTAGCTGATGAAGTAAACTTATTTATTTATTTATTTCAACTTTATTGCACATTACAAAAAAACTATATAAACTGATTATATCGCGTATATTCATTATTTGATTTGCCTCGCTGACGTTTCGGCAGCTCTTACAGTTACTGTTGTTTTTCTCAGTCAACCGAAAGATGGAGAAAATATGGTTGAATGGAGAAAGTTACTGATAAAGAAGTATTTAAAACCGAGAGACTCGTCGACATCGATACTCACAGAATCAAGGGGCCACCCTCATCTGGCACCTTTTTCATAATGCTCCTGGTTTTGGCTAGGTAAGGTTGGATTTATTTTATAACTTTTCAGAATAACGAATGGTGCTTCGCAGAAAAGTGTTTTACCGAACTATAACTTTACTATTAACTATTACTTACAAGCATAATGCATTTGCAAGATAAGTATTAAACTAGATAATAACTTACACAAAAGTAGTATCTCACTCAACAGTTGAACTACGAACTGAACTTTTAACACTGAGGTTATTTAGAGTAAGGTTTATACATACAGTATTTCTTCTGCGTTGTTATTTAGTTTAAGATTTCTCTGTTACTTTACCTTTTTCTTGTATCTACTATTATATAGATAACTAAAGGAGAGACTAAAAATGGAAATAAATAAATAATAGTTAGTGATAAATAATTACTAAGAATCTTGTACTCTATGAATAAGCTTTACCTTAACCAGTCAAACTATTCGAAATGAACTAATTTAAATTGCCTTTAAAAAAACGTCTTAAGTCAATTTGAACTCTAAACTACTTACGCTCTTTCAATATTAAGCTTCAGCAATGGCTTTATTATGAAAAGGCGTAAGTACAACCAGCATTCAATACGGTTGTGCCCTTTTTTGAGGAATTGTGCAATTGTGGTGTCATTATGAACACGTGTTGTTTGCGAAACAGTGTCTCTTTATAGCAATGGTGACTAGTACTGACCAAGCAATTGGGAATTTCTATGATTATGGTATTGCTATTATTGTACGGGAATCTTCGATAGCTACTATAGCGAGGACAAAAACACAGCAGCTAGACACAAGAATATATTGACAACTGGTAAAACAATAGTTCTTCAAAAAATAGAGAAATAAAACATAGACAATATAAAAAGTAATATAAAAACTCCTTAACATCATCCCCCCCCGTGTAGCGTAGCTACACAGCTTCTTGTTGGAGCACAGCCAGCTTCCTGGTGGGCCTCCTCAGTATGCCGCCTTTGGTAGCAACATCAGCCACTCGGACAATTCCGTCTCTGCCCGGATGCACTGCCAGAATCCTACCCATTGGCCAAACTCCTCTCGGCATGTCTGGGTCAACAACTAGTACGACGTCGTCTATACCTTAACGTTTTCGTACTGGGTTCCGTGACGCTTCTTAGGTTTGAGGCTGGGCAGGTACTCTTTTAACCATCTGCTCCAGAAATGCTCTGAAAGCCGGAGAACTTTCTGCCATTCTTTCCTCAGTGAGAATACTCCGTCATCCAGGTGAACTGGTAACTGCTGATTCGAGGAAGCTCCAATTAAGAAATGGAATGGTGTAAGAGCTTGGCACTCCTGATTTTCAGTGACGTATGTCAGGGGCCTCGAGTTCACTAGGGCTTCTGCCTCTAGAAGCAGGGTGTGAAGCAGCTCTTCTCTAGGTGCTCTTTCCTTTAAAGTTGCTTGAAGGGCAGTCTTTACCGTCTTCACGAGCCGCTCCCAACAACCTCCCATGAACGGTGACGCAGGTGGTATAAAGCACCACTCGATCTGCTTGCTGGCAGCATATTCTTGTACCGCACTGTTATGAAACTCAGATAAATGGCGGTTAGCTCCAACAAACGACGTGCCATG
Organism: Apotomis capreana; assembly: GCA_947623375.1. Taxonomy (NCBI): domain Eukaryota; kingdom Metazoa; phylum Arthropoda; class Insecta; order Lepidoptera; family Tortricidae; genus Apotomis; species Apotomis capreana. Next base: position 1,385,490 of record OX392515.1, on the reverse strand, counting down.
GTCGGACAAAATCTTAAGCGGCAGTCCACGACGTGCAGCAAAACGACGTATACTCATAATGGCAGAATCCGCTGAGAGACTAGTGACGATCTCAAGATGTACTGCTCGTGTCGTCATGCAAGTGAAAAGAGCAATCCATCGGTTTTCTCTCCGGCGGCCGACTGACACTTCGACGGGGCCAAAATAATCTAGGCCGGTGTTCGTAAAAGGGCGTGTATGGTGATCAAGGCGCACGTCCGGCAAGTCACCAGTAGGTGGGATTTGAGGTGATGCTTTTCGTTTGATACAATAGGAGCATCTTCTTGCAATCATGCGTACTTCGCTACGGCATCGAAAAATCCAGTAATATTGTTTAAGTTCGTTAATCACCAGTTCGTTAAACGCATGTGCAGCTCTCACGTGGTAGTGACGTATAAGAAGACGTACGACAGGATGACGGCCATCCAAGATAATAGGGGACGTGGTGGCGTAATCAACGTTCTTCATGTGCTTTATACGGCTGTCCAATCTGAGCAGGCCATCGTTGTCGAATATCGGGCAGAGCGGGTGCAGTTTGCTAGACCTGGGCAAAGGCTTGGCGTCGTGGAGTAATGCGATCTCTTCACCAAAGCTATCAGACTGTGCTCTTTGCAAAATGGCCACTTCAGCCTTTCGGACCTCTTCAGCGGACAGTGGTAAGACCTGGTTGGAAGAAGCGTTAGTAGCATTTTTGGAATTTGGAGTGTTATGTGCCAAAAGAGACCGAAACTTGTGCGCGCACTGGAAGACGCGCGCGGTCGCGTGAATCAGACGTAGCCACTCACTAAAGCGTGAGGGGTCGGGCACAACCGATGAAGGTTTATGCAGAATAGTTAAACCTACATGTACCTTGGACTCCTTGGAGGGTTTCAGTTCTTCCAAGTTAGATGTAGTTTCAGACGAGCGCAATGGTTCTTTAGGCCAATCACAAGATGGCAGTAATAAAAAATCTGGTCCAGAGAGCCATCGCGTCAAGTCAATGTCAGAATCTTTCAATCTCGTCGCGTCGTCTGCGACATTCAAGCCACCTGGAACGTATTTCCAGTCATTGACGTTTGATATTTCCGTGATTTCTCCAACGCGATTCGCTACAAATGGCTTAAATGTTCGCGCATCGCTCCGAATCCAACTCAGAACTGTAGTTGAGTCTGACCAAAAATGAATTGAATTCGGTTGGATATCATGACCGGTACACAAAGTATTGGCAAATCGAGCAGCAATAAGGGCTGCTTGGAGCTCTAAACGTGGTATAGAAGCGGGTTTCAATGGGCTGAGGCGTGCTTTTCCACCAATGAGAGACAACTTCACAGGCCCGTTCGAAAATGTGAAACGCCAGTATGCAACGCACGAGTATGCTTCTTCACTTGCGTCTGCAAAAACGTGAAGCTGCCTATCACTAATGCCCTCACCCTGGAATCCGCACCTGTACCAGCGAGGAATTTTGAGGTTTGATATCATAGCCAGTTGTCGAGACCAAGCCAACCATTTTTGAATTGCATCTGGGTGCAGCTCGATATCCCAATCAATACCAGTTCTCCATGTCTGCTGGAATAAAATCCGACCCTGAATTACCAGCGGAGTTAGGAGGCCAAGAGGATCGTAAACACACATTAAATACGACAATACCTTACGTTTAGTTAGTTTCTGGTTTTCAGAAATTGGGGAACCATTGCGGAAGCTAAACGTGTCGCTTTGAGGATGCCAAATAAGTCCTAAAGTCCTGACAAAGGTTTCAGGCCCTACGTGAATATTATCGGGTGGAGGAGCGCGCAAATCTTCAGGAACATCGGTAAGTGCGGATGGTACGTTGGATACCCAACCTCGCATTTCCATTCCTGCAGCTTTGTGCACTGTCACTATATCAGCTGCGAGTTGTGAGGCTTCTTGTGCGTCATCCAAACTACCCAGGAAATCGTCCATATAATGGTCATGGATGACAGCTTTGGATGCTGCGGGGTATGACTTCTGCAATTCTTGAGCGTTGCGATTCTTGATATATAAAGCTGTGCACGGACTACAGGCGGCGCCAAAAATTACAGAAGTCATCCTGTATTCCGTCAACTCACAGCTGGGAGTCTCTCTCCAAATGAACCGTAAAGCATCGCGGTCCACCTCCCTTATCCTGATTTGAGGAAACATTTCCTTCACGTCAGCTGTCATAGCGATGTAACCTTCACGAAAACGGAATAAAATATGCAGCAATGGTTGTAAAAGATCAGGTCCGGGCAGCAGAAGCGAGTTTAAGCTGACACCCGAAGTTTTCGCAGCTGCATCGTGTACTACACGAAGTTTTTTCTTTTGTGGATGTACAACAGGAAAATGTGGTAAATACCACCGAGAAGTTTTCTGTATATCGTTTAAATTTATAGTGTCTCGGTAGGTGTCGCTAGGGCACTCCTCAGCGTAACCTTTTCCTATCATGTTGTTTATAAAATCGCAATAACCTTTTTTGAAGTCTGGGTCGCGAGTCATGCGCCTTTCTAGGCCCAGAAATCTTGATAAAGCGTGAGGATAGCTGTCAGGTATGTTTGACGTATCCCTGCGCCACAAAAGGCCGACTTCAAACCTACCTGACGGCAGACGCCTGGCTGTAGTGTCTAAAATGCCTAAAGCGTATTTATCTTCATTGGAAACGGTAGTTTCAGGCTTAGATATACCTATAGAATCAAGGCTAAAATAATCCTTGACAAGTTCGTTCATGGCGGAATCGCCACCGTCGTCAACAGAAACGTGGTTTATGAAATGCACAGGTTTTGTCCAGCTGCTGGACCTTCCGTGGACAGCCCAACCTAAGGCCGTGCGTGTACCTATTGGCTGACTTCTGGAACCTTCACGTACCTCACGGCTAACTGTCAAATACCAATGCTCAGCACCGAGCAAAATCTTAGGCGTTGCATCAGAAAATGTAAGTTCATCGATTAAATCAGTTAGATGCGAATATTTAGACAAGTCACTTCGAGTGACAGTTTGCGTAAACAACGAGAGTGAGTCCATAGCCTTAGCATTATTTACCAAAAATGTCTCGGAACAATGTTTACCTTTAATGGAAAAACTCACATGTTGAATAGGTTTGTGCGTTGACATTCCGGCGACTCCGTCAACTTTGATTGACTCCATGGGGCCTGAAGCTCCTATTTGACGTGCCACCTCCGAGTCAATCAAGGTCGCGGAAGATCCGTCATCAAGTAACGCAAAAGTGTCATATTTTCCGCAAGGGCCGCTCACTTCTACTGGAACTACCTTCAAGTATACACGTGTCGGTGTGGGTGACATATTGCCACTTGTGTGTGATTCAGTAATGTTAGATATTGTCACAGTTTTATCAGTGTCGTTGTGTTCGCTTACGACGTTGTAAGAAGGAGTCGAAGACTGATCAGCAGTGCGGGACGTTTGCGGCGTCGACGGCGGATGCAGCAGCGGGTTATGGAAGCGCTCACATCCGTCGATACCACAGCGACCAATCCTACAAGTCTTCCAACGATGGTTTTTCGATTTCAAACACTTATAACAAACTTTAGCATCGCGCAACCAGCGCCATCTATCATCTAATGTCAGAGCCTGAAATTCTTTGCAATCAGTTAGTTTGTGTTTTTTATTACAGTAACGACATAAATCAGCATTACAACCGCGTGTCGATGTGACGTGAACATTTTCACGACGTGTAAAATTGGGTGTAAAATTGTTGCCGACTGTACCGGGTCGTTTGTTGTAGTCTGACATAAAAGCACCAGGACGCTTAGCGTAATCAGGAACTAAACCAAACCTATTGTGCTTCACAGCCTCCACGTCGAGGAACGCAGACAATAATTGTATTTTTGGTATAGACTGATCGCTACGATACGCAAAATCTTTCCACTGACTGTACAATATAGGCGTCAATTTACTCAACACGGAGTGAAATAGTTCTACTGAATAAATGTGTTCTTTCTGATCTAAATTGTTGATGACAGCTATACAGTTACGTAGTCTACACGCAAAATGGTTCAACTCTCTTTGGTCAAAGCTTAGCTTGGGAAGACTCCGCACGAGGTTGATTTCATGCAGCACGATCATCTCGGGAAGCGCGAACGTCTGCTCCAGCATGTCGAGCACTTCCTCGGGACGTTCGGCCGTGTACAGCAACGACGACACGCTCTCCAGGGCTTGGCCGCGCAGCGCGGTAGTCAAGCGCACGAGATTTTCTGCGGGTGTAAACAAATGTTGAGTGTTGCGGTAAGTACGTTTAAACATTAAAAACTCGGTAGTTTTACCGCTAAACGGAGCAAGTTCCAGCTTATGCGAACATGTGTGCGAATAAAAATTCGGTTCGGCTTGTTTTGACATTAAAAAATCTTTGTTGTGATTTGTGTCAACTGACGGCCGTGTAAATGACATCGCATTTTTTTGACATCGATGGTTGAAATAATTGTTGCGACTTGTCATTTATTGGAATTTCAAATGTCACGGGTTTTTTATAAACATTGGGCCGAATTTCATGAATTTCAGGTTGATTCAGCGATGAGAAACGTTCAGTATTGTACTGAAATTGAGTATTATTTGTTGTGTTTCCCGGAATATCGTAACGAGTGTTATTCTCTCGCGAGAAATATGTTACGCTCGAATCGTTTACGATATTTCGTTCGGTAGTACTACGGGCAGCGACTAAATTTCTCGCGGGTTCGGGAACCATAGCAGTAGCATCCTCTTGCGGCAACAAAGGTATAGAGAGGTCCGCGTTTTTATCGGTAGGATGACTACCATGGTTCACGTCGTGAACCCAAGATGCAGTACGAGAATATTTACTGACCGAGCGTGTGGAAGCGTCGTCGGCTTCCTGCGCCGCCAATGTGGCTTCTAGTTCAAGCTCTTCAATTTGCCTCACCTGTTGAATGAGCTTACGTTCGTGCTCTAGACGTTTTTGGGCGAGCTCCTGCTCGCGTGCGATGTGTGCGAGTTGTTGTTCGCGTTCGACACGTTCTCGTTCCAGTTGTTGTTCGCGTTCGAACAACTGTTGTTCGCGCTCGATGCTGCGGCGGGCCAATTGTGCCTCCGCGGTCAGTCTACGTGCCCTTATTGTGGCCGAGGACCGCGAAGACCCCGACAAGCGCGACCTGGAACTTGGGGAAATATTAACGTGTTCCGCGCCCGTTGCCAAGCACTCGCGAGGCGTCCCGGGGCCAGGGTTACGGGGCGCGGGTGTAGCAGTGGCATCGGTAACAGCAGTGTCCTGTTCTGTGGACTTACCGAGCCCACCCGCGACGGGCAAACCTGACTCCGAGCGAACCTCGCTCGCGCCGGTTTTCAGCGTCCGCTGCTTTGTTTTTAATCGCGTGTTCATCTAAACCGTGAGAAGGACCAAAATGTACGGGAATCTTCGATAGCTACTATAGCGAGGACAAAAACACAGCAGCTAGACACAAGAATATATTGACAACTGGTAAAACAATAGTTCTTCAAAAAATAGAGAAATAAAACATAGACAATATAAAAAGTAATATAAAAACTCCTTAACAATTATACAATTATTTTAATAGTTGTATGTATCCGGCGAAAAGCTGAACCAATACCGAAGATCTTCATCATACAAACAAAGACAGACAAAAGCAAAGGACAAAGACATCAAAAACAAAGGTTACAATAACGACATTAGGGAATATGCACGAAGTTAAAAATCATTATTGTTTTAGTTTTCCTAATTCACATCATCATCCTCCTAGCATTGGTCCCGTCTTGCGACAGGGTCCGCTTTCCTACTTTTTCTCTTCCACTTCGCTCTATCCTGGACATCGTGTTCTTCCAAACCGCAGTCGTTCAGGTCTTTACGAACGACATCGAGCCACCGTAACTTGGGTCCTACCTCTTCGCCGAGAACCCGGCAAGGCAAGACTGAGATAATAGAGCATATTGCCGACGTACTCTACAGGTCTTCTTTTGACATGTCCAAACCAACGAAGCCGACTCTCCTGGAGCTTATCGGCGATGTCCCGTACTCCGAGGCTGTTTTCCTAATTCACATACCTACGCTAAATTAACTGAAAAATGCACATACTAAGGGCGCGTTTCCGAAACTACTTCTGACACCATCATAAAAAAATTGTGAACAATTGGACATGTTTTTCTGTTTTTTTTTTTCGTTCTGTAAAACTAAATTCAATCGAAGTCTTCAGACTTTTTTTTTTATAATGTGGGTACACCACAATTTTTATTTAAACCATGAATACAAAGATCAAAGCTGTGGTGTACCCACATAAAAAAAAAATGAGACATTACATGTTTCATAAAATTATAAAAACAAACAGCGCCCTCTCTCGCTTGCTCGTTCACCGCTGTAAAGTGGTGCGGTAAGATGTGAATATTAACGTATTCACATAGAGGTCGCTAAGGTGTAAAAACCTTTCAAATAAACAGTGCAAAGATCGACACACAAAGCATAAGGAAAAATTCGTCAGGTCTACGTGGAGCGAGGGTAGCGAAGTGGCTAACGCGCTGGACCGGTAATCAAGAGGTACCGGGTTCGATTCCCGGTCCCTTCCACCAGGTAGCTCCTTTTTCAATTTTTCTTTAAGCTTTGATGTTTGTATTCATGGTTTAAATAAAAATTGTGGTGTACCCACATAAAAAAAAAAAAATGAGACATTACATGTTTCATAATATTATAAAAACAAACAGCGCCCTCTCTCGCTTGCTCGTTCACCGCTGTAAAGTGGTGCGGTAAGATGTGAATATTAACGTATTCACATAGAGGTCGCTAAGGTGTAAAAACCTTTCAAATAAACAGTGCAAAGATCGACACACAAAGCATAAGGAAAAATTCGTCAGGTCTACGTGGAGCGAGGGTAGCGAAGTGACTAACGCGCTGGACCGGTAATCCAGAGGTACCGGGTTCGATTCCCGGTCCCTTCCGCCAGGTAGCTCCTTTTTAAATTTTTCTTTAAGCTTTGATCTTTGTATTCATGGTTTATGAACAGTTATTATTAAACAATAAACTTAGACGCAATATTTTAAATGTCACATTGGATCGTTTTGCTAAAATAAACACCTTATTTTTTTTTATATGTCGCAAAATGGCTGTTTTACACTTAGTAGCTCACACGCGCAATGTGATGTCACATGGCACAAAGTTTTTCGATTCAACATTTTTAATGCTGAATAAACACGTCTCACTTTGACTCGCATTTCTGAACTTTCTAGTTTCCTAATGTCAGTAGTCAGTATGAGACACATAATTTTCACGAAATTCTTATTTAATTGGTTTATTTTTTATTGCAAATTCCCTACTATGTTTTGATTCAGACCAGGTTTTAGACAAAACGTGGCACGCAGACAGGATCAAATTGAGCGTAGGTTTAAGCTCATTGCAAATAATATAACCTTAATATCAAAAAATAAAAGCTTTTAACTTGCCGAGACATTTACAATGATCCCAAACTTGGCAAGGTTGCGTAATTTTATCACAGAGTTCCTATACCCAATTGAGCACCACACGGATCTGTCAGCTTGAGTTTCTTTCGGCGTTTCTTCTCAACAGTGGTCTCCTCTGGTGAAATGTCGTTAGACCTTGTGGCTTACTTACAGAATAAAATTCATCGTCATCATCAAACCAACTCCATGGATTGAATTGTCGTCCAAGTAACGCAGGTATACCGAAATTTCACGTGAGTGTAAACCGCGTAATACAATATATAATTTATTAACCCCCAACAAAAAAGAGGGGTGTTATAAGTTTAATAATAATTACTTTATTGTATTTTACTTTTTATATAAATTTATTGTAAAAACCCTAGCCTAAGATACAAGACAAATAAAGGAATAATAATAATAATAATAATTTCTTTATTTCGGACAAGCAAGGTATCCATAGAGTGTTAGTAAAAACAAACAATATTTATATAATATTATTTATTTATTTATTTATTTTTATTTTATTTTAATATCTTAATCTAGTGTTAGTATTTACAGATTCATTGGTTATTTTAGTATGTCAATAATCACATTTAAATAAAACAATTTAAACGGATTACATCGCGCATAACACCATAGCATAGCGCGTTTAACATGTGTATCTGTGCGTTTGTGTATCTGTGTGTCTGTCTGTCAGTGGCATCGCAGCTCCTAAACAGATGGTCCGATTTGAATGGCTATTATGTTATAATAGATTATGCCTATCCGATTTTAATCCTAGCGGTTTTTTTTATAGGCTTGTCTGTCGGGATGATTTTTAGCTAAGTTTGGTGTTGTCAGGGTTTTTTATAATTTTGAATTTAAATTATTGCCTCCAAACAAGTAAAAAAATAAACTTACCTTACGAATTCTAAACATAAACTAAGTAAGTATATATATTTTAGTATAATTTGTTATAAACCTTGGATGTTCGTATAACGGCTAAGTTAGCCTTATCGCCGCTCCCGACATCTGTAATCTAAACTAACTGCATTAATTTAGATCAGGTGTGCGATACATCGTAAGGGCTCGATTAAGTTGTCTGTCTTCACGTCAGTACCGCACACGACTGGCTAAGGCTGGGGCGGAGTGACGAGCGGAGCGGGCAGCGGAGAGGGTCGCGAAGCGTTTGAAAAGCGGCTGGCCTGATCTGTTGAATAAGATGTATTGTATATGTCTTCACATGGGAAGGCTGGGGTGGAGTGACAAGCGGAGCGGGCAGCGGAGAGGGTCGCGGAGCGCTTATTAAGCGGCTGACCTGATCTGTTGAATAAGGTGGCTGTCTTCACGTCAGTACTGCACACGGCTAGGGAAGACTGGGGCGGAGTGACGAGTGGAGGGGGCAGCGGTGAGGGTAGCAGAGCGAATGAAAACCAGATGGTCTTCTCAACAGCGGTCTCCTTATGAGAAATGCTGGTAGATTCACAATCTGACCTGTAAAAGTGGCCTTTTGGACTAGTTATTGAATAAATTCTTTCATTTCGCTTCACTATTTCATTTCATTTTCGTTTCATTTCATGTCTGGTCTATTGAGAAAGTTGTATTATTCAAGTCAGTATCGCACATGACTGTCCACTTTGTTGGGAGCCTTTCCACGCTGCGTCTTCTGGTACGCGGCTGCCACTTAAAATCGGTCATCGATTCTACGAGCAAGGTGACAACTGCGAACCGCGCGCGGTTCGCAGTGGTAAGGCAGCTTCCTACTAAGCCAGTGGTCCTGGGTTCGTACCAGTTTTTCCGCCCGAAATATGATACATTGAAGCCTGTTAGAACGCACGTTATGACCAAATTCATTTTATGTTTGAGAAAAATATTAGATTATAAGAATTACCGCTGTTCTACATCCACTACATCCGCTCCATAGCATTAATTTGATGAATCTCCACCTGACCGCGCGTTTAACGCCATGTTGGTTTTGGTCCGCAGTAATTGATTGCCCTCCTATTATTTTATAGGTGCAGAACACAATTAAGTGTACGCACCGGCTACTATTCGGCTTTTATGACGTGATAAAAGTAATAAACATACGCGAAATGTTACCAATGTAATTGCGTATGTTCGAACCCCGAAAAATATTTGTCTGATGAAACTCGAATATTTGTTCATGGATCTTGAACGTTTTCTATGTATTTAAACATGTAAGTATTTTAAGTGATATGTATTATTTTACTATTTTTTAAATAAATATATCTCATAGTATGTATATCGTCGTCTAGTGCCCATAACCCAAGCCTACTAGAGCTTACTGATCGATTTGTTTGAGGTTGTAAACTTTTTTTTAGGGAATATTTAGTACATTATGATACGAGTGTGCTATATTGGCACTCGTTTAAGGCCATTTTGCAATATAAAGCTTAGTGAGTAATGAATAATGATCAATGTACACGAGTTTTCAATACACTTGCAAGGAAAAAGCAAAGTACATTGAGTCATAATTATATTCAAACATATATACATACATACATACATTTGACGACGCGGTTGGCGCAGTGGTTAAGCAACCGCCTACTGAGCCGACGGTCCCGGGTTCGAATCCCGGCAAGGGCAAATATTTGTGTGATGAACACGAATATTTGTGCCTGGGTCATGGATGTTCTATGTATTTAAGTATTTATTTATCTATATAAGTATGTATATCGTCGCCTAGTACCCATAACACAAGCCTTTCTTGAGCTTAATTTGGGATTAGGTTGATTTGTGTGAGGTGGTCTGATATTTATTTATTTATTATTTACATACTCTTTTTTTATTTTTGTTTGATGGCCATATTGTAACATTCGAGCCCAATGTTTTCGCGAAGGGTTAATATTAATAATAACGTCAGGTTGTCGTAATCGTAATGTAAAATTGTAATAGTGCTTATTCGTAAGCCTAAGTAATTTATTCGCTTACAGCTTCTAAATATCAATTTACGCTGATTTAATTAAAATGGCGTCACAAATTTGTTTACTTAATTAATATTTGTATGGGTTCTAACTATTGTTTTGTAGATCGCACACGCAGCGTATTAGTATGGCGAAATGAGATAAAGGGGAGAGACTTGTGTCGATAAATGTGTCGATACACATGCCGATGATTTGATATCATCAATCTAACCAGGACAGCTGGTATAGGCATAGCACACTCAACTATGTCTTCTTCAATTTAAGAGCTGTGTCGGTGTAGCATTCGCCAGCCGTTTACTTTACTTCTTGGGCTTTCTCGTTCACTTCTTGTTAAGACATTATTTTAACATTTTCTTTTATTTGCTCAAAGTAATTTCATCTTAGCCTTTACATCACTTTCCCTCGATTTTTCCTTCTATAATATTTTTGAGGAACAAGTCATGACTTAGCATATGCCCTATCAAATTTCCTCTTCTAGTTTCTATTATACTAAACTGTATTCCACACATTGGTCGGGTGCATCACCACGCTTCATGAGTTCACGACTATGGCGTCGAGTAATACTAGTGTTTACACTTAAAGCAAAGGATAAAACACGCGTTGTATTTTTTGTAAAATTCGACGCCATAGTCGTGAACTCATGAAGCGTGGTGATGCACCCGACCAATGTGTGGACGCTTAATTTTACTACTAGCTTATGTCAAATTTCATACTAAAATTGTCAGCTAATTTAGACATTAACTGTAAAAAGTGATTGTTAAATTATCGATGTAGTACCTATTTTACCGATGTCCTCTCACTATGTACCTACCAGGTCTCACGTGTTGAATTACGAGTGTTTACAGATTTTTAAGGCTTTGTTTTGTTCATTTCATAAACATCGTCACTAGCCAAAAGACGGCCAATGCTACCCTTACGAGTTTACAGTGACAGTACTCGCTTGTAGTTCTACAAAGGCCAGGGGCGCAGTACTATTCTCCATACAAATCGTTTACGCTGTCGCTAGTGAGGGATGCGCCAAAGTTCACATAATTTTTCAACCCCGATTATTGGAACTCCGAAAATGTTTCTCATAAAAATTTTCATCATAATAGTCACTACTCATACTTAGTCACTCTTACTACCGATCATAACTCCGAACCATTTAAAATCATAATGTAATTTATCATAAATATCTCTAATACTACTTTTTGTTTTCATACATTTATTCATCATAACTGTTTTTGATCCTATTTTTCACTGTCATAATTTTTTTAAGCAGACTGGTTTCTACTCATAAACTTCACTATCATATATTTTATAAGTATTTATTTGTACTCATAAACTTCACTATCATATAGTTTGTACACTGACTTGTGTTGACTTATAAACTCCGACATCATTATTATTTTTTTTATAAATAATGTGACTTACATTTACATTTAATTTCAAACCCCCACGACTTGTTTTAAAAGTATTAACATATTTTTCCTCCATATTGATAAAATAACGTATTAACACTCAGTTTAATTCTAACATCTCACTAACTAACGTTATTGCAACCTGGAACCCGTTTTGCCCAACCACGTTTTGTTCAGCCACGTTTTCCGAGTCCGTGTGTACTATAGAAAATTATGCAATGGTGTCAATTTTGCCAAGAGTTCGTTATGAAGAACTGCGCCAAAATGGAACCTGGGTCTAAAACCGAAAACTGTAGGTTAGGTTAGGTTCGTATTGTGACTACTTATATAGCGGAGCGAGCGAAGCGAGCGGAGCGTCAAAATGTTTGCATGCTAACTTGTATGTATACTCGTAAATAATCTACTATTACATCAAAATTCAATAAGCAAATGCATAGCCAGGATGGATTAAAAAAGAAACAGTATTTAGTAAGTAAGAGTATGCTAATGCCGTTAGGAAGAACTGCGCCAAAATAGAACATGTGTCCGAAACCGAAAACTGTAGGTTAGGTTAGGTTTGTATTGTGACCACGTATAGCGGAGCGTCAAAATGTTTACATGCTTGCTTGTATGTATACTCGTAAATAATCTACTATTACATCAAAATTCAATAAGCAAATGCATAGCCAGGATGGATTAAAAAAGAAACAGTATTTAGTAAGTAAGAGTATGCTAATGCCGTTAGGAAGAACTGCGCCAAAATAGAACATGTGTCCGAAACCGAAAACTGTAGGTTAGGTTAGGTTTGTATTGTGACCACGTATAGCGGAGCGTCAAAATGTTTACATGCTTGCTTGTATGTATACTCGTAAATAATCTACTATTACATCAAAATTCAATAAGCAAATGCATAGCCAGGATGGATTAAAAAAGAAACAGTATTTAGTCAGTAAGAGTATGCTAATGCCGTTAGGAAGAACTGCGCCAAAATAGAACATGTGTCCGAAACCGAAAACTGTAGGTTAGGTTAGGTTTGTATTGTAACCACGTATAGCGGAGCGAGCGAAGCGAGCGGAGCGTCAAAATGCTTGCATGCTTTTTGAGTCATAATGGACTCGGAAAATATGGCTGTACAAAACGTGGCTTTACAAAACCCCTACTCTTGCAGCCGGCCGAGTTAAGACGTATCGTCAGTGCAAAACGATAGATACCCTCAATGATAAATTATAGCAACAATACAAATGTAATCAAAATGTTTCGACATCAACAATTTTAATATGAGTAGACTCCAGAGTTCTGTTTAATGTTATGATTTACAATGTTTATGGATTTTTATGGTTATTATTGAAAGAAATATGAAAAGAAGCATTATGAATAAAAATGTTATGAAGAAAAACTGTATCGATGTTTAAATGTTATGATTGACAAGTTTATTGTAATTTATAGTTCTGAATAAAATAAATATGAAAATCAGAATTATGACTACACACATAATCTTAGTGACGATATTATGAATTACAATGTTCTGAAAACTGTATGTTATGAACTCGGTTAGTAGTAGTACAAATTTATGACGGACAAAAGTATGAAGTAAAAAATTCGGAAGAGTGATGATTCTGACTACAAATCGGTAGTAGAAGAAAAATTCGGAGGATCGATTTTATGTGAGCCAATATGGACCCGCTAGTGAGCACGGTCACGTTAAGTCATGATACGGGTAACTGTACAGTGTACGTAGGCCTCCCCAAAGGGCGCCACCATTACCGGCAAACGTAGCGTCACACATTATCCAAAGAAAATCTGTATTAAAATAGGTTTCTTTGACAATTATAGTGTATGGAGTAGTAGCCTAGTGGTTAGGGCATGCGACTTTCAATCCGGAGGTCGCGGGTTCGAACCCGGCCCGTACCAATGAGTTTTTCGGAACTTATGTACGGAATGTCATTTGATATTTACCACTCGCTTTTCGGTGAAGGAAAAACATCGTGAGGAAACCACCTAAGCCCAACAAGGCCTAGTTTCCCCTCTGGGTTGGAAGGTCAGATGGCAGTCGCTTGCGTTAAAACTAGTGCCTACGCCACATCTTGGGATTTAGGTAGCCGACCCCGATTTGAGAATTCATTCTCAAAAAAATGGGACAAAGGCTAGGAGGATGAGTGTATGGAGTAGTAGGGCCTCGTGCAGGGTCCGTCCGGATTATTACTACCGTCTTGCCTGCTAACCCACCGCCAAACAGCAATGTTCGCATTGTTGTGTTCCGGTGTGGGGGTAAGATAGCCGGTGAAATTACTAGCATAGAGGCATTCTATCTTCGTCCTCCGGGTAGGCAAGCACTTGTGACTCCTCTGGTGTTGCAGGTGTTTATGGGCGACGGTAATCGCTTTCCATCAGGCGATACGTTTGCTCGTTTGCCCCCTATGACATAAAAAAAAAAAAGTATTGCATTGAGTTTATCATTATCACCAATTACCATGCGTTTATGGCTGATATTAATAAACTTTTTATATGCGCTGGGGTGTTCCAGGCCAAAAGTATGCAAATAAGCTTATATTACAGTAAAAAACGGTGATGTCATTACGAAATGAATTACAAAATAATCAAAACTATAATGAACATTTTAAAAGTCAATAATCCCAAATCTGCTTATGACAAATTGCCAGTTCAATATTTTGTATAAGTAGGAAGGCGACATGCAACTTTTTCACGGAGTAACTATATTGTTTATTTATACAATATTATGATGTTATATAATAATGGACGCCTTAATGTTTTAATCTTTTGGGGATGGCCTAATGATTACTAATTTACATTAATGTAAATAACTTCGTTTCCATAATCTTAGCCTGAGATATAACACCGAACTCAAGTGTGGTTTAAACATGGACAAACCGATACTTGAAACGGTATAAGTGTAGTTTATTAATAAGGAATAAAAATCGAAAATAGCTACATATGCTACATTGTATGTCATTGTATGACGCCGGGAAATAAAAGGCACATTATTGTAGTGTAATGGTGACGATGTGAGGGGGAATTTCCGCGCTGTCATCAACGCGCGGGAAGAAAACGCGGCTTAATTGTGTACAACAATCATATTTTCCGCACTAGGGCTTTTTGCTTTCAGTTACGTATTACACTGGTTCTTAGGGTTGTGTTAAATAGTTTTTAATGCCTAGTTATAGTCAAATTTAGTAGACAGGCTGTCAATCCAATAACTAAGACTAAGATACGGATAAATGCTTGAAATGAAATGAAGTAATTTATCCAGTTAATAAGTAGGCCAGAAGGGCACTTTTACAAGTCAGATTGTGAATCTACCGGCATTTCCAAAGAGGAGACCGCTGTTGAGAAGAAAGCCGAAAGAAACTCAACAGTAAGATATTGTTTTGTAAATAATACTTGAAACAGTAAATTACATTTATGTTATAACTAATTACATTATTACACGTAAAGGAAATGTATTGATTTTCCAAGTGTATTCGATTAACTCGCTTGAAAAAGTAATAAAAAAACAATTGTCTTTTGCAACTCGAGAGCAACGAACGAAAACGAAATTGTCCAACAGATGGCGCCAGGCTGGTAACCATACAAAACAAAAGGCGATCCCAATTAAGATTTTTCCTGAAATCATGACCCCTCTCCATAGAAAATTAATTCTCAGTACAAATCTAGAATTAATATTTGTAATTTTAAGTAAGTAAGTAAGTCATTATTTATTTGTAAAACATAGGTAACATAACACAGGATGGTACAGAAGTACAAATAGTCTCACTATGTTTAGCCATTTGGTGGCATACAAATATTTATGTAAGCATGCAGCATGCATTACTTATGGCAGTCACAGAATATAAGTACTAATATTTTTGATCATTATAATCTAAGTATTCATTTATTGAATAAAATGCGTTATCTGCTAAAAAAATAAATAATAAACTTTTAAATTGTGGCATGTCGGATTGTCGTATAGATAGATACAGGTAGCTTATTATATAATTTCGGTGCCATGCCGAATGCACTTTTAGCTAGTAATGCCGTTTTCAATGGGATAGTATTAAGTCTATGTCTCTGGTGGATACTTTTAAATACAGCAAACTGATTAATATTGTTCTTTACATACATTACAATTTCAAAAATATATAAACAAGGCGTAGTTAATATTTTCAATTCAATAAAAATTGTCTTGCACGTTTCTGTTGGTCGTAACCCATAAACAGATCTTTGGCATTTCTTTTGGGCCTTAAATACTAAATCTCTGCCATTAGAATTGCCCCAGAATATAATGCCGTATCGAAGTGTAGAAGTAACATAGGCGGTGAGCACTGCGCTGTGACTATTTTGCGAAGGTTATATAGGGCATATGAAAATATATTTAATTTTTTACAAATAATGTCAATTTGGTCTTTCCATGTTAACTTATTATCTAGATTTAATCCTAAGAATTTGGTATTGTTGGTTTCTTCAATGTTATAACTATTTTATGTCACTTTTAAATTAGGCATGTGGTTAATTCTCTGATAGAAGTTCATTATTAAAGTTTTACTTAAATTTATGTGCAGATTGTTGTAGTTAAGCCAGTCAATAATAAATTTTAATGCAGTATTTATATTATTTTCGCATGCATATGGATAATGGTAATAGTATAGATATTCCAAAATGTATTGTGGCTTAAGGCTCCTTGTCCGTTCAAAAATGCTAATCGTTTTTAAAAGAAAAATCTCTATAATCGAACATGTTTCTTAGCATAATATTATTTATCTTACTACCTACCTACTTGCTATTGTTATTTATTGGTGTATATTTGAAAACTACAGTTTGACTTTTTCATTGATAATTTTTGTTCCAAATTGGCAAAATTCACGCAAAAGCATGAAACGGTAACGAAAGCATGAAACGGCAACTCAGGGAAAAGTAAATTTTAAAGGAAAGTAACTTTTAAGTGTGCTATGACCAGAATTACATGGCCTATTTATGAATGAATTACGCAGCCCATAGTACATTGAAAAGGCGATATTACCCTGTCCTTATAGTTATGAGTACAGTATGACGAACACACGAACTATCACGACGCCAGACGTTAAGGGGTTAGCAGCTTAATTGAAATCTGGCCGGAGCTACTGACGTGAACACTTTTGTATAGGAAGCCTGAAATTTTATTGTAGATGGGTTTAAGATGTAGATGCGTTTGCTATATGAGGTACGTTATAAATATATTGACGTTTAATACTTTTAGAAAGGACTTGTAAAATAAACGGCTATGTAACTAAAACTGTGAAATCGGACTTATAAATATAACTAATACTAACTATATTGTAAATACTTACATTATTGTAAAATTTACATATAATGTGTTTGTGCATTATGAATGAATAAGTATGAGTAAAGCATCGCAGCAGGTTCCTGGCTCCGCATTTCACCTTTGTTCGTTAAAAAATCGTTGCATTTTCGTAGCCAATCCAAGCGGCACACATGCATCGGTTGCTTGTGGCAACTCGTTCCACGACGTGTTGCGACGCATTTTACAACAACAAGCATAATATAGTTTTCACACTTCTCTCATCAAACCATCGCACTATTATTCTGTGCCAATGTTATACAATGTACTTGAATGTTCGTTAATTTTGACATTGACTGTGTTGTTAAGGAAGACCAGGATGAATTTTCCAGACGCAGATTTTCACGTCACTATGATGTTACGTACAATAACATACTATGTATCTTATAAATTATTTACTCATTATTTCAGCGTTTTACATTTCATAAATAGTGGTTTATCCGTCAGGAAAATAGCTCTTTGCTCCCTGGTCTATCGCATCTGCAATAAATTGCATCTATCCCGAAGAGCTTTTAAAGCTCTGAAAGTTCACAGTGAGCGTATGAGCTGCGTCTGACAGCCCTATTATCAATTAAACACGTGCAGCCTTAATCGAAGTTATTGTTAAAAACAATATTGAAAGGGTGATTGGTTTTCATACAGGCCGTACTGAAGCGGAAATTGAGGGCGGAAATGTGATTTGCACTTGTGGGAAAAATGACTTAGGCTCGTTGATAGTTTGTCAAAATAGTGTGTAATACTGCCGTTTCGTACGTTATTCATTACAGACTTCAAAAATGAAAAATACGGTTGGACGGTTGTAAATAACTAAATAAGTAAATGTGAGTTATGGGTATTGTCGCTATATATAACTATGATTTATAATAACAAATCATAGATCAAATATTGGAAATACAACAATTTGGTACGGATACACCCATCCGAACCAAACTGGGTCAAACATTTAAAATCTTCACATCAATAGCCCAATCTTTCGAAAGCCCAGCGGAAACCGGACCGTTCAGAAACTTGTAAACACAACACTTCATAAAAGAACTGACACGGAAGACCGCATCGCGCCATATTGATTTATTACCCACGTAAATTTAGGAGGGACCCATTAAAAGTAAATCAAAGTGTGCACTAAATCGTCAAAGCTTACGGCACATCCAGCGTAACATGAGCCGTCTCAGTCCTATAAAGTTCCACTTTCCGCTCTAGAGATGCAGGCGTGGAAGGGGAGGACGCGTGTTTTGTCAGGATGGCCGTGTCGGAGCATAGTACTGCGGTACCCCGTACCACATAGACCGCATTTGTGCAACGAACATTTCGTGTATGCGCGCCGCGTAGAACATAAATCGGGGACTATAAAACGTTTCTTTTGGAATAGGTTATTTTTAAGTTTATGATGAGGCGATGATGTAAGGAACTTACGTTTGCAGTCGTAAAATTGTAAAGAAATACACTTTGTTTTGAAGACATTTAAGTTTGTCTAGGACTATGTTGTATGCCCTGCTAAAAAGGAGATAGTCTGCAATACCTGTAAAGATTATAGAAAAGTGTACCCTACTGCGAACTAATTATGACTTAACGTATTATTCTGAGCTCTGCGTTTATAACTTAGGGTGTGTCTCCACTAAAGCGGAGTGTCTCACAAAAGTGAATCGACCAATCACCTGAGTTGAAATTTGTATCTCAGCTTCACTTTTGTGATTGGTCGATTCCACACGGCTCCGCTCCGCTTCAGTGGAGACGCACCCTAACTGATGTCGTCGTAATATAAAAATACTGCGATATAGAAATTGACGTACAGCTTGCTTGTCCCAAAACTAGAATTAAAAAACCGGCCAAGTGCGAGTCGGACTCGCGCACCGAGGGTTCCGTACAAACAATTATCCCATCTTAACTGGCCGGGTTAAGTTGTTGTTATACCGGGAACAGAAATACATCATCTGTGAAAATTTCAATTGTCCCACTGTCACGGTTCATGAGATACAGCCTGGTGGCAGACGGACAGACAGACGTACAGATGGACGGACAGCGGAGTGTTAGTAATAGGGTCCCGTTTTTATCCTTTGGATACGGAACCCTAATAACTAAAAAATACTACGATATAAAAATTAACATACAGCTTGTTAGTCTCAAAACTAGAATTACCTAAATTAAGCAACCGTCATTATCGGACTAAGAATATCATAAGTACGAGTACCTAAATACGCCTGTTGTTTACCTCTGCCTGTTATTTTAATGTATCTCATGTTGTGTTGTATATTCCTTGATGTTGGAGGTGTGCAATAAAGAGTATTTGTATTTGTAAATAATATACAAATCAAATCCGCCTTAATTAAATGCAACCCTAATTCGCTATTGAAGTACAGTCGCCCAGTTTCCAGGACTATTCACCGGCGGTATTACGTACAGTCAGCGGGCGCCGTACAGGTATTTTCAATTAGCACCGCCCTAGGAAACAGTTCACAAACGCATTTACCCCACGGTCGAAATAGAGGTGTTCATTATATTTAGTTTATACATTTATTGGTTTCGATTTTACACTACAGGCTCATATTAAGGGATGTTTCCAATTCTGTCCAATAAATCTCCTAGATTCTCATTAATCTCTGGTCTGAAAATGTTTGAAATATTATATTTTTACGTTTTCAACCCCTATATTCCGGCCATATTGAAAATTGTATAGCTACTCGTATTTATCGAACCTGCTCACAAAATTTCACGAGAATTGGCTGAGATATACGACCTGTAGGCGAGAAATGCCGTACAACTGGATATCTACATTATCGAGGCTTACAACAGAATTATTGCGTTTTTAGGGCTAGGTAGGAATAACCCCCTTATTCCTACTTTTTGTATGTAGTTAAAAAATTTAAAGATGAAAATGTTTTTTTCTCACCGTATAAATTCGGCCGTCGTACGGAAACCTAAACGAGGAGTACTGCTTAATAGTAAGTAGTAGTAAAGTAGAATAGAATTATTTTATCTAGGAATGAGGGGGGCTATTCCTAAATAAGTGTTAAATAAGTGTTAAAAAAAGTTAATTAGTTAAGTAACTAAAAACTACATGTTAAATGCCTACAATGTAAGGAAGAGCGGAAACCACCCAACACAGGCTTGTTTGCTTACCGGGTGGCTCCATCACCTTAGATGATAGATTAGTGTGTTTTATGAAATAAAGAATTTTGAATTTTGAATAAATAAACATAAATACTATATTTCTAGATTAAATAAATTCAAGATTTTTTACAATTTCATCCATTCCCCATTGTACCAAGATCACTTCGTAACAAATCAAGCAATACGACATAGTAAACAACAGGCGGTCTTATCGCTAAAGAGCGACCTCTTCCAGACAATTTTTGAATAGTTTGAATCAGCCGAAAGACGTACACTGCTGTTTTCCACATCATTCGTGGTGCGTCTCATTCAGTATTTCTGCAATCCTGCCAGATGGTCCACCGTTCTAGGGACCTTTCCACGCTGCGTCTGCCAGCGCGCGTTCGCCACCCACGCACCTTCCTACCCCAATCACAAAACAGATAGGTACAGAAATCAATCTACATACAAGCGCGCTAAAGCAAACGCACAGATAGACATTGCTCACGCTTGACGTCAAGCGGATGGCACTCGCGCTCGTACTGGTCTGAACTGGTCCGAGATATCGTATCCGTGAGCAATGTCTATGTGTGCGTTTGCTCGAGCGCGCTTGTATGTAGATTTATTTCTGTACCTATCTGTTTTGTGCCCAATGGCTATCGATTGGCTTATCTAATTGTCTCCAAGACATTCCAAGAATTTTCAATCACCAAACATTAATGTTTCATGCTTATAGTTTAATAAGGTATAATGCAATTAATGGAAACATCACTTCGTAGCTAATGAAGCAATACCGTAGCTGTTTATAGCGGGTGCGCGGGCGGCAGCACAAATTAATCAAAGGGAAATATTCATGTCGACACATGCCATGAAATTATAATAAACCGGCTGGCGAGAGGGCCGAGGGTTAGGCGGCAGCGGGATGGTTTACAAGGGATTTCAATAGAGCACCTATTTTCAGTGAAAGTCTAATGACTAATGTTTTTGTGTTTAGATTTTTTTTACCTAGCCTATAGTGTCCCACTGCAGGGCAAAGGCCCCTCTTTTTGATTTCAGCAGGTCCCTGTCTGACGCTTCCTCCGACCAGTTGCGGAGGAATGCGTTCATGTCATATCGCCATCCCCGTCTTAGTCGCCCATTTAGGGGCATTGGTGGCTATGCTGGCCCATCTTTACGGGTTCATACGGCAGACGTGGCCTGCCCTCCCACTTGAGCCTGGCTGTTTTTGCTGCTTACGTCAGATGCGTGTTTTGGAGCGCAGCGTGGTGTTCCGGACACGATCCGTCGTTTTCAATAAGTTATATTGTACGTAACGATCTCTGTAATATTTTGACGAATTTGCATCTGACGTTTCGTAGGAATTCACCAACATAAAATACAAAATTAACCTGACTTCTTCTGAGGTCGCTCCCCTGCCCTGCCTATCGTATGGAGCTAACTATATACCCCCACTGAATTGCAATGCTGAACGTTTGATCGAAATATTAACCAGTTTCATCATTATTGTGATATTCATACTCATTTATGTTGCTAATCTGTAGTTCATTGTAACACACAATGAGATAGGAGAACATAAACGTAACATCACGTTCGAAAATTCGAGGTAATTAAATAAACACTTTCTGGACGCGATTAAGTCCCGTTTTCTTATAATGTGTAAAAATCTTGTAGGTTTTGTAATTGTTCATATCCCGCCCATAGCTAACACTTGTACTACCCCCTCACAAGGGTTTTAGAACACGGGTGTAAAACAATACATCCAATGGAATGCCTCTGTCTGAACAATTAGGCTTGTGCGAATTGTGACCCTACTCAAGTGCTCATGCGTCGATACCCACCTCAGCTTCCAATTGCTATTGGAGTTATTGTTTTATTCAGGCTTAAGGTGGGGGTGATGTCCTTTAGATTGACACCTCTCGAGACTGTCTGGTTTTGAGGTGACGAATTTTCATGCTGTAGCTGCTTGGGTTTCATCTTAGTGTGAATGGATTTTTGTAGCGTATGGCTCGGTTTTGAAATTGTTTGCTGGAGCAATGTATTTAAGTATATATTTATCTACTACATTTATATCTACAGTATACATACTTATGTATACTGTCCGATCAATGAATCGCTAGATGGCGCAACGTGTCACAAATACACGGTTCACTTTATAGTGGTTCTATTACAATGTGAGTTTATATTTTTTTATTAATTAACTGTTTCAGGCACGTCACGACGTATTGTGATTATGTTTCAGCACAAATCATCATAAATTTAAGAGTCAAACTCTTGTCGGTGTAACTGATGAAGTATGTAGTTTTCTCCATCTAATCGTAAGTTTAGGTATCTAATATTTAATATGATTTTTGATAAGAATTATTGATAGATTAAGGCTCACTACGTTTACCCGCCGTGTCCGACGACAGCGACCCCGTCACTTATTCTTGTTCGAATTATGAAAGGGTTTAATGTGTCCGCAAAACAAAACTTTGACTCCGACTAGCGGCTGGAAGATCTAGATCTCAAGAGACCGCAAGCCTCAACCGAAGCCCTCCTACACGTACACTTACGACCCCGCTGGACTTCATCGCGCCCCTTGTAATCGCATGTGTCGAGTCGTATATATCGGGTCGTAAGGGTCGGGCTCAGGATAGATTGTTCAAGAAAGTAAGTAACACACAAAGTGTTTCTTAATAAACCAACTCATCTACTAGTTGCCAAGACTTGTTGTAAAAAAAAACCAATTTGTTTTGGAATATTTTTATAAATTTACTTACATTTCAGTGAATTCACTAAATTATATTCTAAGAACGATGTTGCTTTCTCGTCACAGTAAGTTCCAAAAGTATTAAAATCAGTGACCAAACTAATCGCCTTAAAATCCGTATTGTTATAATGTGAACTTTCTAAAATTTCACCCTTTATTTTACCAAGTCTATAGTCTCGAACGAACCAAGCTAAGTGTCTTACTAGTTCCCAAGGGAGGAAAACAGGCACTTTTCAGCCTTGTTCCCATGTGAGTAAAGTTCTTGGTGGGTGTAAAGAGTGGTTGGTCTATCTGTCCATACAACAGATGTTACGAACAGACGGTTTATGGACGACTGGAGTTTTGGAGCAAGTTTTGTAGTGATGTTCGGACTTGTTCCTAGTTTTCTGGAACTAGATGAGTATTCAGAGCCTTGGATGATCAGATATGTAATATGAAACTTGTATAGAATAAGAAATTGGCCACGGGAAAAATGTTTAGTTAACAGTTTTTCAAGTTTGGATTTCGCCTTTTCGTTCTAGATTTACATCTACTTTTAAAATGTTTACAAGACAGTTTAACATTATGAAACTTCAATCATAGAGACTTTACATTTCAGGTCTAATCAATATCTAAACATTTGTTAGAATATTTGTGTGATAAATTAAATTGTAAATAATCATAAGTTGTTTGAAAAATAATAATATATATGTAGTATGATTTGTACGTAAGTTTTTGAAAGTTTACACGATTTTCACACATTTTTATATATTACTAGCGACCCACCCCGGCTTCGCACGGGTGCAATGCTGATAAATTATGCATGTATTATACATATAAACCTTCCTCTTGAATCACTCTATCTGATTCGCAATAAACGATATGAATATGAATATGAATATCTCTTAAAAAAAAAAAACGGCCAAGTGCGAGTCGGACTCGCGCACCGAGGGTTCCGTACAAACACTTTCCATCCCTAAGTGGTTAAGTTAAGTTTGCACCTGGTATGAATAGCGCCCCATATAAATTAGGTGCAAAGTTAGGTATTAAAATATTAAAAAAAAACTACTTACTAGATCTCGTTCAAAACAATTTTCGTTGGTAGTTTTTATAGTAGTGTACATCATATGTTTTTTTTAGATTTTTCATTTTCTTATTTTAGAAGTTAGAGGGGGGGGACCAACTTTTTTCCACTTTGGAAGCGTCTGTCACGCAAACTATTCGGTTTAGAAAAAATATATTTTAGAAACCTCAATATCATTTTTGAAGACCTATCCATAGATACCCCACACGTATGTGTTTGATGAAAAAAAAAAATTGAGTTTCAGTTCTAAGTATGGGGGGCCCCCAATATTTATTATTTTTTTTTTATTTTTGCATCAAAATCTTAATGCGGTTCACAGAATACATCTACCTACCAAGTTTCAACAGTATAGCTCTTATAGTTTCGGAAAAAAATGGCTGTGACATACGGACGGACAGACGGACGGACAGACAGACATGACGAATCTATAAGGGTTCCGTTTTTTGCCATTTGGCTACGGAACCCTAAAAACGCATCAAAATCCGTTGCGTAGTTTTAAAGATTTAACCATACAAAGGTATATAGGGACAGAGAAAGCGACTTTGTTTTATACTATGTAGTGATAGTGATAGTGATAAAACATAGGCCGCTGGGGCCGACGAGTTCCTTACTTGGAGACCACGCACCGGAGAACGTATGCTACCACAAGGTAGACTGATGACTAGTTAAAGGGCGTTGGAGTTCCTAAATGGGGGCAACACAGAACCGGTCATAGTAACGTTCTTTGAGCTTTCCTATGTCCAGCAGTGGACGTCTTTTGGCATATCCCACTAATAATATGAAAACTAAAGTTTGTGTGTGTGTGTTTGTTACTTCTTAATGTCAAAACGGCTGAAAGGATTTGTAACAAATTTGGAACAGACATAGTTTACAACCTAACTTAGCACATACACTACTTTTTATCCAGATAAAAACATGGTTCTTACAGAATAATGTATGCGCTTTCCACGCTTTTCGGATTTCTCCCCAATATCAAAAAATCACGGTTTCCGCCCATCCCTATCCAACTTTGGCAGTTCCCCGGCGTTCGTGAGTCGAAATTTTATTTAGCAAAACCTTTTTTGAATATTGAAAGTTCGCTCTATTGACTTCTTACAAGTTTGTCTTTGACGTTTATTGATTTGAAAACTATTTGGTGTTACTCTTTGGTGTGTCTACGGAGGAGTTATTCCAAGTTTCGAGTTGGTCAAAGTTAACAGCTTGAATGATATCAACAGGGATATGAATAGAATAGGTTTTTGAAGGTCAGATGTGAGTTCAGAGACCCACACAATACCTGACACAAATCAATCTAGTCCCACAGTAAGCTCTAGTAGGCTTGTGTTATCGACAACTAGCCGACAATAAACATACTTATATAGATAAATACATACTTTAATACAAATAACATCCATGACCCAGGCACAAATATTCGAGTTCATCACACAAATATTTGCCCTTGCCGGGATTCAAACCCAGGACCGTCGGCTCAGTAGACCACTGCGCCAACCGCGTTGTCAAAATTTAAGTGTCTCGTCTGTCATATTATTACTGTCGTGTAGTGCCATCACCATCACAACCAAATCACAACACAATCCTACTAGAGCTTAAGGGAGCCTTTTGACTTCTAGAAACTTATTTCGTCGAATGTTTAATTTCACCGAAAAATCACTTCGCAGAATTGTTTGTTCCGTCGTATCGTAGTCATAATTTTTTTATTATTCATACAAATATCATCTTATGGATTAGGATATTAGGTTAGGTTTCTTTTATACCAATCTCAAATAGTTTACGGCTGCAAAGAAAAATTCTTTTTACGCAATAATTTTTCGGTGAAGCGACGAAAAATAATTCTAGGAGTCAATATAGACCCAGATCTTAGTGTGAGGTTGTCCGTTATGTTTTTACCTAGAGTGAAATTGATTTTTATTTTGAAATATTTTAAGATAACTCGAAATATTAGTGTTTCAATCAAACTTACAAATCGATATGATTTCATGAGCACTGTTCTTCAAGTAAACTCTCAATATGAATCGTGATCGAACCGAATAGCAGTCGGGAAACTGGTGGACTATAGTTTGGAACCAATTGCTTAAAAGAATAGGTTTGACATGATCCGGTATAAATTGTAAAATGTGATATTTAAGTATCCTAAAGGTTTATGACACAGATCGCTCTTTAGTTATAAGATCGCCTGTTGGCTTGCCTTGTTAAGAGCAAAGATGGGCATTAATCGATCAATTTTTTTATCGATTATTTATTGATTAAAAAATTCATCGTCAAAATTAATCGCGATTAAATTAATCGACAGAGTGGTCGATTAACGATTAACTAGTCGTCATTTTAATCAAATAAATTTCACGATTAATTCTCGATTAAAAGTTGGAACACGCTCATTTGTGCATTTTACAAAAATACAATATGTTTTGTCATGTGTAAACTAGAAAAAAACATTCTAGTGTGCTGTGAGAAAAAACTTGTTACAGTAAGTAATACAAGGTGGTTTTAAAAGTGCAGTAAGTACTCTATCTCTTAGGTAGAGACTTGAGACTTACAAAAAATATCTTATTTCTTCCTAATACTAATCGAGAGAAAATTAATATAATTAATTAATCGATTAAAAATTTAATCGCTGGATATTAATCTACGATTAACTTGAACGGAATTAAATTAATCGGAACTCGTACGATTAGATTAACTAATCGTATTTTTAAATCGTTAATCTCGATTAAGTGGGTTAATCTTAATCGTTAATCGTTAATATATTAACTTTTACTCATCTCTGGTTAAGAGTATTCCATTCTATAAGAATCATACCTCGGGGGTTTCGTTGCACGAGTGATTTGACACTAGGCCCACAGTAGGCATCAAATCATTAGTGCACCAAAAACGCCGGGATATGGGGTATGATAAGAATAAACAATAGGCTATCGTATAATTAAGAAGCATCTATTGTCTCGTTACTATGTCTATATATCTGGAAACCATTAATTTCAGTTACCAATATACATTACGGAACTTATGTACGAAATGTCATTTGATATTTACCACTCGCTTTTCGGTAAAGGAAAACATCGTGAGGAAACCACCTAAGCCCAATAAGGCCTACTTTCCCCTCTGGGTTGGAAGTTGGAAGGTCAGATGGCAGTCGCTTGCGTAAAAACTAGTGCCTACGCCACATCTTTGGATTTAGGTAGCCGACCCCGATTGAGAATTCATTCTCTACAAAGATATGGGACAAAGGCTAGGAGGATGATGACCAATATACATTACGGATTTTGCAAGAAGCCCTATAGAAGTGTTTACGATCATTGATGATATTTAAATGTTTTGGTGCTGGTGTAGAAAGAAAGATAAGGACGGTATAATAATTATGATAGGTAATTTATGTCCGATGCACAGAAATAGTTGACATAATAGCTATGATTTAACCCCCGACGAAAAAATTGAATTGAATTGAATTAACATGTGTATCTGTGTGTGGCATCGTAGCTTCCAAAGAGATGGACCAATTTGAGTGTGTTTTTTATCAAAAGACTAGTCCGTCGAAATAGTTATTAGTTAAGTATGTTTGGTGAAAATAGGAGTAGTTTCCAAGGTACTCGTATTCAGCTTTTATTGGAACAAGTACCTAACAAAGATCTTAGCCAATATTGAAGCTTAGAATTCCATGTTTTGTAGTTGGTTCTCTTTAGTTTTAGTAGCATTTTCTGTATCACTTATTGAATGAAAGTCTCATGATGACCAGGCACCTGTATCAAGGGTGTTTTAGGTTATTTTCTTCTCCACGTGAAGGTTGCGAATGCCGTCTACTTCTTGTTATTCAACAACATTCAAAATAGTCAAGAATAATAATAAAATACGAAACAATTCCAAGAAATCGGCCGCCTTTTCTAAGAAACTACCTGTTGCTGGACAATAAAACCATTTAAACCCTTGTAAAGAATGGTTCAAATGCAATTAATTGTGATAGAAATATGAACTACATTACTATAAGGTAAGATTTAAAATACATCTACTGAAATTTTGGCTAACAACCTTATTGTCTTCATATAAAACAGTGTAAAAATGCATCATTTTTCCGTGAAACAAATTTGAGCTTATATTTAATGGAAATTGAGTTGAAATTTGTTGAAACATAAAAAAGGGATGCACGTGTTATAAAAAATCATACCTTAGCTTAGGTAAGACCGCGGGTTACTTAACAATAAATCAATATTGAATAATGAACTATGGAGTTTTCTGAAAAAAAAAATGTTTATTAGTCGGTAATTCTTTAAAATGCCATTAGGGTACGTGTATAATTATTATGAGTTTGAATCTAATGTAGTTACTAAATCCTACGCGTTCTGACGATGCTAGTTTTTATCAAATCATTCAAAATCATAGATCTCGCCCTTGCCTGAGTTTTCTTATGCTACCTAAATCTAACTTGAAGGTTTAAGGAAGACTGTATGCAGTTGATTTTGATGTGATGTGGCACATCCTAAGCGACGATTTAATGGTTAGTACATTACTGCAGACGCCGTGAAAGAAGGGCTTGCCGGGTGAGTAGGGATAGTGATACAAAGCCGACAAGCCCTTTTCACGGCTAGGCATGTATAGTGCTTTTTGCAAACATATGCAATACAATAAGAAAAACACCACTCAAAATAATAATTTTCGGTGATTATTAATCTGTTCATCACAGCGATCAACATAGACGCCATGTTACTGTGTTAAAACATATTACTAGCATGCTACATGCTTACTACCTGCATAAATATTTGTATGCCACCAAATGGCTCAACATAGTGGGACTATAATTTTATTTATGTTGAATATTATGTATATGTAATAAATTGACTGTTACCTATCTCTCTCTCTGTTGGTTTTTGCATTTTCATGTGTATTATTGTATAGTAATACTCTTTTGTATTGTACATGTTGCTTGGTTTGTCTACCATTTACATTTGTGTTTAGCACTCATTTGCTCAAAGGTTAACTGGAAGAGATCCCTTAAAAGGATAAGTTCGCCTTTGTACATATTTATTCTTTTACAATGAGTTTTTCTTGTTTTTATGTACAATAAAGTGTTTACATACATACATACTATCTGTACCTTTGTATCATCCTTTATTATGTTACCTATGTTTTACAAAAAAATAATTACTTATACTTACTTTAACCTGACAAAAAAATCATGGCTCCTGTAGGCTGTAGGGTAGGGTATATATTTAACGCGAGCGAACCCGCGGGCAAATGCTAGTAGTACAAGCAGAGATGAAATAGCCAAGAACTTTAGCGTAATGCTAAAACGTGCGTAAGTAAGGCTTCTTCGGCCTCCCACGGCCCAGGCAAGTTGTGCCCTGGGAAGGCTCCTTGGCTCGACACGAGACACGAGTGCGAACACGTGCCCACGACAATCAAATGGTCCCGAAATACTGTCAAGACCTACGAATGTAGTTTTGGAAACTTTGTAAGTTGGCGTTATGGTATTTTTTATCAAACTTGCTCGTAAATCAAGGGTTTACATGCTAGAAAACCGGGCGGTAAGTCGTGGATTACGCCCTAGGGCGGTAAGTAATTTTGGTATTGACTACTATTTATTACTTTTGTTTAATTTCCTCCAAAGTGTGATGAAAAACGTCGTACGTGACTCTGGTGGTAAAGGAATTCCAAACTCGTGTCATTAAAGCCCTCGCCTTCGGCTTCGGGCTTCTAATAGACACTCGTATGTAATTCCTCGTTTACCACCCTTGTTACGTAATGTACTAATGTAATCGTACCTATATTCAGAGAGATATTCCATTGAATATTGACGACGCGGTTGGCTCAGTTTGCAGTACAGCTGCCTGCTGAGGTTCGAATCCCGGCAAGGGCAAATATTTGTGTGATGAACTCGAATATTTGTTACTACATAGTCAACAATCTCGACAAACAAGGCTTTCGATTTTTTCGAAAAAAAAAAACCGTATTCAAATTAGACCATCCGTGGGAGCTACGATGCCAAAGACAGACACACAGATACACATGTCAAACTTATAACACCTCTCTATTTAGTCGGTGTTTAAGTCGAGATGATTCTTAGCTACGTTCGGTGGGGTCTTTTTTTTAATGATTATGGTATTTTTGGTTATTTGACTTATGATTTTTAGTGTATGATTTGAATAATTAGATAATTTTGGTTTTATTTTTGTATGTTATGTCAATTTCAAGTACAACTCATGTTGTTATTGAATAAAAATAAAGATAAAGGTCGCGGGTTTTTTTTTTAATTGGGTTATTATTGGAATCAATTGTCTATGGATGGATCATGGAAAACTTAGACTGCTCTAAAAGATAGAAATTACCGCTGTAGTTTGACATTCTATACATTCATTCACTTCATACAAAGGGCTTCATAGTCGTGATGTCATTTCTGTGTTGAGTACCTACCAATATTTGAACAGAGAAAATAAGTTTAATTAATTGGTGAAAAAGTGCGCTTCAGTGCATTATTTGAAAATTATTGTTTCGTTGAATTATAATCATTCTGATTCTAAAAACAATTCCAAAGTTTTAATTAAAAAAAATCTCATAATTTTCGCTTTGAAGCTTTGAAGTTTCAACTGCAGTGAGTATGCTCATCCCTATTGAGTTGCATTCTATACAGACAACCAATAAAGTAGGTACAGTCCATTGGCGGTTATTGTGAACATCAGAGGAGATAATCTTCTGTAGTGTTTTATTTTGCGAAACAGGCGACTATAATAATTTAATGGTTAAATGCAATCTGAGCGCGATCAGTATTTCGTGTGTGCCGTGCCGTGGCGCCACCACTATGGTCCCACCGGAAGATCAGCGCTGGCTCTCTCGGGAGCTAGCATTATGCTGAGGTGGGACCGTTTCGAGGCACTCATAACATAATTAGCTTAAGTACTTAGTTATAGTTTTTATGTTTAGTTTTTTTTTCTTTGTTTGTCACTTCTCTACGCAATTATGTTTTGTCCCCGAATAAATGTTTTGCTTTCTTTCTTTTTCTTTCTTTTTTAATAGATGAGATATTTCTGAGGCATTCTGTAAATTGCCTACTACTTTCATCCCCAAAAGTTAAGTACGTCATTATTAAGGCTCGTTATCCGTTCAAAAATGCTGATTGTTTTAGACATTTTTCTGTATGATCAAACATGTTTCTTAACATATTATCAATGTTACTAGTACTTAGAACGGGGCTATTGAGATTTATTGGTATGTATACATTTCAAGCCTACAATTTGAATTTTCATTGATATTTTTTGTTTCCAGAACTACGTACTCTACCTAAATGGATGAAATTCACGTAGATAACTCGTTTTTTCAACTTATTTTTGACAGCACCCTATGAAAGCATGAAAGCTATGTTACTATCTAGAACTCAGGGAAAACTATTATTCACTTCAAAAATTTGGTAAAAAATATCAATATATTTGTCTTAATATGGAAAAAATAAATTTTAAAAGGAATAAATAAATAAATAAATATTAAGGGACAATCATACACAAATCGACCTAGTCCCAAACTAAGCAAAGCTTGTACTATGGGTACTAGACGACGATATACATAATATATAAATACATATTATATAGATAACATCCATGACCCAAGAACAAATATTTTGCACAAATATTTGCCCCGGCCGGGATTCGAACTCGGGACCGCCGACTCAGTAGGCAGGTGTCTACCAACCGAGCCAAACGCGTCGTCTAATATAATAAGGCCTCTTAAGTACCTACGTAATCATAAGTTAAACTCGGTTGTTATTAATTTCCATACTTAGGTACCACCTATTTGTTACGTACCGTACCGTACGTCAAATTTAAACAATTCATTATACGCACTACCTATTCCCTATTCCATTTACATGTAAGTACATGTAAATGGAGTATGTCAACGACCCCATGCACCCCATTCAAACCCGATCATACAATCCTTCTCACGTGGCAAATACCGGCCGCGAACAATGGTCCATTTCTGTCCCTCCCATGTACAATTATATAGAACATGGGAGGGTTAAAAGTACTCACTAATAAAAGCAAATTGTAATTTTAATAATAATGTGCACAGCAGTTGGAGTCAAGAAGACTGTTCTTTATCACCCCTACCTGTAACTTAGTTTGTAACTAACAATGTAATCAAATCTTAGATGTCAATAATAACCTATATTTGATTGCAGTATCGAAATGAAACTTGCGAGTACAGTCGCCATCAGATATATCGAAGCATATAAGTCGTCCATAAATATCTGAACACGACTCTTATTGATTGGGCGATACAGTACATGTTCACATACCTATTTATGAACGCCTTATATGCTGCGATATGTCTGATGGCGACTGTACATGTACTGCCATGGTACGGTAAAAAGACGTATCTTACTATGACATCCGTATAAAGATACGACCTTTTACCGTAACACGGAAGTGTAGTTCACGTGGCAAGGTGGTATAATATTGGAGGTGTTCTGATTACGGAAGGTGGCCGTAGGAACTCCTAAAAGACAAATTCATCTCACATTGTTTAGGCTCGTTTGATTTGTATTGATGAGCAATCAACAGTTGTGTAAATGAGTCCTCAATAAAAGCGTGTCTAAAAACAAATATATTTTTAAATATACTATATAAGTATGTATAATTGTATATCGTCATCTAGTACTCATAACACAAGTCTTATTGAGCTTAATTTGGGCATAGATCGATTTGTGCGAAGCTGTCTGATATATTATTTTTTAATAACTATAATTTCAATTATTAAAATCAGTACCGTTAACAATATGTGCTGCCCGACATGATTTCTGGTAGGATCTTTTGTTGAAACAGTCCATTTAGCGCTGCAAGAAGCTTGAGGCAACAAATACGATATTATTTTTATGTACTCGTAACATAAGTAGAATAGGCATCGGTAGACTTGATTCTGAAAAAATAAATAAAACTCCTAAAATCTGAAAAAAAACATTAAAAAATTTCCCCTTGAAGATTAGAATATAATAGAACCAGTGACAATTTTTATTGACTATTAACTTACTTTTAGCGGCATCTAGCTTCCTTAGTATCAAACTCAACTCCTCTAAAACGGTCCCTTCTTATTTAATTCTAAATATATATCAATTCTACATTCACCAGCAATTACATTGAATACAAATTCCATCAATTTCACCTTTATAATCCTTCACGATGATATCTTGAACAGCGTTATAAAATAGAAAAGTACAAATACACCAAGTTCTCTTCTCGTAAAGTTTACACACACTATCACGCACACACACACACACACACACACACACACACAGGCAGTGGACTGTCTGTACTTACTTATTCGTGTCCGCATCTTTGCCCTTTCCAAAACTCGTCCAAACAGCTGATATTTGTGTATGTACAATACGCCAACTAAACTTTAATTCTATTTTGTAGCCTTAAGACTGAAATTACCTTGTCAAAGTCTTACAATACATCGTAAATTGTTTTTTTTTCTACTCCGGGCCATGTGTGAAGTCTTCGTTGGTGTTTACCCTTCAAAGGTTTTAAGATCTGTTACGGAACTCTTGTAGAAAAACGTCGTATGTGACCATTGAATTCGTAGAAGCATGTGGCGTTTTTTATATAAGCAGGCATTCTTTTTACAGAGCCATTTTGGAATTGAGGCATTAGGAATGATGTTAGAATTTAGTCTGAGCGTTT
The DNA here is from genome assembly GCA_947623375.1 of Apotomis capreana. Taxonomy (NCBI): domain Eukaryota; kingdom Metazoa; phylum Arthropoda; class Insecta; order Lepidoptera; family Tortricidae; genus Apotomis; species Apotomis capreana. The sequence goes on along the minus strand of OX392515.1, from coordinate 1,351,905 downwards.
AATTTATAGTATCTGGATTTTATTCGGCCAAATAAAAACTAGAACTCTTTCATTGCCCTATTTCGAAAGAGAATAGTGTTTGGCGATTTCGTTATTTTTTGGTCACCAGCTTTTGTCTCTGTGTTTGTAGCGCTTCAACGGCCCACTTTTCCAGTGTAACTACAAAAATGCATGCGTCGGCCCTAAACGTATTGTAATATTTCCTTTTTACGTCACCCTAGGCCGTAAGTGGGTTTTCTGGCAAAGATCTGGAAAAAATCTCACTTCCTAGCCAAAGCAATACGTAAAACTTTAGACAAACCACAGGCGGTAATTGTAAGTGGATATCAAGGATTATACATATGGATTGACAACCTCATACAAAAGAACGTACTCCAGAAGAAAGCTCAAATACCGTCTTATTTCTAGATGGCGCTGATTATAAGACGTAGATGCGCAATGTTTTATTAAAACACATAATAGATGTCATGGTCGCTAAGCGTTATACCAAAAAGAGACAGCGTGGTATCTGTATAGTTCTTAACTAGATGGCGCTGAAACTACTCGTGTTGATTTCTTAATCACGAATAATCAAGCAGACTGCACGTCTAGCCGGTCTAGCATTAACTTTGACACGCGACTCATGTCGCGCGAGATAGCATCATCCGTCACTATCTCATAGTACTGTACAGATAGAGAGAGGTAGTATATCTCGCGCGAGAAAGAGTACGTGTCAAAGTTATGCTAGCCGTGATCGTTATTGAATAGGTACAGCCAACGTCATAAGTCATAAACGTACGTCCGTACTTTCCTAGCGCTCCAATGATATCATATCTATATCATACATTAGCCAGAACTACCTATACGACAACCCGTTCAGAAATTCGTGGCCATTTATGTTCGTCTTATTACATTGAAATAAGTAGGTAATCAAAAGTTTACCCGATCTCACGGAAAAAGAGAGATGGCAAACTCATTGCGCTGTAATGACTACTATGCAATGAGTTTGACACGACTAATTTGTACGAGAGATTAGGTATACCTATATTTATAATTATTACCCTTTGCATTAAACTATTTTAATTAGGTATTACATAAGTACCCGAGTATATTAATACTACGAGTACTAATACTGGCTTAAATAGTAAATAATACATTCTGCTAGTTATTTTTATTGTATATCTTTATTATGAACAATGATCAACGAAAGCACACCAAAATTTTAACACACTTGAACAACATACGGCACACTATAAAGTTCAATATGAAGAAGTAATTATAAATACTAGTTAAGCCCATTTTATTCCAATTGGTCTTTGGTCAAAATATCTCACTTCATCATATATATACAAAACTCGCTGAATCGCGATTATTTCTGCTTTAATTTGACGTAAGCCATACTTATATAGGTAGCCATAATACGACTTGTCAATTTCAATCTTCTGTACCGTTAAATGCCCCCTCATGTGTTCCGTACTGAAAGAAACTTTAGGAATCTTTAATCAACACTTTAAGCACGCCAAGAATAGAGTTTTCTCTACGAATAGAGTCTTCTTTAAACCTATTTTTTTCTTCAGCATATATTTCTAAGCTTTCGATTCCGTCTTTCTTTTGCGTTATGCCTTTACTACCATACCAGTGAGATTTTAATTCTGGTTTATTGCATTACAGATGATTTCAACTGAAAATTCAAATTCGCATTGCGCCCATAATTTAATCATAAAATTCAGCGCTTTAGATACAAAACTTCAATACTTTCTAAAATTAGTATTTGCTTTGGCATAACATGCATTGAGGTATTATTTATAATAGAGCCACAGACCCGAACAAAATTGTCGAAAAAAGTGGCACTGCTGTCATGTTCAAGTAGATGCCAATAACGCTTATTTATAATTTACAACAACATAATTACTTCGTACAAAATAACTCTTTACTCAAACGATTAAGTGTCAAATTGGCTTACGTACTTATTACCACAAATATTTTACGAGTAAATTAACTTTTTTAGCGTATTCTGACTCATGTCTCTTGTCAAACTTGGAACATGGCACGAATGGAGCAGATTTTAATAGTTTTACATACTAAAAATATTTTCATTATTATTTTATTTAAGTATTAAAATATATTTGTTGTTTGAACTAAATAAACTCGTAAATTGTTAATAACAAATTAAGTTACGTTTTTATTTAACAACTGCATAAAAGGGTCCCGACACTGCATAGAAGGGAACAGTAATAATGACATTATGATCTCTCAACTCGTCTTGTTCTAGTATGTGAAATGAGAGTATGGCAAGTGCAAAATATTAGCATTTTTAACCCTTTAAAGTTTGATGGCGTGGCGTGGCGTGAAATTCGGTGGCGTAGTATGCACGGCAGCACACATTCTTTAGGTGTTCTTGGCGTTCAAAGGTTTAAACTGACTGTGTCTAGACTCTGAGACAAAATAAAACAATGACAACAGAGCAATTTTTTTATTAATTTTTTAATGTAACCTGTAGAATCTGCCTGTAAAAGGCATATGTTCATAACACTGGCTCACTCGCCGCCGCACACATAGCAATGTCATGCGTCCAGTCTCGCCCTCGGCTAGCGTGTAACTAAACGCAGCATCCTATATGAAGTGCGCCTGAGACAGTGTATATCTATTTATGTATAGATACCTACTACCACAAACACTACATCACCATTTTAAGCTTCTTTTGTATACATTGTCATTTTTTAACGTTTTTATTGAGATATTAAAGCTGTGTTGAGTGAAAGACTTTTACGCTTCTTTTGATTAAACATAAAAAAACATATATGATCATGCCGAACGAACACACGAGAGACGAATTATTTGGCTGAAATTATTCTTGACGTCTGTCTCTTACTAAACGTGACCTCAATTTCTCACGTTGTTTAGGATCGCGTGGGAATCTTTAATAAAAAAAATAGGATAATTATTTATTGCACTCCTTTATTAATTTATAAAATATAAAACTATAGCGACTCCTTAGATTTTTGTTCTGTGATGAGGTGCATTTTGTAGGGACAAAGTTAATAATTCTAATCTAAAATATGCTATGATTTTACATAGGATTCGTTAATTAATCAATAGAATCTGCGTAAAAAAGAATATTCCGACCTATTTCTTTATTTTATAGCTGTTATTTCTGCAATTTTTCACTGAAAATTAAGTCATTTTTGAGACCCGTCACGTGTCATGGTCTAAACGAGACTGATCGCTCAACTAATGCGATTTGTGATTTTGCATTAGTTGGGAGGGTGCCATTTTTTCCGTCGGATTGTGTGTCCATGTAATTAATACGTCAATGATAACATGTCATTCATTACCTAAAAAATATAGAACCTATATGAATTTAATGTAGTAGCATGGCAGCACGCTATTTAAGCCTTTTCTTAAACTGTTTAAACTAAGCAATCTTGTCATGCTAACCTTGTCAGAATAAAATAATGTTCAAAACAATGAAGGTTTAGGATTGTCATTTGAAAACTATTTATTAACCAGTCATAAATTTTGATAATAAACCTCCCTTAAGCGGAACGTAAATCGAAAATAGCAAAACTATATTACAATAAGCATCAATCAAAAACTAATGACATTTTCATGACGTTACATTCAAACTGAAAGAGACAAAACATCATTTGACAGTATATCACACTTACCTATAGCACTATGGCCAGTACATGGCCAGGCTTACTTCAAAGGCTTGACTTGAAATATTTCATCCATAATCCATAATAAATACTTAATCAACCATAAAAGCCTTAAAAGCGAAAAATTACCCTCCGTAAAAAAACTTCTCAACATATCAAAAATTGTAAAAGCACAACGTGGAAACGCCATCTATTGTCAACAAGGTATAACATTACGATACTTACAAAACTCTGCAAAAGTTGTTAATTATGAACACCGTTCTATTTCGTTTATGTCGCTACTGAAACGCCGTTTTAATTCATTTTGATACATACGGAGGCATCTAGTTCCCCGACGATAAAATCTTTATCGGCGTACGCTCCTTACTATGAACATCATACTTCCTTACCTTTTATCTTCCTTGGTGGATATGAAAAGGTTGATTCACTAAAATATGCGTAATTAACCAGAAAGTTTCTTTTTCTATTGTATTTTTTGGAAGCATTTTTTTGCAGTCACGTGTTTTGTTTTTATTATTATAATATTTATTTTGATTCACCTGTCCAGGTTTGTGACTGGTATCAAATTTGACACGGTCCCAGCAATACATTATGTGTTATTATTATAATATGGAGTCAATCTGACGATAAAGCAAGAAGTTCATGGCGACCTGTTATAAATAAAACAACCCCATCGAGGTCGGCTGTCCACGCCTGCTGGTCGCTTTCAACCGATTCTGGTAATTTTGTCAGCAGGTTTGATAGCTGTAGATTCTTTATCGATCTACTTTTTCGAAATTATTCAAAATGGCGGGTGTTGAAAACGTGGAAAATCATATACTTATTTCAACCATTACAAAAAAATATAGCGAGATTAGCGAGGTCTAGAATACCCTTACCATGAGCTAACGTGATCGCACTCGCTAGCGGCAGCGCAAACGATTTGAGTATATAGTACACTTTTACTATGTAGAACTACAATTCTCCATACAAATTGTTTACGCAGTCGTGCGTAAACGAGATGGTCACTGTATTGGTAAGGGTACATAGGTCTCAGATCCACTAGGGTTATCGGAGGCAAACAAACAAACGAATCGCCTGATGGAAAGCGCCCATGATTCCTGATTTGTATAAAAACTACATTGACAGTAAATTCTTGTCTCAAATTCAGTGAAATGTTGTATCTAACAGTACTAATTGGGCCACTTAGCCTGCGATGTCATTTTGGCAAACATTCGCAGACGCCTACACCACCCCTCGCCCACCCCACCCCAAAACACATCAAACTTTATATGAAATTTGTTTGTTTGTACAACATTTATTTAATTTGCCAACTCCACTTTCGAGTAAGATTTGATGAGAATAATATTATTCGATTTTCACATGATTTTCGAAATTATGGGTAAAGTTTTGAGATTAATTATTTTATATGAAGTCTACCTACAGCTGTTATAAACAGTTTTGTATCGTATTTAAACGTTGTTAGGGAAGCGAAGGGTGTTTTGGGAATATAATTATATACATACGTGCAATAAGCACACCCGGGGGTTTTAGGGGCAAGAATTATTGGTAAGTACTTTTTAGTTGTAGTGGCGGAAGTGATTAAAGAAATCCATGAGTAAGGCTTTGTGTCCTATAATGTCTTATGAGATTAAAAGTAAAAAATATTAAATATAGAAATACGAGCGACAGTTTGTTTTACAGCTTAGCTGTTCGAAGCAGGAGTTTCTGGAGAAACGCACAGTTAAGGAGTGCCAGTGAACTAAATGGTGAGGATGGAAATGTTATCGCATAAAGGAATAGCGGAAGGAATCGGCAGCACGATTAAAGAAGCCAGAAAACCTCAAACGGAAAACCAGATTATGGGAAGACCGCATGTCAAATGGCCAGATGATATTTGAAAATACTACTGCAGGGTCATTCTGGAATTTCTGGAGCGAGCGAGCAAAATCCTTGTAAAAGTCACTATATCCAGTAGAGAATTAAGACAAGAGTCAGGAAGTGAAAGATTGGCAATCGAAATTGTTTTCTTGCTCCATATTTATTCCTCATAAAACGCGCCATATTAAATCTCACATCGATACTATAATAAGCTTGTTGTTAATCATAATCCTATAGTTATTTATATGTTCTATTCGCAAAAGCTTCTTAACTCACAATTATGATCGTGGTATAAAAAAATCTATTACAAGATCTCGAAACCCCTTATCTCTGAACTCACCATTAATCTTGGGGAGTTATGTTTTTATTTGAGGCCAATAGTGGTTGCCCTTTTAGAAAAAAATACTACCTGTTCGGAGCTACTGACAAATGTATAACGAATCTGGAAGAGTATAGCTTGAGGCTGTAGGACGTTGCTTGGGAGTTTTACTTGTACCCACCAGCTTGGTTTAATGTTTAACACACCTATAAAATGTCTATGAATATATTATAATATACATGAAAATTTATATGAATTTTATATCTTACAACAATCTAGCTACTTCGGAGACCAAGACTGTCTCACCTATTTTTAGCCGACTTTCAAAAAGGGAAGGTATGATTTTTTTATGGGTCACACGCAAATCCGTCATTTATAAACTGATTTGGAAAATTATCGTTTTGTTCTAGAAGAGGCATCTGGTGAAGATCTGACTAGATGAGGAATTAAAACAAGCCCTCAAATTTTGATATTTTTTTTATAGTTACTCGTTTTGTTGTTCTCGGAAATACGAGAAATCATTTATCGTTTTCAACATTACATTTATTTTTTTACAGTTTTTTGATAGTATACAATAAACCTATTTTTAATTTGAACTTATTGTAGAATTTTAACCTGAGCATGTTTTAGTTTTTTATAACGTAACCAATTTGTCTTTCTCCCATACAAATATGCAAGTTCACAAAAAAATAGGCACGTCATGGCGTATTGACATAACGATTGTAATGTACCTAACTGTCGTTGATCGATCAGCCCATCTGTCGTGCCCTGGGGTGTGATAGATTTTGTCTATTTGTCTATTTGTCACACGGCCCTAAACGATCTCAAATACGGACACATTTTCTCAGTCTCTTAAAGTCTTGGCTGCGTAAATGATGCAAAAGGCTCAGCAAATAAAAAGTTGAACGAATTTGAGGACACAGCTCAACTAACATCTCATTTCCTTTCATTCCACAGCCTGGAAGTTTGTGCAAATAATAATCGTGATGCTCTGTTGTTTTTGAAATGACATCTAATCTATTAAATATCATTTCTCTGATGAACAGTAGTAACAAAATAAATAAAAAAATCAAAACTTGTTTTGGCTGCCGCTGCTCCACCTGCCTGCCTGTCTAGGACCGTAAAAACAAACTTAATATCCTGCTTTAAAATTATAGTCATTAAATGCAAGAAATCGGATACAAATATGTCCATCCATTTACCTAGTAGCAGTAGCTATACACACGAATATGAGAGCACACGAACGCCAACAAAGAAGTTTAAGCAGTTGCCGTGGCCGAAAACGGTCAGGAGGATATACTTATATACACACAAACAACCACTAACCTTAAACACAGTCATATACGGCCTTAATTCCGTTCCGTCTATCGTGGGTAAAAATTGCGATTTGATTAGAATTTATACCAAATACACATTAGTCGTAAACGCTCTCATGATTGAATTCTTCTCACGACACCAACTTAGGCATATAGCATCTCTGGCCCTACGGTTGACTGGAAGCTAAGCGCTACGTTTAGCCTTAACAAATGGTTAACATAGTTTGAAAATGATACTCTATGATGTTCCTTTTTGTATAAGGAGGGTCATCAAATATCATCACAGGATTTACAATAGCATCTCTCTCTCCTTGTTCCCTCCTTTTCCTTTATGATTCATTAAGGAGGGAATAACGAGAGATAACAAGATTCATATGTTGCTTATCGTCGGCTGGTTTACATTTTGAGTCAATTGATGCTTTTTAGGGTTCCGTACCCAAAGGGTAAAAACGGGACCCTATTACTGAGACTTCGCTGTCCGTCCGTCCGTCCGTCCGTCCGTCCGTCCGTCCGTCCGTCCGTCCGTCTGTCACCAGGCTGTATCTCAATAACGGTGATAGCTAGACAGTTGAAATTTTCACAGATGATGTATTTCTATTGCCGCTATAACAACAAATACTAAAAATAAAATAAAATAAATATTTAAGGGGGGCTCCCATACAACAAACTTGTTATAGATTATATATATGTATAGGTACGGAACCCTTCATGCGCGAGTCGGGCTCGCACTTGCCCAATTTTTTTAGATTCTATATCTATTGCATCCCTTCCGACTGAGCCAATTTGAAAGCAAGCCTATCCCTTTGCTCAATCGGTCCATCTGCACTTACGAATACGAATTCGTCGAATGAACGATTTGTCTCTTATGTTAAATAGCATTCAACATAAAGTAACAATTTTCTTTACTCCATTGAAATACCAATTATATGACCGTAAAAAAGATGTCTACCTTAATTAACAGTCGCCATAAACTTCCATTACTTCCACAAACGTCCATATTCCTCCAATAACTCAAATGCCCATACAATACCGGGAAGTAAAAAAAAAACATAAACTCAGGACTCCTTACGCACACCAAAGCATAACCACAATTGAAAAACCGATCTTTCCCCACGCAAACAAAGTCTCGTTTTGTAAACCTAATAAAATAAGAACCCTATTTCTTTTAAAAGTTCAAACCATTTCTATCATTCAAAATGAAACCAAATTACCTTTCTAGCTTTGGGTTTAAATTCCGTTTCTCTCAAGTTGTCTCACTTGTGGGAACACACACACATCGTGTTTGTTTATATGTGTGTGATTGCTTGCATTTGGATCTGTGTGCGTGATGAGTTTGTGTGCATGTGTGTGTAGTGTCAGGTAACATCAGCTGTTGCTGCGCTTGCGCTGTCCATATGATCTCAAGGACGGCTTGTGGGTTTTTTTTGGTCTTGTCATAACGTTCTGTGATACGAGTATGAAGAGTGAAATGTTGGACGGATTATTATTATGAAGATATACACAATCTTAATTATGTTTTAGTAGCTTTTTGTGAAACGAATTTATTCATTTAAGCAGAAAAATACATCGAATTTTTGGGTGACTTAAGCTGATTTCACCTGCATTATGATTTACTTATATATTGATTCGTCTTACCTATTATCTGAACCTTCAACTATGAACCTAAAACTATTTATGAAACTTCAACAGACAGAAAACCTGGCTACTCGTAGTAGGCACATAACTCTTGAGCAGGAATGCGTTTGAATATTTTGAACATTTGAACCTTTAGAAAGAGAGAGCGGTCCATAAATCTGTAAGTAATTCATACCTGAAACTGTCAGTTACTGCTATGTGTAATTTGTATATTTTTTTAAGTATGTGGTGATAAAATTAACTTAAAAACCTAGAACTTAAACTAATCTAGTATGTGGTTTTCAAACTTTCATTTTCGTTCCTTGGTCATGTTGATGTTGTTAACGTCGTTTTGTACCTAATAGTATAAACATTATTTAGTTTAGGACTAGATCGATTCGTGTAAGATTGTTCCCAAATATTTATTTATTTCATTTCATACCTCCAACGCCATCTATTGGAGGACTCGAAAGAACTGATTAATTAATCGCATCATCGCCTTGCCGACAGGAAACCGTCGTTTTGAGCCCATAATTTACCGTCGTTATTATAATTGTAACTACTGTATTAATTACACGTAATTCGTCGGCTCTTTAACACAGATTCTACACACAGTTTTGCTATGATTTGGTTTTAAAAGCAACTGTAAAGAGATATACCTGAAGCTCCAGTCACTGTTTTTTTTTCACAGAGCTTTTACAATTAAATTTTCACCAAATTGCATAATAGTTTGTTGGCGAATATATACACTCTTCTTTGTTTTTTCCTGTTACACTGCGTAACTTACTAACTAAGAATTAATCTACCTACACCTAAACATACCTACTACAAACAGCCGAGCAGCACAATAAAATTAACTGTATACCATGGAGTCTAACATAACTTTAAGAATATTTTCTTCGGTTTCCGCGACTGTCACACATTTAAATAAAACAATTTAAACGGATTATATCGCGTATATTAAAACACAATTTTTCTCTATCAAAGTTGCATTAAATGCAACACAACAGAAATTTTGTGCGAACTACGCATTTTATAAAATATTAATTTAAAATAAAGGTGTTCATACATGCCACATGGGCCTAATGTGTAAAGACAGTTACACATGTGCCTGAAGGGCATTTATTATTTTATTTAAAATAACTACAAGCGGTTCACTATAAGGCTTACTGAGGAGAAAGAACCGCCGAAAGAAAACTCAGGGAGGCTCAAATCCATACTAATATTATAAATGCGAAAGTGTGTCTGTCTGTTACCTCTTCACGCTTAAACCGCTGAACTGACTTAGAGCCTTATCACACTTGCGATTTGCGAGCGTATTTTGTATGAAGGCGATCCCGCAGCGTCTTCGCTGCGTCGCTTATTTGTATAGAAAATACGCTCGCAAATCGCAAGTGTGATAAGGCCCTTAGATGAAATTTGGTATGGAGATAGTTTGAGACCCGGGAAAGGACATAGGATACTTTTCATCCCGAATATATTTAGTGTTCCCGTGGGATGAGCGGGTAGCACCGCGGAGCACAGCTAGTAATTAATATACTCGATATAATCCGATTAAATTGTTTTATTTAAATAACTTTAAGATTCAAGCTCTTGTCGGTGTAGCTGATGTAGTATGTAGCTGTCTCCTTCTATCCTGCCAACTCCTTGATTTAACTATCTCTTTTATTTGTTTTATGTAGCTTATTCTTGGTCTTCCCCTGCCTCGCTTTCCTTCAACTTTTCCTTCGATGATGTTGCTTATAAAAGAGTCATATCCTGTAAGGTGACTCTTTTATAAGCAACATCATCGAAGGAGTCATCTTGACCAAACATGAGTTTAAAGGGTTCCGTACCCAAAGGGTAAAAACGGGACCCTATTACTGAGACTTCGCCGTCCGTCCGTCCGTCCGTCCGTCCGTCCGTCCGTCTGTCACCAGGCTGTATCTCAACAACGGTGATAGCTAGACAGTTGAAATTTTCACAGATGATGTATTTCTATTGCCGCTATAACAACAAATACTAAAAATTAAATAAAATACATATTTAAGGGGGGGCTCCCATACAACAAACTTGTTATAGATTATATATATATATGTATAGGTACGGAACCCTTCATGCGCATGTTGTATTAAAAACGGTTTAAACTCACGTAAAAATTGTCAGGAACGGCCCGACATATTTCGAACTCATTTGGAGCTCTTCATCAGGGGTAGCTGAAGCTATCCGTGCTGCTACGCGACTCGCGACCCACTGAGTCGTTACTGACAATTTTTACGTGAGTTTAAACCGTTTTTATAATTATTATTGTCATTATTCTCGTTTCTTCGGCAGCTTCCATGTTTCAGTTTAATTGACTCCGTAAAACGCTTTGATTATACTCCGCCGCTTACTTGGGCGGATGTGGCGGAAATTCGCGTAATTATTGAGAAAATGGATCCTTTGATGCCGCCTGTTAATACAATTTGACGTTTGGCTAATTAACGTAATAAATATATACCGAGGATGTTTACAATTTTGAAAAACATTTTTACTTCGTATAATATTTCACGTTAGCTCCGTGGATATATTATAAGTAATAATTGTATTCTTTATATTGTACCTAATTATTTTTGTTACAACATTTACTTCTGCTGTTTATGTTACAAATATAAACAATTATTGTATATACTCTTAGATTCAAGTAAAAAAATGACATTTACATAATAAATAGATAAATCAAGTTATCAATTACATTTAAATAAAACAATTTAAACAGATTATATAGCGTATTATAATTATTTGAGCCTCCCTGACGTTTCGGTAGCATTCCAGTTACCGTTGTCAAAGGTTTACTCAGAAAAACACAATTTTTCTCCGTCAAAATTACATTTAACTACACATTTTATACCAGTATCTGCAGATGCGTAATATTTCAAGGCATGTATTTAAATATTGTTTTAATATTGGGGAAAGCAGACGTAAATTTTGTAACAAAAACAATTAATTGAAAATACCTCTGTTTTATTAATTGGCTTCTTTTAATGTATCCACGTATCTAACGTGAAATGATACTAGAATATTTTCAAAATTGTACACACGGGAAGTTCTGTCTAGAAATAAGAGTCGATGCCAAGGTGTCCTAATCTAACCTAACTTAATACATATTTCTAACCGTCATGACATAACCCATCTTTACCCGACTTCCAACATACCGAGCAAAATGCCCACCCATCACATCACGCATCAGTCAGGTCACAATCCCTGCACCTTGCCTCCCGCCGAGCTTTTGAAAAAAGAACTCTACGACGAAAAACACATAACCATCCATCTCTCTCCCACCAATACAAACCCACCTAGCCTTCTCTTTCACCGATCTTCTTTTTACCATACCCTCTGATTACGTTACTATCAACACGGCACACACACATGCACGTCGGTTTGTTTAGGTATTGTAGTTGGTAGACGTAAGAAAAAACTTAACCGAGTTTGGTGTGATTTTTCTAACGAATCACATTACGTCTGCGTTAGGGTTTGTTTCGTCTGGAGTTTGATTTCGTTTGGAAAGTTGATGCTTTTAGTTTTGGATGAGGAAAGCGATGTGGGAAGTTAGAGTAGATGAGTTTTTGGGGCTCGTTTGGAAATCAGTGACGTTCGATTTACAGAAACTATGTATTTACTCCTGTGGCATGGAGAGTATGAAGACATTGTCGTTAGTGGGTTTGTATTCACACGTACAAAGTTCGACACACTGGCAGTGAGGGTTAAACAGCCCCGATACAGTTCAAATATAAAGAAAAAGGTGTATACTTACTTCTAATAATTCGATGTTGGAATATTGAAACAACGACTAAACTAATATTGGGTCTGTGTGCTATAGAAAACGCGAATATTTTTTTATAATTACTGAAAAATGGCCTTTTTAGGGTTCCGTACCCAAAGGGTAAAAACGACCCTATTACTAAGACTTCGCTGTCCGTCCGTCCGTCCGTCCGTCCGTCTGTCACCAGGCTGTATCTCAAGAACGGTGATAGCTGGACAGTTGAAACTTTCACTGATGATGTATTTCTATTGCCGCTATAACAACAAATACTAAAAATAAAATAAAAATAAATATTTAAGGGGGGCTCCCATACAACAAACTTGTTATAGACCGTCCGTCCGTCTGTCACCAGGCTGTATCTCAAGAACGGTAATAGCTATTAGACAGTTAATTTTTTTACAGATGATGTATTTCTATTGCCGCTATAATAACAAATACAAAAAATAAAATAAAATAAATATTTAAGGGGGGCTCCCATACAACAAACGGTATTGGTTGCGTTTACTGTACACCTCATTTGTATGGGGCGCTATACATACCAGGTGCAAACTTAACTTACCCACTTAAGGATTCCGACTCGCCCTTGACCGGTTTTATTTACGTTACGTTTTCAACCTCCTCATCTAAACCATTTTGAAAAATTTCAAATGTTTTTTTTCTATGTTCCAAAACATTAAAGTTTATCTATATTTCCGTTTTCGGCGGCAGGTATTATACTGTTTCTATAGGTATATTGTTTTGTTTTCAACCTAAAATGAAATCTCTTGAAAGCACTATTCGTGCATACTCACGCCATCTAGTGTTAAATCACGTAAACAAATTTAACTCGGTAATTCGGTGTTCTGCCTTTTCGCAGAATGAATTTTTGTCGAATGTTACTTTTCACCGTATTTCCACTTCGCAATATTATATTCCCCTGTAGTCATAGGTACATTTTCTACCATCCTAACAATCCCAAATAGTTTACATCATCATCTTCATCATCATTTCAGCCACAGGACGTCCACTGCTGAACATAGGCCTCCCCCAGTGACTTCCAGATCGGCCGGCTTCCCGCAACCTTTACCAGGTCTTCTGTCCACCTTATGGGTGGACGTCCCACGCTGCGCTTGCCGGTGCGGTTTCAGAGAAAGATGCTTTCTACGAAACGACACTTTCTGGCAAATGAACCATTTAACGAAAAATAATTCGGTGAAAAAGGCAGGGATCTGAATTCCCTGTTAAATTATTCTTGGGTTTAATTAATTATCGTCATACTTTCATAATGAGTTCACTGAGCATTTTGCACAAGATTTGTACCTATGAGTTTTTGTTTATCCAAAAACTTTTCTCCGGGATGAAAAGTAACTTTCATCATCCATTAACACATCGAATTCGTTTGTTATGAATGCTGATTGTTTTAGACATTTTTCTGTATGATCAAATATTCATAATAATTATCAATGTTACTAGTTAAAATCAGAACAGAGCTATTGCGATTTAGTTTTATATGTTTGAAACCTACAGTTTAAATATTTTATTGATAAATTTTGTTCTAAACACTACTCGAATTTGACAAAATTCACTCAGAGAACAGTTTTTTTATAACTCATTTTTGACTGAACGCAATGATAGCATGAAATAGGGTATGTTACTATCTAGAATTAAGGAAAAAATATATTCACTTTAAAAAGTTGGTTGACATTATCAACATATTTGTCATAATATGAAAAAAATGTAGGTATAAAGGTAGGCTCTTAATTACTTTACCATAAAAATCTTACAATTTATACAATTAATACAACTATTTAACTTATTTGCATGTAATGTAACATCTGTACTTTTACTGTCCCTGTACCTGTACTGACCTTACATGTTCGTACACACAAACATACATACAGAACAGCTAAATTCTGATCCTAAGCACTTAATAGTGGAATAAAAGTAAACGTCATTCCAGACACACATACCTACGTAGTCTAACTTAATCATAACGTTATTTTTAATAATAATTTTAATAATATTACCTGCAACATGATAACAAGTCATCTCATTTCATTAACTCAAAACTTCACGAGGCAGTATCACCCACATTCCCCTCCGTCCCCAATTCCAAAACGCCAAAAGCAACGTCAGTTCCCCCACTAAACCATAACGTTACGCATTTAAACACTCGGTATAACCTATTTTAAACGCACAACACAGCTGTTCGGTCAGCTGATTACGCACACAGGCACAACACACCCACACATGGGTAGGACACAAACACATGCGCAAGAGTGCGGGTGAAAAAACAGGACTCGTTTGACGGGGCGAGCTTTTGTGCGGCATCCGTTGTCGATGGGGCCAAAGAATAAGCATACAGAGGGTTCGGTTGATTGTCGTTGCCAACTTGCATAATCTACCTCCATAAAGCCAGATTATGATCTGATTAGGACTGATTTAAACTTACACGATTTTCACACATTATTATAATAAAACGGGAATAAATCGCATTAGAAAATGTGTTTATTTAATAACCACGACTTAAATAAACATTTTTTTAACGCGATTGAGTCCCGTTCTGTTATAATAATGTCATTATGACTGGCCAGAAAAATCGAGCTCATATTATAGAACGGTATTTAGAAAAAAACATTTTAAAATAAAAAAAAATACATATCGATATAATCATTCAGTTAGATTAATTTTTCGGGCAATATAGAAACATGGACCTTCAAAATCCTACGATTTATTACAGGCAAAAAGTACAATTACTGTCACATGCAAAAAATTTACTAACCATTTACGCATTTAATGTTCGTTCTTCCTGGATATCTATATCTCTATTTTTTTTTTTTTTTTTATGTCATAGGGGGCAAACGAGCAAACGAATCGCCTGATGAAAAGCGATTACCGTCGCCCATAGACACCTGCAACACCAGAGGAGTCACAAGTGCGTTGCCGGCCTTTCAGGTGGCTCTTTTCTTGAAGGTTTGAAGGTCGTATCGGTCCGGAAATACCGCAAGCGACAATTCATTCCACAATGCAGTCGTGCGAGGCAGGAAATTTCTAGAAAAGCGCACAGTTGTGGACTGCCAGAAGTCTCGTCGGAGACACGGTACAGAGCGGTCGCATCTGTGCAAGCCATCCCGAACGACCCAAAAACGCCACTTAAATCTTTGAGCCAAAACAATAGCCCCACGCGAAATAATAGTCCGGGCGTCTGTTCGTTCCAACCCCGTCATAAAGTTTAAAATTCTCACCGCGCGTTCGACGTTAAACTTGAAAGATTAGTTTAAACTAACCTCCACCGCGTTCCCTAAATACCTCCAAACCAAAACCATCGTGTTTATACATAGTGCAGTGCGTCTAGATAACAAATAACCTAAGTAGTGAGTGCAAATCTAGTGCTGGAGGCAGAAACTGCCGAGTAGAGTACAAAATACAGGAGTAACCACGCTGCGCGCTGCATCAATTACTTACGACACAGCGACCCAAGGAGAACTCGGTGAGCTCGTTCCATTATCACTGCTTACTTAATGTCAATTCGAAATTGAACCATTAAATACCTTAGATATCCGAGTTGAAAAGCTATAAAGATCAGATCAGATAAGCACGTGCCTAACAGACCTCGTCAGGTCCTCGGCAAATTGCACCTCAAAAATTCCCCCGACCTCTTTAAAACCGCCACACTTAGGTTCTATACCTCTACGAAGGATCTGTAATCTAGATGCACTGATCAACTCCAGGCCCTAATAAACTAACAAAGATTATTAAAAGCAGATTTTTATATATAAACTTTACTTCACTAATAATTACATCGCTAAATCACAAATCAATAGAGTCCTAAACCTTTTCTTTTATTAAACTGACCGAAGCGCATACATACATAAATAACCCCCACGAACGACGAACAGCTATAGTCGAGTTCGACGCCAGAAACAACGGGGCCAAGAATTCCAATCCAAAAACGCGGTCTTTTTGCTTCGCAAACACCTAGTTAAAGCTAAATCTCATGGCTCAGTAATTGGCGAAACTAAATCTAACATAAACTGCTACCTATTACCACGCGCCCAACACAACTCCTAAAATACATACACACATTATTATATTATTATACCATCACTTCCAACGCAATTCACAGAATCTCGAAGAAGCTTGGGTTATAAGACATAATCAAACAAAAATATTCTTTGTTACAACCCACTCACAGCAAAGCACATGGTCAGTCCGGCAAACACCCCGTTTTATTGCCAACCAAAGCAGCTCGACATCAAAAAAAAACCCCTTGTTAGAGCACTACGCAACGGACCATTTTTTTATCTAAAGCGCACCGCTTCTTCGAACGAAACATCATCTGGCGGCCACAAGTCACCAAAGAGAGTCTGCCAAGCCATATAACAATAGCAATTAAGTAGTAGAAAGTTGACGCAAGTTTGAAAGTCAGGATATCGATCACAATTGATAACTACCTAAGTCACACTGGAGCACAAAACAACACAGCCGGTGTGCATTAAAAACAAACACTACACCATATAACAATAAGTAAAATACCTAGCAACACACATAAACACCCCCGACAACACCATCCACTAATAACCTAGACTTTAAGCTCTCTCCACAGCGCGCCTCTAGATAGCAGGACACGACAACAATCTACAAACATGGAAAGCAAAACGGCAATAAAGAATATACCCGGAGATGGTAACTGTCTTCTTCGAGCTATCGCCCACCAAATCAACGACTTATTTGGATTAACGCTTGATTATCAAGCAATCCGCAGAGACCTCGCACGATATGCCGATGTAAACCAACATGACCAAACAATGCGAAATGCGAGATCATAAGCAATATTGATGTCAACAAGCCAGACCAAAATGAACAAATTAAGAAATATTTGACTTTGCAAGACCAAGATGAGGTGTGGGGTGGAGCCCAATGTAATAGTATTTCAAGGCACCCCACTAAAATAAATAATACACTTTACCCCTAAAACACCCAGCGACGCGGTAGGCGCCATGGCCTGGTCTACAGTCACAACCACCACGATTGTTTTGAAAACCACCTGAGTGTAAACACGACTAATAACACACAACTCACGCAAGCAGAAATAAACCTAAATACCGGAACGCCAGAGGAGATAGCAGACGCAACTGGATACCGACTGTCACGACCTAGGCCGCACCACCCGGTTCACAACCCAATATATAGAACTAACGTGACAACATGGAACGTTAGAGGAGCAGCTAAACCTAAGAAAAAGCAGATATTGATACGTTACTAGAATCGAAATCAATACACATCGCACGCTTACAAGATTCTCACCTGAAAACCGGAACTCATGAATCCGATAACTACAAATGGAGTGTAAGCGGAAATAACTCCAACAGAGGTCTGGCCATCCTTATTAGGAAAAATAGCGGGCTTAAAATTAACTGGACAAAAACCAATTTGAACAACATGGCAGCGTCAATCGACGTTGATAACAAAACAACATTATTCGTCGTCACAACACACTGGTCAAACGAAACATCAGCAGCCACAAACGACCTGTCACGCCTACTCCGATTAATAAAGCTCAAGCCAAAAAACCCGACCCTAATCGTTCTAGGTGACTGCAATGCACACATCGGGTATAAAGATGCAAAAACACTACGCAACCGTCACCGAATGGGTAAAAACCTATACCATCCAAACAGCAAGAGTAATGGGGAAATACTGACTGACCTAATAAGAATCGAGAAATTCCGATTGGAAACGTCATTCGGCCGAAGTAGCTCTAAAGTAACCTGGCAATCAGGCAGTAAAAAGTCACAAATAGACCACGTAATGACCCAAAACAAGAGCTCATCCAACTTTAGCTTCATCAAAGGCCAGCACACGCCGTTATCAAATCATAAAATCATATGGGGCGAACTGAAACCACAAAAATCGAATAAGACCAACATAAACAAAACCTCCCGAGATAAAACCTCAGACAAATCACAATCCTTCAACTACAAGACATTAGACTACAACATCATGCTCCAAGATAAAACTACAAAAAAGAAATATCAGAACATCGCACAAGAACTGGCAATGGTACAGAAACGCACAAAAGAAAACCCACTCCAATGGCAAGAAATCATGGAGATAATGAAAACCTTAGCGAAAAGAACAATCAAATTTCATCCAAAGTACAAAAGAACGCAGAGTAGCGCTAGCAAAACTGCAACAAGCAAAATTCAGGAAAACTCTACGCCCAAGTGACGTAACTCGAATAAACAACCTCAGAGAATGCAGACGAAATCTACAAATAATTGAATCAACAGAAGACGAAAGGGAATGCAGAATATTCTTTACGGGGCTGGCTTACCCATCCGTCAAGGAGGATGAAAATCACCTACGACTTCTACAGGCACACGAGCTCAAGGCAAGACAAAAATCAAAAAACACGTTTATCCCAATGTCCACATGGGAAGAAGAGCTTGCTAAGTCAGAGGGCCCAAGCATTGAGCAAATAAATACAAAATACCCTGCCGGAGACTTGGACACAATCAATCCAAGTACCGCTACCAAAAACAACGAACCTAAAATCTATAAATGACTACAGACGAATCTCTATCTGCAGCACGGGATACAGGATTTACGCTAATCTACTACTACTGAGACTGGATGAAACCATTGACGACCTCGAAAGCTACCAGGCAGCATCTCTGAAAAACAGATCTACCGACGGTCACATGTTTACTCTACGCCGAATTCTAGACGAGGAATGGAGAGCAGGAAAGAAAACTTTTGTCCTAGCAGTCGACCTAGAAAAAGCATCCGACACAATTGATCTCAACGCCATGAGGGACATATTATGCACGCGAACAAACAAGGCGCTAGCCAATCGTATAGTTAAAGCCGCGATGAACGAATCTACCTGCATCAAGTGGTTTGGACAACAAACTAGGTGGATCAATAAAGGCAAAGGCGTCAAGCAGGGTTGCCCTCTCTAAACGCGACTATTCACCATCGTAATGGACGACGTGTTCAGAACACTAGAAGAAGAAATGCCCTTCGTAAAACTCAACCAAGGCGAGGAAATACAGTTACCGATTATCTTAGCTTTTGCGGACGACGTGATATCGAACGGCCTCCAACAACTAAATCAGATTTACGCGAAGGCCAAAACCTTTTTCGAATCAGTGGGTCTAAAGGTGAACGAGACAAAAACAAAACTCCTAGCACGAGACCCAATAAACGAAAACAACAGAAACTTCATTAACCTCACCGGGACAACAGTTACTCCAGTGAACGAAATCCGCTACTTGGGTACCTACATAACCTCCTCCCGCAGCAGAAAAAATACGATCAACGAACGGAGCAAGCAAGCGATAAGAAATGCAAAAGCAGCCTATATGTACTGGAGGGAAAAACTATAACCAAAAGGATAAAATGCCTTCGACTATGCTACTACGGACACATTCTGCGACGCCCAAGACCCCACTTGCTGCATTCCGCGTACCGGCACAAAGCACAAAAACTTAAAGTTGGCCGACCCAGCTTTACATGGGAAAACTTGTTCCACCAGGATATGCAATACTACGACATGAACCCCTCTGAGTGGGCAGAACTTGCATCAGACAAGTACATCACGGCAGCCCAAAAAATCTACCAACTACAAGAAACCGACAGCGAATCGAAGGATGAAAGTCAGACCAACGAACAGGAAACGTGATACCCGACGGCTATCCGGTGAACACGACAAGCAAAGACGCCAACGAGAGCACGCGACAACTCACCAACGCTCATCCCCGATGCTCTACCCCACCTCACCTAACTTCCAATATTGGCTCAAGGTTGCATAATCGGCTGATTGTGGTCGACCGGTTGCGGCTAGTCGGCCCTCCTATCCCATCCCAGAGCGTGTCGCTCCTTATAAATCTGTGCCCCCTGGTGTATCCGGCTTGTCCGGGTCAGGCTACGACCTGGCTGGGTGTGGTGCCTATGTTCATGTTCATGTTCAAGCGCACAGTTGTGGACTGCCAACCATCTAAGTGGTGAGGATGAAAGGATTGTCGCGTTGAACGATGGCGGAAAGAGGCGGCAGGAATCAATCCGAACAACTCCTCGGAGCACTCCCCGTTATACAAGCTTTGCTTTAAGGTTATCTGAAAGAAATCCACTATAGGGATAAGTTTGCCTTTGTACATATTTATTGTTATGTTACATGTTTGTTATTTGTATACAATAAAGTGTTTACATACATAGGTAATGTTTATGGAAATCAAGGTCATGTAGGTACTGAATAAAAAGTCAAATAAGGACTGACTCCTCTGCCAATATCTTCCTCTATGTGGTTCCAGGTAACAATATTACAAATTCACTTCTAAACTGTTCGTGCTTTTACATTTCACGCATGTTGTCTGTCATCAATTTAGAGGCAAGTATGACTGATTGCGCACCTTTCTTTTTGGGTTATATTGTTAATAGTAATCCTCCTATTATCTCTCGTTATCGTTAAAACGGGATCATATATGTTGATAAGCAGGTAATATTTTTAATAGAGCCAAAATATAATTCCATAAATAAATAAATATATAAAACCTTACACAAATCGATCTAATCTCACACTAAGCTCTAGCAGACTCGGCAGGCACAGATATACTAGTTCATCACACAAATATTTGCTTTTGCCGGGATTGGAACCCAAGACCGCCGGCTTCAGTAAGCAGCTGCTTCACCACTGCGCCAAACATGATGTGACGTTGTGCCGTGCCAAGTTGCGAAGTCATCATCATCATCTAGCCTCCCGAAGAACGCCATCATTACCTGTTCTGTGCCGCCGCATCCAGCGGACTCCATCAATCATCACCTGGTCATCAGACCACCCTATCTTCCGATGAGTTCCACTGTAAACACATACGAGTTCCACTGTAGAATTCTTTGGGCTCAGTAAGGCAGCCCATGACAAACAGAGACAGAAGATGTGAACGATTATATGTATATCTCAAGCAAACCATCTAGCCAGGTAGTACAGACTTTGAGAAGCTGGTATAGTAAGAATTCTTTTTTGAGGCCCAATTACTTGTGAGCCCTATTTCCTTCGACTTAAGATGAATTTCGCGTACAAGGGGTCTGCACTTTTTAGGGTTCCGTAGACAAATGGCAAAAAACGGAACCCTTGTAGATTCGTCATGTCTGTCTGTCCGTCTGTCCGTCCGTATATCACAGCCATTTTTTTCCGAAACTATAAAAGCTATACTATTGAAACTTGGTAGGTAGATGTATTCTGTGAACCGCATTAAGATTTTGATGCAAAAATAAAAAAATAATAATAAATATTGGGGGCTCCCCATACTTAGAACTGAAACTCTAAATTTTTTTTTCATCAAACACATACGTGTGGGGTATCTATGGATAGGTCTTCAAAAATGATATCGAAGTTTCTAAATTATTTTTTTTCTAAGCCGAATAGTTTGCGTGACAGACGCTTCCAAAGTGGAAAAAAGTTGGTCCCCCCCTCTAACTTCTAAAATAAGAAAATTAAAAATCTAAAAAAAACATAATATGATGTACATTACTATAAAAACTACTAACGAAAATTGTTTTGAACGAGATCTAGTAAGTAGTTTTTTTTTAATACCTAACTTTGCACCTAATTTATATGGGGCGCTATACATACCAGGTGCACACTTAACTTAACCACTTAGGGATGGAAAGTGTTTGTACGGAACCCTCGGTGCGCGAGTCCGACTCGCACTTGGCCGGTTTTTGTATTTAGTTTCACGGGACAACTCTGGGGTTTAACGAAGAATAAAGATTATGGCATTGTTTAAACTAGCAAAGCGGCCTTAAAAAAGAATTTCTACTATAATTATGGTACCTATATACAATTTAAAGTATGACAAAATAGAATATAAAGGATAAATAAATAACGAATTATAAGTCACACTTATTAATCTCTTCGTAAACATATTAAATTTATCCACTTAACATTAGTAGTTTTCTTGATTACTTTTTGCATCGCCTACTCATCTCATTTCATTTATATTAATCCGCTACCCAAAGGTTGTCTGGAAGAGATCGATTTTTAGCGATAAGATCGCCTATTGTTTGCCTCTATTGTAATGTTAAGTGTCATTTGTATTTGTATTTCTTTCTTCTTGAGGTGTGCAATAAAGAGTATTCTATTCTATTCTATTCTATTCTATTAAAAGTTGTTGGGATTCCCGTGTCAAAAACAGCTCATTGAGTTGACGCCGTGTTTCAAACAATTGTAATAATTACTAAGGATGTCGTGCTCTTTTAATTGTAACCTGTCTCCTCTGACATGCCGTGACAGTTACAGGACTTAGTGATGAACCAGCTACACGCCAAGCGAAATAAACGCATTTGTATATTTAATGCTCCTACCTTAAAACCTCAACCTGTTTGGATACTAGAAGGAGCCCGGAACTTCGTAAAAGTATTTTTTTTATACTGTAGTCGGGTCAAAATAGAAAAACATATCCTTTAACTATTTTGGATGTCCAGCTATCCATGTACCAAAGTTGGTTAAAATTTGCCCAGCCGTTTCGGCGTGATGAGAGGACAGTCGAAATTATGCACAACAGATGGCGCGCGTTGCGATTGTTTACTATACCCCCAACCTGCATCAATATAACCAAAACGTATTTGCCACAGGAAATTCGCCTGATCTTCCTTACAAATAAGACCCAATTGAATAAGTGCGAGTTTGACTCGCGTACTGAGAGTGCCATGACATGATTTTCTTTCAATCCGGTAGGATCCATATATGTATTTGAATACAAGACCGCCGGTTCCTTGCCGTGCCTACTGCGTCAAAATTGGGACAATCGTATACAATTCAGCATAGTCTTAAACTAGCAATGATGATGAAATCGAGTAAGGCGCTCTATGTGTCGCGCTTGCATCACTCCGCCGTGGCTGACGATGTGGTGGAGTGCAGTTCCGCCACTACGTTCACTTCAGCTCTTTTATGGTGCGCGTGCTGCGGCCGCCGAGACACCATCGCAAGTGCAGACTTCTGGCCGAAGGGTATCGTGTTTCTACACCAGATCAGACGACGCATCGGAGCCTCGCCGTTATGTCGCTTAATCTAACTAGTTTTAAGTCTTGTATATGTATTTTTGTTGTTCACAGTGCCTATTACTATAATGTTGTGTAACTTATTTAAATAATAAATAAATGATGATACAGGAATAAACGTTAATGCTAAGTACTACTACATCAGCGCCGTATTTCCCTACGGCATGACTTAATTCCTCTAATTGGTCCTTATATAGTCTTCTACAGACGCATACTTACTAACTAGGGTTGGCACAATTAAGTATTTAGAAGAGATGTTAATTTTCAAGTCATAGCTACACGTGAACGAGAATATGTAAGCTACATCCGCGCATGATTTAATCCTTCTAATTGGTCTTTATAATCTTCTACATACGCATACTTACAAATTACACAAAAATGTTCCATGTGCTTGTCGAACCTGTTCACAAAAAATCACGAGATCTGTTGAAAAATATAACCTGTCATTTAACTGAAGGTGAGCCAATTCCTAAATGACCTGAGACATTTGGACAAACTCGCGTGTCAACCCTAGTCTATAGCTTCAGACCGATCTAGTAATGGCTTCTTGCTGACATTTTAATCCGGCCCTAAGCCGCCGGATGCGCGAAGAAATTGATAGGCTTTGTGGAAGCCTGCAGAGTTAACTGATTGTAGCCGTTTAGGACACACGCCGTATACCCTTTCTTTGGTTAATTTGCGTATAGGTATATATTACCTAAAGGGTGCCCCAAAAGAACGTCAGACGTACACACATCTGACGTTCTTTTGGGGCACACTGTGATACACATCACGCCTCCATACAAAACTTTGACGACGCGGTTGGCGCAGTTTGTAGAGCACTTTCCTACTGAGCCGGCGGTCCCGGGTTTGAATCCCGGCCAGGGCAAATATTTACTTGATGAACTTGAATATTTGTGCTTGGGTCATAGTTGTTCTATGTATTTAAGTACATAATATACTTATCTATGTAAGTATGTATATCGTCGTCTAGTACCTTATCACAAGCCTTCTTGAGCTTAATTTGGGACTAGATCGATTTGTGTGAGGTAAAAAAAAACATTATTGAAAAGCTTTCCACAAACTGATGGGCTTTTATGTGAGTTGAGGACACGCCGTATACACGTTCTTTGGTTCATTTGAGTATAGATACAGAGTGCAGGGTGCCCCGAAAGGACGTAAGTAAGTAGGTAACAGATCTGTGAGTATTTTTTTATCTCTCTCTCTTCGATCGTTCCCTCACTCCTGAGGATCGTGACTCCTTCTGATTCCGTCAACTAGTTGTCTCCATCAATTACGTTCAAAACTCTCTGTCGATGGCTTTCATCATCAGCAAAAAGACATCCACTGTTGGACGTAGCCCCCAAAGAACGCCATCATTACCAGTCATACTTTGCCCACATTCAGCGATCTTCATGGATGTTGACTGAGTCATCATTCCACTTTATGGTAATTGTAACGACAGCTGCGTTCTTCGGTGTGTGGTCTCCACTCTAAAACTCGTCGCTAGGTTTGAAAAGAAAGGTTTTTTTGATATTTTATTTGTATTCATATAATAAGACGATTAAAAACGATTATACATGGCCCAAGAGTCTTTCAAGAGGCTTATTGCCGAAGAAGTTTATATAACCCTAACTTTTTTCACGGCGAATTGAGAATTCACGGCGTACAAAAAGCTTTCCAATGACATATCACTTAGGGCCTGGCCACATGTCCACGACACGGCGTCGTAAACGTAAAACGACACGGTGTCGCGTCGGAGCACGACACATTATCCACCGTGCGAATATCCGTTGCCGCGTCGTGAAAACACACGACACGGCGTCGTAAACGTAAAACGACGCTGTGTCGCGTCGGAGCGCGACACAATTATCCACCGTGCGAATATACGTTGCCGCGTCGTGAAAACACACGACGCTGTGTCGCGTCGGAGCGCGACACAATTATCCACCGTGCGAATATACGTTGTTTCGGTGTCTTCATGTGACCCCGTGTATAAAATTTGTTAATAGTGTTACCTAATTATTTCCAAATAGTTACAAGCTTAATATTTACAAATGAAGCGAAAATTGAAAAATTTAATGATTCGGACAGGATTCGAACCTGCCGACGATAAAGTCTAAATCTTTACGGTAGATGGCGCTACGATGCCACCCTAAGGCATGTCGAAGCAACTGGTTGAAAAATTCAATGGCTCTGACATCTGATTCGGTGGTCCAATTGGGAGGACGCCCGTGTTGGCCCGGAAAGCCGTTGGAAACGCAGGTTCGAATCCTGTCCGAATCATTAAATTTTTCAATTTTCGCTTCATTTGTAAACATTTAGTTTACGTTAGCAGATGATACTGCTTTAATAAAAATAAGTTATTCGGGTGTAGCACATCGTTACTATCGATTCTCAACAAATTTAAGACGATAGTGCCGACGATAAAGTCTAAATCTTTACGGTAGATGGCGCTACGATGCCACCCTAAGGCATGTCGAAGCAACTGGTTGAAAAATTCAATGGCTCTGACATCTGATTCGGTGGTCCAATTGGGAGGACGCCCGTGTTGGCCCGGAAAGCCGTTGGAAACGCAGGTTCGAATCCTGTCCGAATCATTAAATTTTTCAATTTTCGCTTCATTTGTAAACATTTAGTTTACGTTAGCAGATGATACTGCTTTAATTAAAATAAGTTACAAGCTTGACTAATTACTTATAAAACATTCTTGTTTGATTGACAATGACAATAAACAATAACATAAATATATATAGTTTTAATTCTTACCTTATTGTTAATCCCAACATCTCCAGAGGTCGAACTGGTTTCCTAAATACATTTTGCCTTTTTAAACGAGGCGATATTTTCCATAATAGTTCTTCAAAACTTGACACAGACATTCTAAAATAATCATAAAACTTGTGATCACTTATTTTTAAAGCCTCGTACTTCCTTTTGAAATGACTGCCATCATGGTTCATAATAGAAAGATATGGATTTATCCAACATTTTCGTTTCTTCTGCTTTTTCTTCATGCTTCTTCTTAAAAACAACAAGAGTAGAATACGTGTGATAGGATCCATGTCGAATTGAAAACTGATCGCAAAATATTTTGAACATGTACGAGAAGCTGCGGCGTCGTAATCGAACGTGGCACCGCACCGTGCATCTACTCAACACAGCAAAGTTAATCTGCCCGGCGCGCGGCGCGACCTGCGGTGCCCGGTGCAGCATGTGTTTTCACGACGCGGCAACGTATATTCGCACGGTGGATAATTGTGTCGCGCTCCGACGCGACACAGCGTCGTGTGTTTTCACGACGCGGCAACGTATATTCGCACGGTGGATAATTGTGTCGCGCTCCGACGCGACACAGCGTCGTTTTACGTTTACGACGCCGTGTCGTGTGTTTTCACGACGCGGCAACGGATATTCGCACGGTGGATAATGTGTCGCGCTCCGACGCGACACCGTGTCGTTTTACGTTTACGACGCCGTGTCGTGGACATGTGGCCAGGCCCTTATTTGTTATAGGCGATTATGTCATTGGAAAGCTTCCTATTCCTAGGCGTCCATACAAATCTGCCGATTCTCCTTTATATACGTATCGTATACTAAAAGCACTAACTGGAAATAGAATCTCTCTTTGTTCATGTTGGATATCAAAGCATTTTCATATTGTAATCCCCCACTCCCACTGCTCTGTTTTCAAAGGCTGCTCGTGATCGAAAATATTTCAAATATTTTCAGTATTCTAGGCACTTTGATGAATTTGAAACCGGCCAAATAAAACTTAAAACTGTTTTCCTCTGTTTTATCTATTTTAAAAATATACGGATACAAAATTGTTTCTAGGTTCAATAGTGGAAATTGCTATCTTCAGGAGTGTGAAACCTCAATTTGAATAAAATAAGGGTGTTAATGAAAGAATGATCTTTATTTTACTATAATATTCTACAAGGGCACTTTAACATGTTTGAATCTACCAGCATTTCACAAGATATTTTTTTGTTTTTAGCCATACGCGCAAAAAATATGAGTGTCTGTATGCCACTACTACCACTAGTTTAGACTTGCTGCATTATTGCATATTAACAACTAGCTTTAGCCCGGGACTACGTCCGCGTGGAACTTGGAAGTATGGAAGCAACCTCGTACAACACGATAGATATCCACCTAAACACCTTAATTAATAAAATAGCGCCTAAGCAAATGTAAGAGCAATTGTGCTTTTGGGTTTATCATTACATTTTCTACAGGGTCATCAATGTCATCATGAATTACTTGCTCACTTTTCAATCTTATTAGGGATAATTTCCAGGATGAAAAGGATGGATTTCCTATGTCCTTCCTCGGATCTTAAACTATCTCCATGCCAAATTTCATCAAAATCGATTCAGCGGTTTAAGCGTAAAGAGGTAACAGACAGACAGACAGACACACTTTCGCATTTATAATATTAGTATGGATATGGATATCATCATATGCATCTTGTGGGGATCATAATTTTTTGTAAGGGATGATACCTAAGCGATTTTCTGCTTTATTCTTGTGAACAACGAAAAAGTGGAAGTCCTTTCGATTTCTTCTTCTTTATTCCATTTTCTGATCACCAATCACCAATAGATCAAGGCAGGCATCTTCTGGGTGTAGTGTATTATTTATTTATTTATTCAAATCAGTTACACAGCATTACAGTAATTTAACTAAGGCACTGTGAACTACAAAATCAGACAAAACAAAATCATACATAAAATAAAATAAAAAGACTTGAGATCTAGTTGGATTTAGGCGACGTAACAGCGTGTATATGTAGACTACATCCAGATACCTTTATATAATAAAGTGTCCCTTCCACCTGCCCGCTGCCGCCATTACTATGACAGAAGCCAACGGAAGCGGGCAGGTCGTGGTAACGTAAACCCGTTTACGTTGTTTTATTGTATCTATTCCCGCCCTGAAACTCTGGACGTCACACTGGGCACTCTCGCTTCACCGTATACTCCATCAATCACATACCATTAGGTATGATTATAGTGCGTCTCTCTAGAAATTTCCTGCCTCGCACAGCCAACTGTGGCATGAACTGTCGCTCACAGAATTTCCGGACCGAAGCAACCCTCAAACTTTCGGAGAGCGTACCCATCTGAAAGACTTGTTAGGTAACCCTCAGTGTTGCAAGTTTCCGTAGGTGACGATAATCGCTTACCATCCGTTCGTTTCCTATGTCAAAAAAGTCAAAAAACAGCCAATTATCCTACCGAATTCTAAAAAACAAGAAGTTCATTATTACCCCTTTTATAGTACATTACATACCTAATGCGGTGAAATCGAGAATGTCCCAGATCGCAGGAGTTTGTATCAGGCCATAAATATGCTAACTGGGGCTTTACGAATTACCGCCCGTAGTTTGTCTAAAGTTTTACGTCTTGGTCAGGAAGTGAAATTTTCTCCGCTTACGGCCTAGGGTAACTTCAAACATTTTATAATAACTTCAAACATTTTATAATAACTTCAAACATTTTACAAAAGTCGACGTTTGTTATGAATTTGGCAGGAATATTCAATATTCAAGCAAACCTTGTCCGAATCCCGTGTTCACCTGAATTCGTGACCACTGCTCATGCATTTTGCAATTACATTTATGCATATATTATTATGTGATGCATTTTTGAAATGCACGCGAGCTGTCGGGCTTAAAGTGGCCACTTACACCGACTTTGAATAAAAGAGACGTTTTGACTACCTATTATTTGTCACGGGTTTGACGTCTTATAAAAACGTTCATTAACAACTATGGACTAATAGAAATAAATTAGGGACAAAATTTGGGTTTCTAAGTGACTACCTGTCCTCTCGCCATTATTATTATTATTATTTGAATGCAGTTTTGTTTCTTTTTAAAAATAAAATAATGAAAATTCAAGTAAAATGAGCTAGCTTAAGGATTCAAGGCAGTTTTCCTCCAGGGTCCCCGTCAACATTTTTCACTCTGTATGACTTACCTACTTAGACTTTTATTGTCTCACTAGTCAGTCGCTCGTGTCACCACATACCGTCCCATGTATTGGTTAGGGGACATAATTATATGGTGATGGTAACCTTTGTCGATTTTTACATAAATAACTAATAAAATTAATTTTTCAGGCTGTTTTTGTCGATTAAGAGCCGTCTGCAGTGTCGTATTCCATGTTTCACTTTTAATCCTAAGTTAGATTTAATATACTTTATGTCTTATAAACATAGTGACACTCGCCAGATTTTTTTTATTCATTATAATAAATTCGGTTACAGGCTAACGACGAAAGGTAAAAATCAAGGGGTTTAGTTATTTGAGTTATTAATGGTCGTTCATAGAATTAGCATAATGTAAACAGTTGTACCGATTACTCGGCAGTTCGTGCCATCAAGATGCAGAAAGAATGCTTCTAGGTGACCACCGTTTGAGGTACCGTCGGAAAAAGCTACTCTGAAAAATAGTTTTGTAAGAAATGCATTTTTACTTATTTCATATTATTCAGTACAGTAGTAAGTCATAAACGCACTTTTACTTCCACACCGATGAAGTTTGCGTGCACCTAATAGTCAAGTCAAGGATCGTAAAAAATGCGAGCAAAATCGATTGAAATGACGTATCAGCGACAACACTTTTGCTCGCATTTTACGAACCCTCATCACCATCAGCACAAAGACATCCACTGCTAAACACTGGCTTTCCCCACAGCTGCCACAACTTTTATTGGTGTTCAATAAAGTACTGTTGTATTGTATTGTATTGTATAGCCGGTTTGGCGGCACCACCCGCATCCAGCGAACTTCAACGGGTCATCAGTCCACTTTTAAGGAGGGCTACCCACGCCGCGCCCTCCGGTGCACTAGATAAACTCCTCGGCCTAAGGTAAGCATTTGTTTATTAAATTATGCTGACGTTACTTTGGTATTTTCTTATGAAAAAGCTGATAAATGCTAGTAATTTGTATCGCTCCGCTCGCCGTCGTCGCCGCTTATCGCTGCATCGCGGATCCACGGTGTTGTGGCCCCACCACAAGCGGATTACAGAATAGCGGGATAAGATAACGAATATCATTTCTCATTTGTACCACAGTTTGTACTCGGAAAGATGCACCAGTGAGACCACTAAGTCGATGGCTCATAAGCGACTACGAAAAAGCGGTTGGAACATTGTCGGAGATCGAGAAACGATCTAAATGCGTTCCTCAACAAGGTAATCAAAGAAGCGTCTAGTTAGGAGTCGTCGAAGTCTATGGGACAAGCCCTGCGTTTAGCAGTGAGACACTAGTAACTAATTAATCATAAAGGCGGGAAAAAATAGTGGAAATTATGCTCCTTACAAAGGTCGATCTCATTTCCCTTCGCTTTTAATCAAAATATGTGCAACATGCAATTCCTATGAAGTCATACATTTAAAAACAGCACTTTAGTAACGATTCTTTTCACTCTTAAAAAAAAATGTACACTGACACGGTTAGTTATGTTGATTCAATACATATAGTGCAGTCATTGAAGCATTATTGCTCCGATTTTTTTTACTGTGAACCGAATTGCATACAATTTTGGAATTAGGTTCATCTTACCCTTAACTTCAAAAGTGAAAATGATTTGAACTCCGCAACCACCCTGGGGGTGGTTGCCACACCTTCTCGGGGGTGATTTTTTTTTTTTTTCAAAATAACCTCGGATATCGATAGAAGGTCTAATTATAAGCAAAAAATCATCTATAAAGTTTTTCAAAAAATCCAATAATTTTCAAGTTATTGGCAATTGAAAATTCGCAATTTTTTCGCGTTTTTCATCGGTTTTTTGCAAATATCTCGAAAAATATACGTTTTATCGAAAATTGTATGAAAATCAAAATTGTAGCAGGTAAAACAATGAACAATTTGGTTTTTTATAAAGTATTCGAAGTGCAATATTAAGCTAGATATTAAAGATCAGAGCCGTTTTTTATTTTGCCTTAAATTTAATCGATGTGGTCAATGCCATCTAGCGGCGAGCAGATGGATTTTATGCATTCTAATACGAAAGGGTTTTGTAGTGCTTGAAATAAGCTTTAAAATGAGCACTATTACAAGTCTTTTGCACGTAAAATAAGTGAGCTGTATTGCAAATAAGGGGAGCATCTAATGTTTTTCGTTTTAAATCAATGGGTTTCATAAGTGCCATTTCCACCAAAATTAAAATTATACGTATTCCGCCTAGAATTAACTTTATTCTGAAAAGTTTGATTGATAGTATCAGTTTGGCTGCTTCAGGACACATATTTTTCAAAAAAGTCACGATTAAAAAATAAAACTAAATTTCAAATTAAAAAAAAACCCACTTTTTTTTCATAATATCTCAAAAATTACGACAGATACGTATAAAAGTGGACGTATTAAAAATTTAGGTATTTTTCTGACAAACAATTTGGTTTTTTTGTTTTTCTGTCAAACAAAAATTGACGGAGATATGATTGTTTAAAGAGCGCGTGGCAGCGCAATCACAGCCTCTCTTAAGCCCTTTAACCCTTCACCGTTTTAGAAAAAGGTTTTTTACTACATATTGCAATGTAGGATGTTGTAGCTCTCTTAATTACCTTTACAATTGTTTTTTATAAATTGTGATAGCATGAAAATTGAAGGAGTTATAGTCCAAAAACTTATCATATTTTTTTCTACTTAGTAACTGAAAATTTCGGAGTGTGAATATTTGGAGCAATGTGAAAGTACGCAGTATAATAGAGACCCACAACTATTGTAATGTGTATATATATACATAATATGGCTCATATATTTTGGAAACTTAGGCATGAATACATACACATACCAACGTTCTTATATGTATATATAACACATTTAACACAAATGGCAATTTTTTACTCTAAATTAAATTATTTTTAAATATGTAATCATATATATTTACTGTTTTAATTTAGGGGTAGTTTTAAGGGTAGAAAAGCTTAAGAATATGATAATCATTTTCGAGAGTGTGGAATAATATTTAAATCCTTTTCATTTTATCAAAAAAAAAAATTTAACAATTCTTTATCAAGGGGTAGTTTTCAAGGGTTGAAAGGGGGTTAAAAATATGATAATTATTATAGAGAATATAAAATATTACTTACTCTATTATCTTTTTATGTCATACCAAAGTATTTTTTTGTGATTTTTTCAATTTAGGGGTTGTTTGCAGGGGTTGTAAGATTTTCAAGGGGTTGAAAATGATTTTAATATGAGGTAATTATGTTAGAAAATTACAATTTCACCACTTACTATTAAACATGTTTTCTAGCGATAAAATGGCTCAATGTAAATTTTTCCATTAAGGGGTTGTTTACACCCCTTAAAAATAATAGGTGGAGTTCAGATCATTTTCACTTTTGAAGTTAAGGGTAAGATGAGCCTAATTCCAAAATTTCATGCAAATCGGATCACAGTAAAAAAATTCGGAGGTAAGACCGTATTTTTCGCTTCAATGACTGCACTAATACAAAAGACAAGAAGGTTGACTGGTAGAGAATGCCTCATGGTATTAAGTCCGCCTTATGTACGAAAGTTTTCTTTTGTGCAATAAAGATTAAAATAAAAGATTATTTAACGAGCGAGTCTAGTAAGTAAAGTACTACTTAAAAAAATCCTTACAATCGTATATATTATAGCAGTTATTCTACTATATAAAGATTTGTTTTATAAATTTACCTAAATTCTACCATCTTTTATGCTTCGTATTTTGTTTATATATTCATTTAGAAAAAGCAATCACAAAGGCAGACAAGCAGGATTCGTAAAATGAGAGCAAAAATCATCGAAGTGCTAAGGTCGTCCGTCACGTACGACATAGAATCAATCGATTCAATCGATTTTGCTCGCAATTTACGATCCCTGGTTATAAATCACAAACTTGAGAACTTAATAAAGAGTGAGTGTTATTGAAATATAATGTGTCTGTTACTCGATTACAACTACGCACAACATTAATATAGTGTTTGAAAAAATGCATTAAACTATAATCTAGCATGTATTAACTATAATAAATTACTAAGGTTACACTCAAATTACTATAATTATGTTTTAGTATCCTGTGGGCAGTAGGTACAAATAAGAACACAAATTTTAGATGTAAAAATGTCTAAGTACATCTAGTGTGCCATTCGTGCTATGGAGCTAATATTATAAAGGCGAAAGTTTGTGAGTCTGTTGTGTGTATGTTTGTTACTTCTTCACGCTCAAACTTTTGATAAATTTTAGGATGAATAGCTAACACCCTGAATTAACACATAGGCTACTTTTTATCCCGAAAAATTTAGTGTTCCCGTGGGATGAGCGGGTACCACCGCGCGGCACAGCTAGTTGTAAAAAAAAATGGTTATTTAGTTATTTTCAAACATAGCCCCGCAGGTTTCACTTAAAGCTCCACTAAATAACAAATCTAACCAGCTTACATTTTATAGCCCACCTCGATTAATGACGTCACATTCGATTTTACAATTCCACGCTCGCGTGACATCTGGTCTGCCCCATTTTTTTTTTTGTATATTTTACAACTGCTCATATTTCACACGTATCTTGATAATCTAGCTTCGAAACAAGGTGGGATCATAAATGTCATAGTCTGTGTTTAGAAAACTAATTGCTCGTTGTTGAGTATATATTTTTAACACGCGAAAGTTTAGGCCGGTTGAACTGTGCTCGGTTAACTTTAGCGTAGAGCTGAGCTGGCTAGATAGATGGCGTTACTGGCGTTGCTTATCTCATCTCCACACGTTGTATTTTGATCCAGGATGACCGATAGAATAAAGTTGTCGACAGAAACGGAGCGGAGCTATGTAAAATGGATCAATCACATTCCTCAGATTTAAATGCACGTCCAAGACAATTTTTATTGAATTGAAAATATTAACTACGCCTTGTTTATATATTTTTAAAATTGTAATGTATGTAAAGAACAATATTTATCAGTTTGCTGTATTTAAAAGTATCCGCCAGAGACATAGACTTAATACTATCCCATTAAAAACGGCATTACTAGCTAAAAGTGCATTCGGCATGGCACCGAAATTATATGATAAGTTACCTGTATCTATCTTTACGAGAATCTGACATGCCACAATTTAAAAGTTTATTATTTTTTTTTTTGCAGATAACGCATTTTATTCAATAAAGGAATACTTAGATTATAATGACCGAAAATATTAGTACTTATATTGTGTGAATGGCATAAGTAATGCATGCTGCATGTTTACATAAATATTTTGTATGCCACCAAATGGCTAAACATAGTGAGACTATTTGTACTTCAGTACCATCTTGTGTTATGTTACCCATGTTTTACAAATAAATAATTACTTACTTACTTACTTCTTTTGAGCTTCACAAAGACCCAATCCGAATGGTCCAATTCCTTTCTTTCGCTTCTGTGAACAGGAAGCCTTACGCCACCTCCTGGCTATTTTAAAGGTTAGTTAGGTCATTTATTTTTTTAGGTACGTTTTACTTACTTTAGCTTATGGCACACTTTTTACTTTGAAGGCTTTACATACAAAATGGGTACAGGAATGTATAACACATTCACAATTAATAATGCCATCTAATACTAAACTAAGAAGGGATACTACCGTGAAATAAAATATCAGAAATAATATACTGACAACGATACTCATACCATAAAATATTTTGTGAAAATATTGGTTTACATTTTGATTTGCCTGCATATTGATCATATGGAATTTAGTTTGTGGTAAGATATAGTATGGTATACAAACGAAGTCAATGTAACTTATGTTTAAGTTAGTTGCACCGCCTAATTGTTCTGCTTTGTCCTCAGCAAAGAGAATGCCAGTGCGGTAGAAAATACGTCATGGCATGAAGTCCACCATTTGTCCGATAAGTTTTCTTTTGTGAAATAAAGATTAAAATAAATAAAAATGTTTAACAATTGAGACAATAACAGTTGGACAGTCATATCCCTAATAGGTTATGGGCCCAGAGGAAGCGGTGAACAATTCGTTTAGCAGATATATTTTAAGTAAAGTGACAATATTCTATTTAAATCACTGTCAATACAAAAACACAGCTGATGGCCAGTCCAACACTGGGCCCACTATTGAGACAAAAACATTTCGTTTTACATTCGAGCAATTTAAAGTAAAGTGACAACAATCTATTAAAATCACTGCCAATACAAAAACACAGCTAACCAACATTAACTAACAGTTAATTAAGCATATCTCTGTTCCACCGACCCTGAGTATTAGCATAGTTAATGAGATATTAAAAATGGTTGAAATTAGGGCAGCATGTCCGCGAGTTTCACAACGAGTCTAAATACGAGAACACTCATGTTTTGATTGCACTTAAACATGATCATAATCATTGATAATTATGAACAACCTAATTACTTTTTCCATAAGCTTTGCATCGAATTTATTGCGTAGTAAATGTATTTTGGAATGTGAATTACGATTTAATACTACGCCTTATTTCCACCATCCAATATACAGTGGATATTTTAGGGTGATTCTACAAGCGGTTCAACCGCTGACAGTCCGATGTCATACATATCAAAACAATGGGCCACAATATTCTTTAAATTAGATCAATTACGGTAAGATGTACGGGTACAGGATATTATTATTTTATTATTCTTGCGGGATTATTTTACGACATCCTAGGCCGTAAGTGGAGAGAATCTCACTTCCTGGCTAAGGTAAGTACAAGTTTAGACAAATCACGGGCGGTAATTCCTAAAGCCCCATTTCGTATATTTATGACCTGACACAAACACCTGCGATCTGGGACATTCACGAATTCACCGCCCTCGCTATGTAACGTACAGTCAACCAATCGATCCCTAGGCCGTTTTAGTACCTTGTCACAGTGAACGTCAGTATGAAAGCCGCTTGAAATCTCATATCATTGTCATTGTGACAAGATTCTATATTGGCCTAGAAATCAAATTGATTGTACGGGTACAGGATATAGTTTATATGAAAGTTTGCAGCTTGGTGTAGCTGATACTTTCAAATATTTTTGACAGCGGACTGACGGCGGTCGAAACGCCTGTACAATCACCCGTAAATGGACACGTTTATCGTTCGATAAATGAGTAACATTTGTCATATTCCGGGATCGTAAATTGCGAGCAAAATCGATTGAAATGACTTATGACAATCAGTGACAACCCTAGGACTTCAATGAATTTTGCTCGGCTTTTACGAACACAATATTCCACATAGATGAAAATGAAACAATACATTCAGTTCATTTCCCAAGAGGCGACCGCTGTTGAGAAGAAACCTGAAAGAAACTCAACGTAAGTCAACTCATGAGAGCAAAAAGTAACATTAACAACCTCACCACAGACACACACGAATGTATAGTGTGTGCATCAAATACAAAATATTAACTCATAAAACGCCATCCCCCGTTTCCGTTTCAGCTTGGCCCAGATTTTTTTCATATGTCATATCCAGATGCTTTCCGGCTATTCTCACCTAGAGATCGCATTTCTCAATCGATTTCCATGAAATTTTGTAGTAGGTAGGAAGTATAGATTTATGAAACATTATGTAATGTCAATTTTTTTTTAATGTGGATACACACCACAATTTTGACATTAAACTA
Source organism: Apotomis capreana (assembly GCA_947623375.1). Lineage (NCBI taxonomy): Eukaryota > Metazoa > Arthropoda > Insecta > Lepidoptera > Tortricidae > Apotomis > Apotomis capreana. The sequence continues at coordinate 1,314,754 of OX392515.1, read as the reverse complement.
TTAATACAAAGATATCAAAGCTTAAAGAAAAATTGAAATGACTTTCCTGGGGGACGAGACCGGGAATCGAACCCGGTACTTCTGGATTGCCGGTCCAGTGCGTTAACCACTTTGCTACCCGAACTCCAACCAACCCTTCGAATTTTTCCTTATGCTTCGTGTGTCGATCTTTGCATTGTTTATTTGAATGGTTTTTACACCTCGCTTTTTGTTCGATAACTATTTCATTTGCAGATTCAGTTTATATTAAAGATATTACAGATTTCAGCAATTTCGAAATAAATAAAAGGTGTACAGCTCCAGAGCCAGTAGTTAATTAAGTATTTACACGTTTACTTATCGTAATCACTTTTATCCTTAAGTCCTCCCTCGTGGTCGTGGGCGTTGCGGCTTGCGCTTGTTGTAAGCTAATACCCATGTTAACCGCATTACGAAAAGAATATACTAATCCGGTTAACTTGACAAAACGCGGGGCTTTGACCTTTGTGAAGACGGGTAGGGTAAAGGTGCGATAGGTGACCCGTTAATAAAAAAAAAATAAAAAAAAAATTAAACCCGTTTTTATTTTATTGTTAACTGTATTTTCTTACACGAACGTTAAATTGCTCATCAAAGCCAAGCAAATGAGCCCAAATACGATGGGTTAATGTTGTGCGGTTTAGGAGTTCCCTCGGCCACCTTCCGCCATCAGATCAGCTCCTTGATACCAAATTATTGTATTGTGTATTAAATTTACACGCATTTAAAATTGATTTCTAAGATTCGATTACATTGGTACAAACTAACAAGCTTAGATAAAAGTAAAGCTATTAGAAAGAAAAAAAGAACAAATTCAAAAAAGGTTTAAGTCAAACCGGTTTTGGCATAATTAAGAGATACAATGTTTTCCACGGACTTTAAAAAAGATTCTAAGTTAGTCAGAATCTTTGTTACCGATAATACCTAATACAAAATTAGATACGAGTATATAGTTATTATTGACCCGCGATTTTTCAGTCAATGTGTTTACTTATTTCCAATAAAGCACATTGCTAAAGTACACATAAAGAGGCAAGATCGCGGACAAATGTAATTAAAAAACGTCGTATTATTCTCTAGGGGTTACTTATTATTCGAAATGTAGTTATCATTTATTAATTAATAGATCTTGATTGTTACTACAAATGTGGATTTTAGCGCTAATTAACATATAATAATTATGGTAATCACACATCAAACGTGACTCCAATAAGGTTCAACTATTATAGGATGCAATTATACAGGCTTTAGCACAATAACGCCGTATTTACTTAGTGTTAATTCCTTAATTAATGCAGAGGTAACTAACCGGGTGGAGCCGGATGTAAGCGGTTACAGCTCTAATATGTTTGATTGTATCGGCGCTGATGTGTGCTTTAAATTAGTTTGCATTTGTATATATAGGTAGATATAAAGGTTAGGAGCCTAGTGGATCTGAGACTCGGCTCTGAGAGCTGCAGAACTCGCGATCTTTGTTAGAAACGGCTGTTTTTTTTAATAAATTCCAAACAAATAAAGTGGAAAAAAACAGTGGTACAATTTCCATATCAAATCTGTTTTAGTCATAGTCCGACTTTAAGATTTTCTGCGCTGCGACTGTGATCAACTACTTTTTTCGCATACGCTCTTTATGAATGAGGAACTTTTCAAATGGGGTTTTTAATCATAAATTGGGATTTTTCGGAAATTTTAAAATGTGGTGCTAATTAATTTTTCATCCTTGATTAGATTATATAAGAAAAAGGCCTGCTTAAAAAAACGAAATGTTATCAATTGAGATTTAATAGAATAAAAAAATATTCAAGTAGAAAAGTAAGGCTATCAACACGCCCGTTTACCCTACAACACATTCGACCTATTTTCGGGCAAGACACATGTGTCAGATTACCGTGTGTGAATATAAAAGAAAGATAATAATGGCGTCTTGCTAGTAACATATTGTTGTTCGTTAATTTGTTTGTGTGCCGTAAACATACTCGGGTTACGGGGTAGGTCGATATTAGGCCATTTATTACGAGAAGGTTCTTTTTCAAACTTTTTAGATAGACCCGATTATAATGTTATCTAAATACAAAGACACTCTTAGTTTTATATCTCGATGTCTGTATAAATAAAATTACTACGAGTATATATTATTATAGTATGCTATAAGAAGATAGACGTCATGTCGTATAGGGAATTCAAGGAAGTGGCTATGGATGGATAGGGTTAGATGAAGAAAACTACATACTTCATCAGTTGCAACAACAAGAGTTTGACTTTTAAATTTATGATGATGATCCTATGCTATATAGCCCAGATATTTCATATTTGCCGGTATTACAAAGCACAGTGGAATCAGCGCCCAAATTTACGCAAACCATCCCGTTACCAAAAGTATCGGTCTGTCTCGCCATTCGCGGTTATGAACATATTCTAATGATGATTAAAAATCTATGTAATCTTATCACATACAATCATCCCTTTGCCCTTTTAATACTTAAATGCATACAATTCCACTAATTTTATTTCTGAAATGACGTAATTAGCAATGAAATCCACGTCAGTTTGAGATTTCGGGACAATCTTGACAAAGTCCTTATTGACAATATTCAGATGTTTATTTGTGTCATTTCAGTAACGTGTAGATATTATACATCATCCACATCATGCATTTAAGGGTTAACAAGCTACAACTCGCTGAAAACCGCTAGCTCCCAATGAATCATAACCCCATCTAAACATAAGGTAAATAGCTATAAATTACCCATTAAGGCTGAATCTTCTAATTGTTTCTCAGGCGGTATTGTCTCGAGGGCTCGTCCGTATTGTGTGTTTGAAATATGGTTCAATTATACCTGAGTTATGTGCTGGCGGCCAAAAATGTGAGCCAACACGAGTGGCTTTCGAGTATTTCATACAAGAAGCCTTCGTCTCGGAAGGGCAAAAAGTCGTAATTCTTTAATGTTTCTGCGGCGTCGGATAAAATGTAACCAGCCTTGCATCCTTGTTCTGACTGCAGATTAAGCAGAACCAATCCAAAATAGATTACATACAATGCGAGGCTAGACAAATGAGTTAGATGTAAGATCTTCAATGAAACGAACGTATTAAAGTCTTCGGGTGTATATTTATAGCATCTTCTTAAGAATATTGTCAAAATTATTAATATTATATTTAAGCTAGATGTGTACCGTGTCTATTCTATTCTATTTTTTTAAAAATGGCAACCGGTCACAGTTAAGCGACCATTACTGCCAATGTCTCCTTGCCAATCGCACTAGGCGACTAGATAGAGGGTTGATACCACGTTGTACGGTGAGTTGAAAAAATCGTGCTTTTTGTAAAGTGATAGCGATTTACAAAAAACCACGCGGACTATCGGGCCTTGACCCAGGAAGGGCTATGAATGCTTCAAGTTGAATTCTTCATTAGCTATTCACTCATACGTTAGATCACTGCACAATTCGCTATCAATACTACACATTGAACAACTAAAATAAATAAATAATGAACAACTAAACTTAAACGCATGCGGCCATCTTGGGACACGAACCGGAAGAGGTGTACCGTGTCAAGGGTACCTATATTATGCCAAGAGGTGGCTGTCCTAGTGACACTTGGTAAGGTTTGACAGCACGTTGCGTTTACAAGGCATGTTATGACAGGTGCGTTTATAGAGTATGCTACAATAGATAAATAATACTTTTTTCCTAACACTCTACGAAGAAAGTGAAATTTTTTTATCTTCCTCGCGCAACTGATTATATATTACAGGGTTCTATGTAACTATATTAGGGTAGTTAAAATTCTGTAGCCCTAGTGAAAAGTAGTAATAGGTCAAATGTACGCTAAGGAGCGCAAAAATCGCAGCGCATAAACGGTCCAACACAGAAAATGTCCTTCCCATTACTTTCCTAAATTTTCGTAAAGACTAGTTCAGTTTTGAAGGAAGAAAGATGAAAACGAAACCTCGATTTGTATAAGCCGGTTACATTAAGTTTGGATCTCATAGTTATCAGGTACAAACTTAACATTAACTGCTGGTCTGGGAAAAAGAGCAATGATATAATATCCTCTTAAGTCTCACAATAGAATTATGACTTTATGTTTCTGGTTAATATTTGACTTAGGTATCTTACACCCATTTTCACTCGGACAAAATTAGAATTCGTGTTTTTATACAATGAAAATATTCAGATTTCAATTTATGAAAAGTGTAACATCTAACCCCGTATTGGACCAGTGTAGAAGGTTCGTTAGTAGCGACCGCGAACTGGAAGACGCAGCGTGGGGAGGCCCCCAATAAGGTGGACCGACGAACTGGTTATGATCACGGGCAGAAATTGGATGAGGGCGGCGCAATAAAGATCGTTGTGAAGAACTTTATCCAGCAATGGACGTCTATCGGCTGATATGATGATGATGATATTTGATTTATATACCCCTTTTCACTAGGTGTACAGAATAAGACATCGAGTTACAATGACAATAAGTATTTTAATATACAATGACAATGTTCAGATTTCAATTCCATAAATTCTTAGTGAAACATCTACTCCCGTAATATAATATTGGGCAAGCATTGTGTAAAACACATTTCCAAGTTTTCTGATAGCAAGCCTTAAAATCAAACCGAAGCCTCCAAAAAGCTAGTTTAGTTACAGTAGAACCAACAGAATGGGCAAACAAACTGACGAGCCGATACGAATTATTGGCGGATAACCGGAAATCAGTGATTGCTGAGCGGTGGCAATATCCGGGCTGCAGCGCCATCCGGCTCCGAGGGGGGGGGGCACGGCTGTAATTAGTATAACCGTATAGTGTTTGGACAGAAAAATATTCATTATATCTCAATGTTTCATGATGACAAATCCGCACCTTTAATAACTATATTTTTATATATTGTATTAAGCGGTTAACACTCAGGAACGGTGCTACATGATGCGAGCTCGTATCAGTATGGAGCTCTTTATCAGGGACTGCGACCCGTACACCGGCGCGGCAATTTTGTCGCTGATTCTTTGATCGACGCTCCGCATGTGCTCCGCATAATAATTCGAAACATGTCGGGCCGTTCCCGACAATAACTATTGTATTAAGCGGTTTACATGAATGTCTCACAAAAGTTTTAATAAGATTATTATATTTTTATTTGTTTATTGCACGCCTCAAATACACAATACAAAACATGAGAGATTCATAGTGAAATATAAAAAAGAATATGCAAATAAACCTACATAAAATACATAGACATAATAAATACATAGGTATAGCAGAATAAAAACGATAGCAAACCAGTATCCGTTGTACAAATACAAAGTAAAAACTGATTTTTATGGTGTTTCAATTTAAAAAGCGAGCAGATCATTATATCATATGTTGGTGAACCGATGTCTGAACAGGCCGATGAAGCAGAGTGGAGTCCATTTACCACTCGAAATGCCTTATAATGCACACACATAGGGCAGTGAATTCGTGAATGTCACAGATTGCAGGTGTTTGTGGCTCAAACCGAAGGTGAAGGCCATAAATATGCGATCTAGGGCTTTATTAATTACCGCCCGTGGTTTGTCTATCTTTTAAGGCTTCCTGGCTTAGACAGGTAATTTTTTTTTTTTTTTAATTTATTCATTAATATTAGCACATACTTTACAATGTGTTTAAAGTGCGCCAAACTGTGAAACAGTTTGTTGGCGTCGCAATGAGATTATCTTTCCGCGTATCGGTAGCAGCATCTACTTCATTTAACTCTCAATCAGAGACCAGAATGTGGTTAAAAAACGGTTCACAAATTTTACAACCTCAACTTACATAAACGTTGCAAGTTAAATGACAGCTTGTAAAAAATCCTAACATCAAAAACCACGTAATTTTTTCCCATCAAACAGCCAAAAACTATCAAATTCAAATCCGGCGCCATCCCAAAGCTACGAACGCTGCACCTTAATCGACAAAAAAGGCGTCTCCCCGCATACAAATTATACGTAACATATTCACGGCGACTGTACAACAGGACGCAAAAAGCTGATCGTTCCATCCATCACAAATTGAGGGGTTGCCGTGGGATTTGTAAGGTGACTTCAGGCGCCTGTCCGCATTCGGGCACTCAATTTACTACGACGTTCTAATAAGGGGATCATGATGATGATACGAGCGACCCAAAATACCATTTCGTTGAACGTTGTTTTACCGTTGTATCTTCTCTGCAGAAACGAAGACCACATGACCCGACCTGACCCGTTTTAGTCATAGTAGGGGGCAAAAGGCGAAGAGGTTGGACCTGGAGGCGAGCTATCCAAAACGATCTACTGACATTACATTACTACAGTAACAGAAAGGCCCCAAATAGGGAACAAGCCAGGGGATCGATTGACCTTGGTTTCGCCGACAAACATTTCATGCTTCATTTTCATGGACGTATATTTTCAAAATAGCATTTTTTCTGAACTCGTGACATTTGGGATTTTTATGAGACAACAGAACAATATATTCAAGAATTCTGAAAATTGTATGACAATATTATACTAAAATAATACCTTATGTAGGTAGAAAATGCCTTATGGCAATAAGTCCGCCATTTGTACTTTTACTTGTGTATTGTGTGCAATAAAGTTTAAATAAATAAATAAATAATAAATAAAACTTTCGTGAGACATATTTAATTATTGTATACACGTAAGCCGGCGGCGGCAGTGACAGATTAGCTCCATACAAGTTCGAAACATGTCGGGCCGTTCTGTGAACCGCTTAATACAAACAATAAAATTGTATGACTAGATATCAAATGAAAATTTGAAATATCAAATGAAGTGTCCCGGTGGACGTTATTCGCCGACCAGGGCAAAACCGATGAATGCCCCACTGTGAACAGCCCCTGGTCCATCGTGTACACAGACCCCGGTAATGATGTCGACTATTTCCATTCAGAGTACGATATTAATTCGCCGAACGTCCCTCCGTGACCTCACTCGCTTGCTCGATTACGGAGAGAGATAATGTGTTTGGTGCTCGCGATAACCCGGGGTCCTTTAGATATTGCTACTTGAGGGTTATGGTTAACTATACGGAAGGAATGAGGGTCTGGGCCATGATTAAATTTTGTGGCTTCGATGAAATTAGTGATTTAGAATTAAGTGTTGTAATTTATCCTTAGATGCAAGAGCTTTTAGAATAAATAGGCCTAGAACGAGAGTCTTCGACAGCTTTGTGAATTATGAAGCCGCTTTTGGTTTTATGCGTGCGTGTCTACAAACCAATCATAGAGACGTGTTGCTCAAACTCAATCGGTCATCTGTTCGTAAATTATACTTTAAGCCAAAAAGATAGCGAGTGCAGACTTCTTGCCGAAGGGTGTCTGTTTTGGCGGTTCTTAGCTGTAAAAATATAAAGTTTTCTTCCCATTTTATTGGTATACTATCACATTACGACATGCATTTAAAAAGGCGATATTCATGAATATTATAATAATTTTACAGTTCTACTTAGCCTCAAGCCAAACCCTATAATTACAAATATGGCCGACGGACAAAACGTCATAAATACATATACATTTATTTGCAGTTATTTCCTTTTTAAAGTGGATTTCACACGAGTAGATGCAGGTGGCACATCGTAGTTAGAAAAGGATCATTAGAGCATAAAAGAAATAGCACTTATTGCCATCATTGAATATATTCAGAGCAATTTATCGATAGGAATTGAGATGGCTTTAGGGCTTACTTAGCCGCACCTGCTTGGGGATAGATTCGATATTTCTAATGGCATGTGTCTGCAATATGTGTTACTAAAAGTAAAGTTGTCAATGTAAACTTTATGCATATACAGGCTGGCACAAAACGTAGGGCTTTCCTAAAAGTATGCCATCAAAACCACGGTCGGCGTATGACGGTCCCTGGAACACTTCACAAGATGTGAAATTTTTAATAATATTGCTTTAATGTGATTTCTTTTTAAAGGAGTGTTTTATATTTTTATCAGACACAAAATTTTGATGTGACATCAACACCATTACGAGGTGAATTTATGAAATGAGTAATGAAGAGTTGCAGGGATCATCATTCGCTGATCGCTGATCGCAGTGATCAATGATATATTTACAATCCTAATCCCTTAAATATGAGAAGTTTAGTGCCAAAACATTAAAACATAATATCTTTTAATATTGGTTCTACCTTACTATTTGGGTAAAGACCAGGTTCGTTGCAACCACCTGTCGCTCTTAATTTTGGCGTATATATTACTAATTATTATAAAAAATGTTGTTTTTTAAGTCTAAGAAGATAACTAGAAAACAGTTACGAATATGAACATACATACTTTATTTGACATGAGTATTGTACGAAGGCAAAAAATATCCTTGTTTGCAGAAAAGTCCCTCGTTCTGTTCCACCCTAATATATGACTGTCATGCTTGAATACCATGGCAATATGTCTGTGATATGACCGAGATATCGCTGTAATGGATATACATCAATGATAATCTAGTTAGCCCATTTTCAAACTTCCTTCGTCAACCTTACATCAGGTAAAAACTAGTTCTCCACAACAACATAGTAACTTTCATTATGCTCAAAATAAACAAAAAGCGTTCACACACTCCATTACAATCTATAGCAACAATCAAGACGTTTACCCTATAACTACGTCCAAAATAGCCTCAAGTGAAACCTTAACCCAAAACAAAAACATTCTAAGCACATACATTTTACACACACAAACAACCTTTTTCTACTATTATATTCTACGTTGCCATGCTAAAGTAAAAAAGTCGTATCTTATTATGAAATACATATGTAGATACGACTGTTTAGCACAGCAAAACTGTTATCTAAATCGTATGAATGGGGCACGTTTGCATTGGACAGACGGACAGATGCACGGTGCATGTAAATTGGCTATTGAAATGATATGATATCAACTGTATCATGTTTCATATCAAGCTTGATATACATTGAGGCTAATCAGGTTTTTAAAAGGCATTTCAAAGTAATGGTGTCAATTGAAGTAAAATGCAGACGTTAATGTGAATGGTGTCAGGGTTGTACAGGTGATGCAAAATGTGTGTGTTAGAACTGTTAGACCGTGTGTGTCAGTCTAACCTGACACCGGATCGGAAACGCAACAACTCGAGTCGTTTAATAATATTTGCCATTTATAAGCAGTACCATGAGATTATAGTGACCGGTACTCGCTAGCAACTGCGTAAACGGTTTGTATGGAGAAATGTAGTTCTACAAAGTAACCTCTAGGGGAGCAATATCCTTACTATGAGTAAACGTGATTGTATTCGCTAGCGTCTACGTAAACGAATTGTATGACACTTTACACTCTCGCGGTTTGTACACATAATTAACACAAATTATAACGGGTCTATCGCGATATTTCGCGATATTTTTAGGGAATTGTAGTTCTACAATGTAACCGCTAGGACCACTGTGCTATTCTCGGCTTCCGCTAGGGAGTACGGGAACTCATGTTATAAAGGGCTGAGTAAAAATAATTAGAATTCGGTCCAGTCGTAAAGTTGCAATGACACTTCCATGCCAAAAATAATAGGCGTTTCCGTCTATAACAGATGAATTAAGCAGCATCTAATAAAGTGCGGCACTTACGAAGATGGCTGGATATTTCGATACGAGAGCGACGGCCACGGTCGCATACTTGATAAATAAATCTTACGTAGAATGGAAGATATCGACCTACTCTTCGACCAAAGCACAATACTGGCACATGGCGTCACCAGTTACACGTGCTCTATAAAAAGAACTATTACCCCTAAAATTTAAATATTCCTTTCATACAAGACATAGAGAGATTGATGCGTCACATTAAAATATGTGTGGTAATAATTTATTTACTACCACATTACTAAACATTCACAACAATATTTAACACGTTGTCATTAAGTTGATAATGTAGCAGCACAAACGAAACTGTAAAGTTGTTTTAGAACTTTTACAAATTTGTATGTTGCGGTTTGGGGAGACTTTGTTTGGATGGAGTAAGGAAGAGTTTGTTGTGATTTGGGATGGTTTGTATTTATGGCTTAAGAAAGGTGACGAGGTAGGAAAATATTCGACTTGAGATACATAGTTGAGGAGTGATAGTGCGTGACACGTCGTAGGGTTGGCGAAAACTGATTTTCATGTCTAAAATAAGGATAAATAGACAAAATATCTGGTTATTGTTCAGGAAAAAGTTTGTCGTAAGGTTTTGATTTAATTGAAAATAAAAAATTGTCTACAAACGTTATATACTCGTAGACCTTGCAGCAACTATTTTTTTTGTTTAGCCCTATGGTTGACTGGTAGAGGATGCTTTGTGGCAATAAGTCCGCCATTTGTACTAGTTTGATCTGTGCAATAAAGTTTAAATAAATAAATAAAATAAAATGTGGCAGCAATACTACTTACAGTGGTCCTGATGTGTAGTAATCAACTCGAAATCGATCCAGGTTTAAGTTTTCGACAATTAGCTATCCACCACCGCGGGAGTCTACTTGCTTCTCCGCTGCTGAAGAGTGCCGCCCCTCTTGCTCGGTGGCAAGAAGACGACACCCTGAAGTGATGGCCAACTACCCAGGCTCGTCGTCCCACAGCCCTCCATAAAATGATGAGCCGAAGACCAGCTCTAGCACAACTGACACTAACGACTATTTCTCGCGCGAGATAATTGCCTGTCTCTTTCTGTCGCTATGTCACGCAACAAGTCGCGAATCTAGATGCACAGGTGCGTTGTTGCGTGCCTCCCAGTCTCCGGCGAAGCCAAGACGGCTAGCCGGGACTTGAGAATACGAGAGACCGTCATCAAGAGTAGTCACGATACTGCAACCAGGACCTCTAGCACAACTGACTCGCGACTCTTTATCTATCTCTCTTGGTGCAGTACTACTGTGTAACGCTATGCTACGCGCCAAGGGTCGGAAAACATAGTTTTGCTAGACAGGCAGGCATATTTGTAATGACTAATAGATTCTAACCACGCTCACTATTCCAAGCAAGTTAACTGTCAAATTAACCATGATGATTATGATGATTTGGTGTAGGGTCGCCTGGCCGAAGATAGACGGGCTGTCGATCGCTTGACTGCGTTCATTCAGCCCAATTCCCAATTGCCAACAGTAACTGTTCCGGCGCCATACAGCCTTCTTCCTCATATCTTCTTATTCTCCTGCAGAAAGAAAGGAGGTCGTCAAATTAACCACACAAACTGACTCACTTTGTATGGTTTGACAGTTAATTTGCTTGGAAGAGTTAAGCGTGGTTCGACTCTAGCGCGATAAAATTTGCTTGCTGCTTTTCTCCACGTTGGAAGCAGATTGTGTGAGAGAAGATGGAATCGCAGGCTTTTGAACCTGTCTCATCATCGGCCTGTTGTGGCAGCCCTGCGCGTGCGCCGGCGCTTGTGTGCGCTGACGCACCGCGGTGACTCACGCTCGGATCGCTGCTCGAAACGTGGACACGCTAATTATTTCATCATAACAACGAACTGTTTCTATTAGGTATATAATTAGGCCCAAAACTTTAGGAGGAAATTATAATTGACGTGCAAAATTGAAAAAAAAACAATTGCACGCGTACGGTAATAATCTGTTGTTGTGTTGAGAGATGATATGGAGAAAAAGGAATCAAATGAGAAGATGGCGAATACCTAAGGAAGAATGGAAGAAAAAGCATGCTGATGCGTCGACCCCAAATAAATGGGATAACGGCAAGGAGGGTATATATTAACTACATAAGGGTAGAACCCAAATTAACCTGCTAGTTTTACACGTACTTATCCCCGACACAAAAATATGAAACAAATATAATAATGAAAAAAGGGCTTGTCAGCGTGAGACCAACATTTGGAATTTTTAGCACAATAATTGACTGAGATCCTGTCCTTAGTTTCGAATAGAGCTGTTTAACTTAGAAACTATACTTTTTATTTCCACCAAATATTGCTAAGAGGATTCATGGAATGGATAGGAAGGGATGAGGGATGAGAGCTGACGGTGCACAAACAGACATACAGAATTAACTGCTTCTAATCTTATTACACCCCTCTTACTCGTCGAGGGTTAAAATACTGTAAGACAGGGTCATTGTCGCCAGGATCAACCAGGAAAGTTTCCGCTTACCTGGTTGATCAAGATTTTTCAGCGTACCTACTCCACCAGATTTGGGTCACCAATTATTAAATTGTTGACGTTCTTACACGCTTTTTAATTAAATCTAACTTGGCTAGTTGATGTTTAGTAGATCTGTTCCAAAGAAGGTAAACAGAACGCGAGTTTTAATAGACTTAAAGACATCTCAAACACCGGGAACTCAAATAAGATTAACATAATATACATTCCATTCCATTCCATAATAATATTTAAAATTATTTCAATTCCCGCTAATCCCGATGTTATATTATTTTAAAGCTCGTGTTCTGTTTTTGTTAATCCGTTTAAACTATTTAATGTAGAATAATGATTCGTGGAAACCGAAAAGAATATGAGTGCTATATTTATTATAATAGTAATGTGTAATTTTTCTCCCTCGATGTTCAAACAATGGCAGTAATATCATCTAGCAGTAGAGAAAAGAATCAAAATTTAAATAATATAGAGGAAACTATCAAAAAAAAAAAAAGGTTTTGTGGTTGACACCAAACTCTGCATGCACGCCACCAAAACAATGTTGCAATACATTACTTTGCTCCTTGTATTTATTTTTTATCCACATGTGGGTAATAAACTGACGGTTGCTTGTGTAACACATGGCATAGTAACGAACAACCTACTATTACTCGTACATGTTTAAATCTAGGCCTTCATTATGAAATTCGAATAGCTATCGATAGCCCCATCGTTATTCCTATCCTAAATATTTGTCACTATCGTCGTCGGAAGCCCCTGTGGATTTTAATTGAATCAATTATTGTATAGATTATCAAATCATGAAATCCATTAAATTTTGCTATGCAACAAAGATTCAATGTATTTATTCTAATAAATTGACATTAAATATACATAGCATCACCTCTCTTTGTGTACCATGGGAGTTATTATTCAAAAAAACCTGATTTAAAAAATTCAGTTGCAAGTGTCATTATAAGGAAACAAATAATATCATAATCTGTTCTGGAAATATGTCTGTTGACATTAGAAATAGACAACTATTTTGTAAATGCCAGGTTAATATGACATTTTTCTATTTGTTATTATTACTTATATACTGTGGCCAGTGCTGAATAAAGAACTTGTCTGTCATTTTCATTTACAATTTGATATTAACATTACATCGGCATAAAGTACAAGCCTAATTTCTTTAGATAGGTACATAAAAGGCTACGCTCATATTACTGTATTAGTTAAGTAAGAATAATATACTGACTGTTGGGTTTCTTTTGGCATTTCTTCACTCCTCTTGTGAAACACCGGTGTCATGACGTGCCCTTGTGGCTACTTACTGAATAATGTATATTGTTTCGTTGTTATTATTTTTAATAGAAATATCGATATCAATAACCGTCACCTATTAAGTACCTCCACTTCGAACATATGTGCGTAATTAAACATTTCCACTGCTGAATAAAAACAATCAAATCAAAGCATCTCACTTTTGAACTAAACACCAACATAAACGGCACCCGTCGAAAACTACATAACCACCTTATTCAGTAGGTTTTAGAGTTTAATTTTAAACAACTATTGTTTGAAAAACAGCAAATAAATATGCGTTTGTGCAGTACATTTGACACGCGTCGTCAAACGTTGGGTCGATGACCTCCGAAATTGTATGACCTTTTGACTATTGGCGGTTGAGTGGGCAACAAGTTCAAAAGAGGTGTGAAGCCGGTACCTGTGTTATATGCTTAATGCCAAGACATAATCGAGAACATTAAGTTTTTCAGAGGAGTAAAAAGTATTAATAAATGTTAAGGATGGGAGATTGTCATCTTATTCAAATCGACCTAATCACAAACTAAGGATAGCCTGTACTGTGGGTACTAGACGACCATATTATGCATTATATATTATAAATAAATATACACGGTGCTTTTTGGGTCATGGAGCAGGTGTGAACGGGGTACTGAGAGGGTCACACTGAGCAACTTTCACTATGGGGACAACCACGAAATCTCGGAAAAAAATACTGTCAATTAAGTATCAATTAACTCTTAGGAGATTTTTTTTCGAGATTTCGTGGTTGTCCTCATAGTGAAAGTTGCTAAGTGTGACCCTCCCAGTACCCCGTTCACTCCTGCTCCATGACCCAAAAAACACCCTGTATAGATAACATCCATCCCACGTAGCACGCAGTCTGCATAAGAGCTTATTTCAGCTATGTAAGGGTTGTATAAGCTCTTATATAACATGCGTGCGACTTGGGATGACTCAGGATAAATATTCGAGTCTATCACACAAATTTGCCTTGACCGGGATTCGAACCCAGGACCGCCGGCTCAGTCGGCAGGTGCACTACAAACTGCACCAGCCGCGTCGTCATTACCTATAATACTGCATTTCCATATCGCGTCACAAAAGAGTAACAGCTTATGTGACAAGGCAGAACGGTCGCTTGTAACGTTATGGCGTCACAGGTGTAATGTAATGAGCGTTTTAAAAGCCATTATTAATTAAACTGCGAAGCGTTATCATTGTAGGACAGTTGGTAAAGGGAGTTTCATACGACGCTGACTGACCGTTTTTATCCGCGTTTAATAAAAATAAGTGAATGGTCTATTTGGATCACCAAAACGATTGTCTTTTTGATTTTCTGTATGTTTGTATTGCGTACACATACATATATGTGTCTTGGCGACTTTATCACCCCAATACGACGAGACCATTTTTTTTAACTCAGCATTCAACGATGGTCACTAAATATTTTTTACCTATGCTGATGCAAAATAAAGTTACAACTTTTTTGTCTCACACAACACAACACACGCAGTTGCACCCCTCAGTGAAAAAAGAGGCGTAGGTACGTACGTCTTAATCCACCTCAACATTACTCACTTTAAACACTCGCCAGTAGATTGAGAATATTAATAATACGATTTATATACGAATTTCGACTCAATGTTTATAATAACATAACTAAATTTTAATAGCGAGAATTTACATATTCTTGGTATTTCGTCTATCACACTCTAAAGCAATATTCGAGCAGCCTACCATACGGAGTCAACGATCTCTTACCCCTATTACAACACACAATGGGAGTGCATTAGGCATGTGCCTCCTTATAAAAGAATCGCACGTGCGATTCCCCGTCTGAAGCACCCCTTCCCGGCCGTACCTGTAGAATTAAGCCATTAACTTGACGGCTCGTATTAAAAAATGTTCTTAATATCCTTAATGCGTGCACGTGGTGAATGCCTTTATTTTTGACAATTTGAGCGCGCGGCAAAATTATAGGGCTCTTCAATCCATTTCATATTTAACTCACCTTGAAGTTTATCGATACTGTTATGTAATGCTAAAATTGTACTGCAAGTCTGTTTTCTATGACGAGGGGTTATTTCAGGAAAAATCTTAACAGCGCGCTGCAGGGTTTGTATAAGCGCGCGGCCCCAGTGCGCCATCTGTTGGAGAAAAAATCTTTGCCCGCTCATCACGCCGGACAAATTTTAATTAATTTTGGTATATGTACAGGGATATTTGAATGTCCAAACATGGTGATGGATGGATTAAGGCAAAAAATATACTCGGAAAAAGTACAAAAAAATATTTCAACGCACCGCCGACGTACTTCTAAATAGCCGTTTCATTTGTATTTTCAAACATCCAGTTACAAAAACGAAGAAAAAATATCCAGTAACAAACTTTGAATAAATACGCCTAGAACGAGAGTCTCCATACAGCAGATAAGCAAAAGATAAATCCGCTTTAGGTTTTATGTGTGCGTGACTACGAACCAATCACAGAGATGTTTTGCTTGTGACATTGACGTTGTGACAAATGCGCACACGGGCGAAACTTAGCCTTTGGCTTACCAAAATGTGCTCCACATTCAAGCGCTGACTAGGTTTCTAGGCGTATTGATTTTTAGGTAACAAATATTTTTATCAGTGAAACAGAGGGCCGTTTCTTTCACTGACAAGCTATAGGTTAAGATATATGGTATCCTATCACCAATCCGTAACATTGTTTCACATTTGTAAGGTTTTGCCAAATGTCCATGTGTTCGAAAGTTTTTTTTTTTCGGAAAAATTAGAATTTGGCGAAACCTTACAGAAACACAAATTCAGACTTACGATAGGTAACCTTTACATGTTCCGCCATTAAAGGTGTTAACAATTAGTCCGTCTGGACAGAATTTAGACACATGTCAGCCTGTGGATATTACCGGCAATTTGTATGGTTAATTAACACGTGTTTACATTCCGAACATGGCGGAAACTAATTGGCGAAAGTTGAAATGGCAGGACGTGAAGGTTAAAAGGTTCTTTAGAATTCCGATAGACAGACAAACAGACGGGATGGTACAAAACTTTACGTTTCTATATCTGACCAGTATTCCATTATGACCACAATATTTTGTCTTTGTTAGCTCAATTTAGGTACATTTGAATGTGACAACTTGGTAATGTCACTTACGCTACAAATTAAAAAAAAATATATTGGTACATAATTATTATTATTTTATTCCGAAACAAAATTGTCTTTTTGGACATATTTTTTGAATGTGGATAAATTAACACCACATTTTTATTGCTATGTGGATAGAAGACATTGGATCGGTAATCCAAAGATACCGGGTCGAGTCGAGACCCAGTGTGGACCACCTATTATGCGTGTTGATCTTTCTAACATACATAATAATTTCTACTGAATGAGTACTTATTCCAAAATCTATTAGATACCATCGTCACAATAAGTGCAAGCTGTTATCATTCATGTTTCCGAATACAAATGTAAAAGCACCTTTACGAGGCAAAATGTCATAATCAGCTGTTGCGCCAGATGCCGACCCGTTATGACAAACAGAACAGTTACTTGGCCATTATAAAGTGAATTCATTCACAAAAATATTTTTTTAATTAGCCGAAAAGCGCGCCTGTTTGCGCGTACGCCGTAATGGGGAGAATGGGGAGAAACAGACTAAATATGTTTTTTGTACTATGGTTAGTGCTTGTTTTTTTTTAAACGGTTAGGTGCAAGAATTTATTGAAGTAATATAAAATATAAATGCTTGAATTGAATATTACGCTTTATATAGGCTGATTAATACGGTATTCTATTTCTTCAATAGAGTTAAATTTCAAACAATATAAGTATGTACAATCACAACTTTTTTATGTTTTTAGATACATAATTAATTCTGTTTAGCCATGTGGTTGATGGTATGACATTAGGTCCGCCATTTGTCCTGTTTTTGTAAATTGCAATAAATTTAAAATAAATGGATAAATCAACTTTTTTCCAAATGAAGCGAAAATTTAAAAATTTAATGATTCGGACAGGATTCGAACCCGCGTTTCCAACGGCTTTCCGGGCCAACACGGGCGTCCTCCCAATTGGACCACCGAATCAGATGTCAGAGCCATTGAATTTTTCAACCAGTTGCTTCGACATGCCTTAGGGTGGCATCGTAGCGCCGAAAAGCCGTTGGAAACGCAGGTTCGAATCCTGTCCGAATCATTAAATTTTTCAATTTTCGCTTCATTTGTAAACATTTAGTTTACGTTAGCAGACGTTACTGCTTTAATAAATATAAGCAACTTTTTTCTGTTGCTCGTTGCCATGGTGATGTCCCCTGGGTTACTCTTTAAAACTGCGATCTTAGATATTCAACAAAAACGTTGTAATTGCAGCAGTTATAAGTTATTTATTTATTTTTATTTTAAACTATCTCATGAAAATACCAATATTAAAAATAATCAACATATTTTTAAGAATTTTAATCACCATTGTCTCCTGGATGACGGGACAGAATAACACAAGAGAAAGTTGATCCACCCAAATATACTTTTTTGAAATCTTCTGCTGCACCCACTAAATTTTTCTTATCTTTTTTACCTCAGTAAAAGTAAAGAAAGAAAACCTTTAGCATATTTTTACTAGCTGCGCCCCGCAGTGTTACCCGCTCATCCTACGGGAACACACTTTTTTTTCGGATAAAAAGTTGCCTATGTGTAAATGCAGGGTGTCAGCTACAAAAATTTATCAAAATTAGTTCAGCCGTTTGAGCGTGAAGAAGTAACAATTAAACACACTCACAAAAGTTCACCTTTGTAATGTGTGATAATAATATATTATTATGAAACCGGTTTCAACTTGCGTAAAAAATGTCCAGAATGGCCCGACATAATAACAAATATCATATTATTGTTTTTCTAATTATTAAAGATGTCTCACGATAATTTTAATAATATTAAAAAGTTTGTTTCATGCATTTTTTACTAAACTTTATTTCTGACTAGCTGCGCCGCTCGGTGTTACCCGCTCATCGCACGGAAATACTTAATTTTTCGGGATAAAAAGTAGCTAATGTGTTAACTTAGAGTATCAGCAACCTTCATACCAAAATTTATCAAAATTGGTCTAGCCTTTTGAGCGTGAAGAAGTAACAAACAGACACATAAACACACTCACAAACTTTCGCCTTTAAAATCCCACGATAGTGTTAATAATATTAAATAGCTTGTTTCATGTATTTATTTTTTGTAAACTTTATTTTCGACACGTTTAGCTAGTAGCGTAAAGCATAGCATAGCTGGTAACACAACGGCAAATCATACCTATAAATTCATTAATAAGTCTATTATATATTTTTTCCTAATATCAACGCTCCCCAACGTCCCCACGCATCGCCCCGCACTTGTCGTACGCACCTGGTCCAGATGATCGACTCGCGCGCATCAGCTGTGAGCAGTCAGCTGCGATCCACACCAAACGACAAACAACATTACCCCCCACTGACAAAGTCGGTTTCAGCGCGGACGTGCTCAAGCCGTCAGCTGCGATCGCCACGGAACGACAAATAACATTACCTCGTACAGATAAAGTCGGTTTTGGTATGAATCCGGCCTTGTCGCCTCCAGTCAACCTTCGGACGATAATTACTGATCATCGGCTCCTGTTAACGTACGCGGTGGTATTCGAGGACTGAGAGTTGCGTTAAATGTCGAGAGTTACTGTTATTATTATCTCGCAACTTGCCTGCTGAGCCGGCGGTCCTGGGTTCGAATCCTGGACAGGGCAAATATTTATTATTATTATTTATAATGAGGCAGGCAGTTTAACAACTGATAGTGCCTATATCCAGCGATCTGTGTCTTGAGATCGTTGCTCAGTGGTATGCTTGTCTAATCTATTCTTAAAATTATTGACGTTAGGCGCTGAAATTACATCCTCGGGGAGTTTGTTCCAAGCACTCACAACTCTATTGCCCAGAAAGTGTTTATGAGGGTTGTTGTGCGACCTGCAGGCAACTAGCTTTAGGTGATGACCTCTCAGTCGGGTATTGTTGTTGCGTACAAATATTTCGCAAAAGTCCTTGAGGTCATAATGCCCAGTCAGAATCTTGTACGTCTCGATCAGGTCTCCACGTTCCCTGCGGCTCTTCAAGGTTGTTAGCTTCAGCGCCTGCAGTCTATCTTCATATGATTTATTTTTTAATTCCCGTGGTACTTTGGTGAAACTACGCTGAACTTTCTCCAGCATCTCAATGTCTTTAACAAAGTAAGGACTCCAGGCTTGGCAAGCGTATTCCAATAAGGGTCTGATATAGGTCTTGTGTATCTTCAACATCATTTCTGGTGTCAAGGCCCCAAAGGCTTTCCTGGTGAGGTAAATCAGGCTTTTCGCTTTCTTAGTGATTGTGATTATGTGTATTTGTGTGATGAACTCGAATATTTGCTCCTGGGTCATGGATCTTATCTATATATGTATTTATATAGTATCAACATCGTCGTTTAGCACCCATAGTACAAGCATTGCTTAGTTTGGGACTAGGTCAATTTCTGTTAGATTGCCCCTAATTTTTACTTTTATTTTTATTTTATTATTAGTTTAAATTGTGGAAATTAGTTAAAACCCATAGAGGAATGATTTATGTGTCTATTACTCAGTTTTGAGGGTTCCATCAACTGAAATGAAATGCTGTGCAAAATAAATTGTACAGTAAATAAGTATCTACTGCAGTTTTAAAGCCACAATAATGTAGTAAAAGTCATAGATGCCGGCGTCTAATTATTTTAGCCACAGTTTTTACAATCTATTAAGCAAATAACACGTTTAGGCATGCTTAGAATCCACATAGATGAAGGATAAGTGCGTGTAGTGCATCCTATTATAGTTCCCGACCGCAGCTGCCTAGTGCTGTGTTCACATATCGATAACTGATAATAAACAAATTAATACTAAGGGACAACCTTACACAAATAGATCTAGTTCCAAACTAAGCAATGCTTGTATTATGGTAACTAGACAACGATATACATATCATATATGTAAGTTGCCGTGGAAATGCACGTGTGTAGGTACATGTCTTCAAATTGTCCACGTTCGTAATGACAAACGTGTACATAACTACTTTAGCAATGTGCACTATTTACCAATTTGTGAATGTCAACGTGGGGTTTGAATAGTAAAAAGCGGCTGTATCAGGGCAAAATACACATTAATCGGGCAAAACCGCCAGAAAATGGTGTGATTTATGTACTTTCTACATCATCCCCGCACATCCCTAAGGATATTTGCATGAGGTAAGTAGGTAAGTAAGTAAGTTTATTGTACTTAAATAAATTCATACAGTCACATCTATACATTTACCTAACAAACATACAATAACTAAAGGTCTACTGTTGTGTTCAAAAATATGGCTTCTATAAATTCAATTTCATACACTGATATCGCTTATCTAAGCTGTTACACTGGCTTCTACCTAGGCACAGCCTGTCCTGAGGTAGAAAAAACTACAGAAAGTACTGATCTTAAGAAGACTAATTAAATTTGAGGAGATATTATATTAAATGAGTAGTTTGTCTCTCTAAAGGATGAACTAAAACTGTCAGACCACGTGCCCCTATCGATATCGTCATAAAGCCACCACCCCTTCACTAGTGCTACCATGCGTACCCAGTTCGATTCCTGGCAAATTAAATACCCATAAACCGTTGCCGCTCGTAAAACTGACACATTGCGGACATCTGCCTTCTTTTTATCACGTGCACTTGAAACTTTCATTTTTAGACTGAGCTCCCAGTGCCATATTCTGGACCTATTTTTAATAAGACGTGGTATAAATGAATAGTGGCTAGACTCATCAAGCTCTAAATTCTACTCGGTTGTAAGGGACGCGCTGGACAGAAACCGGTGGAGGCAGATCGGATGCAACCCTGAAGCTGACCACGATCCTCAGACATGAGGGACCGACTACAGAGAGAGATAAATGAATAATATTGCCACTGACTGGCTGACCGGGTTGGCAGCAAAAATTTGCAGCAGTCTTTACAGTGCCATCCCAAAATTATCTTAAAATAAACTGTCCACAAAAAATATCTGCTTTCCGAATTTCGCTATTGAGTGTAGAGATATGCCGTTCTCGAGAACTTTTCTCGATTTTAAAATAAACACATACAATATAATATTTACAATACTAAAAACTACAGATAAACATAAAAGAAAGGATAATTATTATGTACAATTTGTTAAAACTAATCAGACAAAATAAGAATAAAATATGTACATTTTCTATAAAAAGAATATGAGGAAAGAACGTTCTCAAGAACATTTCGCATACAAATTAGGAAACTCTCGAGAACAGCACATCTCTAATTGAGTGTAAACTACCGAACATCCAAATATCCAAATATCCGGATATATGAAAGATTTTTTTGCCAAACTTTTGGAGGCGCTTGGCTCGCTTAAAAAAAGCAAATCATTTAATTAATATGGACGCAAAAATTGCACTGGGATCTTAAGCTATTATCGCTCCTCTTATAAATCTACATGTCAATTATTTTGCCGACCGTACACTGGCATTCTGTTTATTTAGACGTCTGAGGAGCGGGTGGAATTATTTTGTAATAGTTTATTGCAGTATGTTAAGGTTTATTGCGCTGAAGTCTGTAAAATATGCGTATTTACTGACTTTTATCTCGTTGGATCAAACAAGTATAGTAATCGGCTAAGAATTGTCATCAATTGCGAACGAGAGAGTAAAAATAGTCATGACCAGCAAACATTTAAAAAAAATTTAAAGATTGGCGGTCTTTTAAAGACGAATTTTAATATTTTATTGAAACTCCCCCAACTGGTGTAAATGTTTTTTTTATAAAATTACATTGTTGCAGTGCAAAATGTATACAAATACCTATATTATTTCTTCAAATATAGAGACTTTTTATGTCTTGAACAAAAACTTACATTTATCTTAAACAAAATCTTAGATACCGAGAATTAGCACAATAACCTAATATGGAAAATAAAATATTAATAATAATAAATATTAAGGGACAATCATACACAAATCAACCTAGTTCCAAACTAAGCAAAGCTTGTACTATGGGTACTAGACGACGATATACATAACATATATAGATAACATCCATGAACCAGGAACAAATATTCGAGTTCATAACACATATATTTGCCCCGGCCGGGATTCGAACCCAGGAACCGGATCAGTAGGCAGGTGGCTACAAACTGTGCCAACCGCGTCGTCAAACAATCTAATCGCATTGCCTACTAATCACAATCACAATATTTAAATAATTTGCCTCAAAATAAAGCAACTACCTGCGCCAGCCAAGTTCAGAAAGGCCACGAATGAATTTAAAGAAAATTCAATAAATCCGGTTGTATGTTTGTTTCGCGTAATGATTCGAGTTTCGGAGAAATAAATAAAAGCCCACACTCGTCTGGCAATTACTTGAAAATTTAACGAGTGCTTTTTACTAATATAAAAATCTTTCCTGTCTCGGGCCATGAAATCAGCGGTTTGCCTTACGATTTTCCCCGTCATCCTCGTAGTATGAAGTCAGGCGGTTCTATTTTACTCGTATTCCCTCTAAAGATACAAGAACCCAAGAAGAAAAGACAAGGGCGTGTATGGTTAAATCTCGCCCTGACTATGAGATCTTTTACTACTGATTTGAATACGTAAAATAAACGGGATTTAACATTTCTGTATAATATCTACTAAAAAAAACTATTGCACTAACACCATTGTCTCTTGAAGAAACCGACGTGTTTAATTAAAAAATTACCTTAGCTAAACATGAATAACTCGTAAATTTAACGAAAATTAATAAAAATCATTTTTATGCGTGAACTCAACATAATTAAAACTTGTTGAACCGGGTCTATCGCGATATTTTGATTTACCTTCATTGCCTGACGTTTCAACACGGTTTCACGTGCCAACAACATAACTTTCTTGATGAATTGTATTCCTCTGACTTCATATACACGTAAAATTAATTATTGCAAAAATAAAATACAATCAACAATTATTGCCAGGCCAAACATTGTAGGTAATTAATAATTTTCTTCATTGGTTGCCATGAATTTAAATTGTAACACGTTGACAACTAGTTTAAACTATGAAATAAATAAAATACATTTCAAATTGTATTTCCAATTTATTAAAAAAAATCGTAGAAAATGTGCGGTAACTTATTTACTTTACTATTCGCCATCTCGCTGGCCACACACCTAATATTCGCTGGGAAATGATTTCAGCAGGATTGCCACTTGTGTCAGAAGAGGCGTTTTTTTCAGATGTCAGGGCCCCTTCCTCTGGGAAGAATCCGAACTTGTATCACTCTTCCAAGCCAACTCCCGTTTTAAACCTTAACCATCTGTAATAAAGTCACTACTGGAACTTTACATTATTCAAAAATCGGAGGTTTTGAGTATTTTTTCCATTTTTTCAAGTCCATTTTCCGTTGAACGATATTAATTTTTACACAATCGTAGACCGTCTACTGCCTTAATTGAGTGGGTCTAAAGAGGTCAAAAGGTCGTTAATAAGTTTCGGGATTTATTTTTCTTTTTAATGGTAAATATAAAAGACTGAAAGGCTGAGAGGTTTGACCCTGTTTTCAATGGATTTACTTGGAGTGTTGAATCGAGGGAATCTTCATCCAATTTTGTACTAATGCGTTATATAAACGAAAGAGTTGAAATAAAAATCTCAAACACCATATTTTAAGGTTTTAACAGCCCGCTCATTACTGTGTGGTATCGTTTGCTTTAGTTTGAATATAAATTAACATAGGTAATAACTAATAATTAAATTAATTAATGAATACATAACGCTTAGGGAGTGCCGTCACTGTGAGCATGTAATGTAATGTAACACAAAATTGCATGAAAATGACATGATATTACAGGTGAATGCTCAGTTAGTTGCTAACCCACCGCCAAACAGCAATGTTCGCATTGTTGTGTTCCGGTGTGGGGGTAAGATAGCCGGTGAAATTACTAGCATAGAGGCATTCTATCTTCGTCCTCCGGGTAGGCAAGCACTTGTGACTCCTCTGGTGTTGCAGGTGTTTATGGGCGACGGTAATCGCTTTTCATCAGGCGATACGTTTGCTCGTTTGCCCCCTATGACATAAAAAAAAAAAAAAAAAAAGTTAGGACGCTCCCTATAGGTAATTACCTTCTTGGGACCCATCTTGGTTTACCAGTCGACACCATGGGTGATCAAAGGGCTGGCAGATTCCTCGCTCAGCGTTTTAGTACAGCAATACAGCGAGGTAATGCTGCCAGCGTCTTTTGTACAATACCACGGGGCCCATTGTTGGACAAAGTTTAGTTCTAGATTTCGTTTAATAATACAATATTAATATATATATATACATAGTGACTAGAATAAATGATTACCTACTTAGTTTATGTATTAAAGAAAAAAAACATGTATTGGAAATGCAATTTTATATGAATTATATGGGTGACTGCGGGCCAATTCTAGTTTATTATGAAAAAAAACCGGCCAAGAGCATGTCGGGCCACGCTCAGTGTAGGGTTCCGTAGTTGCTCATCCTTCTCAATAAACTGCTTTTTTAAGCCCGAGGTTTACGTTAAGAAAGATTTTAAGCTCTATAAAAAGGTCGTAAACGCCCTAGAAACTGTAATCACTTATTACCTTCCGGAAGTCAACTTACGACCTTTTAAAGAAAAAATATGAAATTTGGCGATAACTCAAAAACAGCTCGACCGATTTTGTTCAATATAGTTTTCATTGAAAGTACTTATAAGGCTTCATGAACATGAATTTTTCCGAATTTTTTTGACCCGTGGTTGAAAAGTTGGAGGGGGGGACACAGTTTTTTTTGTTTTTGGAGCGAATATTTACAAAACTGCTGACTTTATCAAAAAATAATGTGAGAAGACCGCTATTATTTTTACAAGACCTATTCAACGATACCCCACACACCAGTGTTGAAAAGAAATAAAAAATTCACCCCCACATTAGGTGTTTGAGAGGTACCCGAAAAAAAAATTTTTTTTTAAATTTTATTTTACCGTTCTGTCGGCGTTACACATACACATACTCATACCAAATTTCAGCTTTCTAGTACTAATTATCACGGAGCTAAGCCGCGGACGGACGGACGGATGGACGGACGGACAGACGGACATGGCGAAACTATAAGGGTTCCTAGTTGACTACGGAACCCTAAAAAATGATAAGTACTTACAATAAATTCTGTCAATATTTCCTTAGATTCTTTTGACTTTTCACACAGTTTTTTTTATAATATTTTAGATAGTAGGTAACGTTTGTTTACCAGTTATGTTGTTGTCGTTTTGCAACTTTATTTAATTCATTTAATAATGATGTACTTGCGGAGCGAATGTATAAATTTTGGGGGATCGAAATGTCGTGTGTGTTTGGGGCAGCTAGCGCCATCTATTGGTTAGTCTCAATGTATAAAATAATGAATCGAAATCGAAACTTTATAATTATAAATAATTATGGATGTTAACAAATCAGATTAATGAAAATGAGAAAATGTATGAGCTACCTACTTACAAAAAGTAGGTAATAGTTTTTTTTTTTAAGTATATGTTCGCATATGATTTTAAATATTATGGAGATATAATGTTAAAAATTTAAGTTATAAGTTGAAATGACATAAATTTATATTCTGTTTACCTACCTGAAATTGTTATTTCATACGGTTGTTTAGTTGTATTATTATAGATTGTAAGTGTGTGTTTCTTATTAAGACTAGCACCGCCATCTATGATCTACTTATAGCAACTTGACGGCTAACGTACTGAGTATGTTCTGTAACAGAAACAATAAATAAATGTTTAAAACATAGATTCTACTCTTCAAACTAAACAACAATTGTTCAGCAACTTTAAAAAAACCAGCCAAGTGCGAGTCAGACTCGCGCACCGAGAGTTCCGTACAAACACTTCCCATCTTATGTGTCTACTGTCACGGTCTACGAACCAATCATAATGACGTTGTGACAGATGCGCACACGGACGAAACTTAGCCCGTGGCTAACTAAACCGTTCTTCTCTTTCTAACGCTAACTACGTTTCTAGCCGTACAGTACATGAGCTGTCAAAATGCTATTCGCGTTTTATACCTATCTCGCTCGCTCTTACGCGATCCAGATTAGAACCTCTCAGTTTTCGCCCAAACCCGAATCGCAATCTGAGAGCTCATTTTCTTAAACATGCAATGAAATGTCGCCATAATGCGTTAATAGGCTTCGAAGTATCACGTTTCGATCGGAAAAACTCGAGAGAATTGTAAAAGAATTTCATACAAAATTGAAGGCCTTCGCCGGGAAATATTTTTGTTAAACATGGCGTCCTGTGTCTGCAGTGTGTGTGTGACTACAGAAATGCATGGCCCATTTATGAATGTATTCATTGACAAACGGGCCATGCAATTCTGCAGCGCATCATGAATAGGCTAAACGGGTAAATTATAATATTTTTTTTGTGGTGTATTTTTTTTATTTCATAGCATATGTTTGAGAAAATCACTATACATGTCTTAGCCGTGACCTTTTCACGGATTTTTATCGCTATCCGGTAGGTCTATACCTACTCACCCGGCAAGCCCTTCTTTCCTGGCGTCAGCAGTAATTAATTATTATTTTTTATTAATTAAGTAATAAATAATGACACAAAGGTAAATTAAGTAGATCGTATTCAATTTTTCTTTCTTAATTTACCTTTGTGTCATTATTTATAAAAATAAAAATGTGGTATTACCACATGCAAAATATGAATCGATAAAAAGATTCTATACAAATAATTAAGTAATGTTAAGTAATTTATTATTATTCTAAGTTTCTGTTCGAAATTTCCATTCATTCGTCACACCAAACTCAACCCCATACAGGAAAATCCATCATCCTTTTGACCACAACAACAATACACGATAACTTCCATCGACGTCCGTTAGACACGGCTGTCTGTCTGCCCCAACGCCTTTGTGCTGCGGACGATGAGACGCCCGGGTTGTTCACGGTTGGACGGATTCATTTTTGGGGACTTATATCAATAACACTACACAATTAGAATTGATTGGCATAATCTGAGATCTCCGCAGTGGCGATATACTAGATATGCTGCTTCGGTAACCTCGTCGCGTCAAGTTTGCGCCTTATTCAATGCGACGCCATAGCTTTCAGATGCAAACAATTAGACATGGTAGTAATGTGAAATGTCACTTTATGCCTCGAGTCGTAAACATCGCATTTTTCGCAAAGGCGATACACCTGGGATATAACTACATCGCTCATCTGTGTATGTACGTAAACACTTTATTGTACACAAAAACTGGTTATTAATACATTGATAACAAATGAAATTTGTAGAAAGGCGAACTTATCCCTATTAGGGATCTCTTCCAGTTAACCTTTGAGCAATTGAAGGAATGGAGCTCATGTGGCGTTATCTCAAAGTACACGCAAATTAGCGCCATGATTGCTGTATGGAGCGCAAATGATCATGTGACAAGCACACTAATATTATAAAGGCGCAAGTTCGTGAGTGTGTTTATGTGTATGTTTGTTACTTCTTCACGCTCAAACGGCTGGACCAATTTTGATAAGTTTTGGTAAGAAGGTAGCTGACACCCTGGATTAACACATAAGCTACTTTTTATCACGAAAAATGTTGTGTTTCCGTGTGATGAGCGATTTAAACAAATATTAAAGATTTGTTTTTTTTTAAATGTGCAGATAGAGTAGTGCAGTGGACACCAACACCTCTATATACATATTTAATAAAAGAGGATTATTTAAGTCTTGATCTTTTATTGACCATATATTTATACGTGACCTCTATACGCGACATTACTAGCATCCACAACCTCTGTTAGCGAGAGCCTCTGTAAGTGAGAAAACGTTTTATTTGAACCTGGTTAAGTGGAAAACTGGATAAATGGAAAACCTGGATAAGCGGAACTAAACAGCCGGTCCCTTGCGATTCCACTTATCCAGTTTCCACTGTAAATGCAAATTATTACTTTTTTGCGTTTGTGGTATTATAGCTAATATACCACGGCGCATTTTTCCTTCTTTGGAGATAAACATCTTTCATCTCTTTCTTACTAATGCGCAGGTAGATCAATGGATAAAGGAGCGGTGTCTTTATCCCGAAGTTGATTGAACGTGATTGTTGATTGAAAATATTGAAATTAGAAATGAATGTATTTTTTTGTTGATTAAAGAAAAGATAAGTACCAAACATAATTTGTGTTTCATTTATAAGTCGTACGCAGCATAGCTTTCCACGCTTAGACCATATTTCTTCGATTTTTTTACAAAGTTTGTAATAATAGGTTATAACCGATTAATGGGTTATTTTTCGTTATAACCGATATAATAATCGGTTATGAAATTTGGTCGGTTTTTGCATTCCCTAGACCGGACCGAAAACCATTCACCGAAAATCGTTTGTTTGAAGATGGCTTTCTGAAAGCCATTTATTTAATTCCACTGCTCTGTATTAGATAGTCTTTGGTATTAGTTAACTACTGACCGTACTAATAGTCACGGGACCTTTAACATAATTTAATCCTGCCTGTCTGTTCTGCAAAACTACCCTTCTGATTCGACACGGTAGTACTTGGGGCATTAATACGAGGGTCAGCGAAATATTCATAACGTGATTGATTTTTGATGCCCTTCAGAAATAATTTGGGAATTTTGATTTGTATTTATTTGTTTCCCTACTCGACTCACAGATTACTCAGAGTACCAAACATAGTAGCATGAAATTTTCCAGTCGCATGTAAAAGAAAACAAAAAAGTAACATAAAAATAAAAATCGGAATATATAGAAAGCTCGAAATTTCTCCATCGACAATGATATGATGATGGTCATGATCATCATCGTCTGAGGAATCATATTTATATTAGATAGAAACGACACGGTTGGCGCAGTGGTAGGGCAACTGCCTGCTGCGCCGGTGGGCTCGGGTTCGCATCCCGGCAAGGGCAAATATTTGTGCGATGAACTCTAAAATATGAGCCGGGTGGATGGATATTTCTAGTGCCCGTTAAACTAGTTTACTAGAACTTTGGGATTAGGTTGATTTGTATAAAATGTCAGATATTTATTTATTTATAGTTGCTACTATGCTGGCGGCGCTACCTGTATGTATGTATCGTGATTATGTGACAGTCGGAAATCTATAGGGTCCTAACAGAATTATGTTGTAGCTTAATTTAAGAAATAAGAAATAACGAATATTTAAGAAAATGACTGGTCACATCACAACAATTTACTTCCTACGTAGTTAGGTACTTCACTTGCCATTGTGATACTTACCAAGTCAAGCAAAACAGTATAATAAATGTTTGTCATTACAATACGAAAACTAAAAATAAGCCCATCCTCTTAAATGTCTGAGAGCATTTTGTTACATGAGATACGGTCATATTATTGTTCTCGAACAAATGTGGAAATATCTCAAGCTCACTCAAGTATAAAACTCTGCACGTCTATTCTATCGTCGAGTACTCTTACCCCGACATAAAATAAGACATAAAATTACATAAAAACCCCATACAAAGCAGATTCAAGAGGCACTTACAAAAAATGTCCACTCACTATAAAACACTTGTCTTTCCCATTATCATCAACCGTACCTGGTAAAAGTATCCATTTCTCGTCTGAAACCAACAAAATTTAACATCCACCAACAATATGCGCAATGGATTTACTACAAGATAAAATCTCCTGCGATTTTAATTAAGTAAGCTCATTCACTGCCACTTGTCTTCGATGCACATAAATCAATTGTTTTGTTGAGGCAGCAATGGACATGTAAATGAAAACCTACATAATGACGCAGGCCAGGTATCTTGTGCTTCTGTACTACGTTGCATGACCTAGCGACAGCCATTTATTGCACGCATGCATTGCCGTACAGAACCGAATAACACACATCTACATTCACACTGAACCATCTATGGACGTGTAACAATGAAGAATTGCGCTGATGTTGACACAAAAGGGAGTCAAGCCACCACCACGTCATATAGTCTTTTGCAACCATCAGTTGTTTTATGCATCCATTGCTGCTTTGTCAAGCTAAAAATTCATTTCAAGTCGCATTCACTCGTCGATGTACGTGAAACTAGGGGAGGGTTACACTATAGTTGGTGCAAAAGGGGGTATATTAGTAGGGAATTTTAGTGAGTTATGTCTGTTTGTACTGGAAGGGCAGGCATGCAGTGGTAGTCTTAGGCCATTGTCAGGAGCCCCGGGGGACGCGCTAACGACTGCCTCTTCTCTCGCGAACGTGCATGTTAAATATCCGGGTGGTATTCTGTGCATGTTCGTTGCGATGCAGGGCCTAATATTCTGGGGATATTAATTTCATTGAATGTTTTTGTTTGTAACTTTTAAATTTAAATCAAAACCATGTTTCCCGTGGTAAAGGAGGTTTGCGTAACTTTTGTGAGCCGTATATTACTAAATATGTGAAATGTGTCGCTTGAAGAACCTACAATAACTTATTACAAGTTAATGTTGGTTAACGCAGCATAAATACCAAGCAAAAATTGTCATAGGCCATATCACGGACACTACGGACAGTCATGATATACACAAAGACATATACATAACAAGAAAAAAAGATAGAGAACATGCGGTCTCATCGACAAGAGCGATATCTTCCAAGCTATGAATGTGAGTATGAATACAAAAATAAATCCCAAATTCTGTGCAACGTTAAAAATAAAAAGAGATACCATAATAAATTACGTGTTAAGTACAGAATACGCCCCCGACTCTATGTCAACTAATGGCAGCGCTACACACTCTACGTACACGAACTATTAATAATCGAGCTCTACAAAAATAATAGCGCCCTCATTCCTATTATTTTCGTGGACATAACTCGTGTAGATATGGACTTATTTTCTACCATCTTGTAAAAACGTACTGGAGTCATTTTTTTAATGTATTATTGGATAACGGCATTAGTATGTAATTCTAAGTAAAGTACTTTTAACAATAGAATAGGTTTTTAAACCATTCAAAGGCAAGATTTTCCTGTCATCGTTTCACTTCTGTAACGTTTCGCCAAATGTTCATTTGCCCGAAAGTATTTATTTTCTGAAACCCGTAATTTTTTGAGGATTTTACAAACATCGTTTCAAAGAACCCATTAAGTTATGTTAGGTATGTTTTATAATTATTCTGAATAATTAACAGTTTTGAGCGAAATGGGTTTGGTTTTCATATAAATTAAAATTTGACGAAACCTTACAGATGTGAAACAAAGATTAGTGTTACAGATAGGCCAGTGTCATATGCTTTTAAAATGTTAAATTTGATACATTGCATTTCATACACAAGCTAGTACACATAGTACATGTCCATTTGGCATTCCAGCCCTCATATGCTCGTCGCATGAAACAGTATCCGCGCGAGTAAATTGCTATCGGGTGACGCTTTATGGCGCGCGGCTACCCTCACTTTGGGAGCTTTATGTAACTTGGCGTGCTTAAGTGGAAATTGTACACTTGATATGGTATTTGCATGTAATTTTTGTCTACAACGCTAACTGTAAAGATAGGAATTAGTAAAGAGCTCGCGTTACTCATCTATTTTCGTTTTTTTTTCAAGCGATTTTCATCAGATAATATCTGAGTCATCAGTCTCTATATATCTATCTAATCATTAGCGACCTGTGTATACGGTGTGTCTAAATCGATCTATCAGTTAATCTGTCTGTCTTCAAAGGCAATATCTATATAATAAATAAAATAAAATAAATATCGGACAACCTCACACAAATCGATCTAGTCCCAAATTAAGCTCAAGAAGGCTTGTGTTATGGGTAGACGATGATATACGTACTTGTATAGATAAATATATACTTAAATACATAGAACAACCATGACCCAAGCACAAATATTCGAGTTTATCACACAAATATTTGCCCTGGCCGGGATTCGAACCCGGGACCGCCGTCTCAGTAGGCAGGTGTCTACAAACCGAGCCAAACGCGTCGTCATCTATATCATCACACTCATATTATAAAGGTGAAAGTTTGTAAGTGTGTTTATGTGTATGTTTGTTGCTTCTTGACGCTCAAACGGCTTGACTATGTTTGATAAATTTTGGTATGAGGGTAGCTGACACCCTGGATTAACCCATAGGTTTTTTATCCCAAAAACTTAGTGTTCCCGTGGAATGAGAGAGTAACACCGCGCAGCGCAGCTAGTCAGTTAATATGTCTGTATCCATATAGTCTCTCTGTATCAACGGTTGATCTATGAGGTAATCTATCTTTATCTGAACAATCAGTGATTGGTGATGAATCAAATTAGTAAACTAGAGAGTACTTAGTAAGCTCTCTAGTTTGCAAATCTGCCTCATCACCAATCAGCATGTCTGTGTGTAGCGTAGGAGGGCTCGGATCAGGCTAAACTTGACGCATTATCCACGTAGCAGCAGTTAAAGTAATTACAATACAGGTGGGATGCAGCGGTAAAGAGCATACGCGCCCAAACTTGTGCCGGCGCGGGGATCGCTTTAAGTTTTCGGGGAGACCAAGAGACAGGAGTTGGCGGACAAATTTGGGAATATCTTTTTCACTGAGCGAGCGAAGTGTTCCCGCTTAAGCTTGGACAAAAATGTTTTCGCATTAGTCCGGATGTCTAGTTGTCCAGATTTCCGAATGTCCTCGTGTAGGTACAGGCCGCAATTCTTTGCCTTTTCTCGTGATTTCTTGTCGACTCGGGTTTTTTTTTTATTTGGGTTTACGTAAAAAGTTTTTAGTTAAACATATTTCAGCCGATTCGAACCTGACTCGCGAGGTCTACAGCTTACAGAGCCGCTGGTCAAATAGTGTAGTTATCGCGTATCGTGTAAATTTTATCGCATATCGTGTAAATTTTCATTTATCGTGTCAACTGGCCTACGCGTCAGCACATAGGTACCGGGGTGTTCGGCACCGCCTGCCCCTTTGATGGTTCAAAATCGACACGCATTTGTAACCAGTCGTAGCGGCACACGCGCATCACGATTTGGCAAATTTGGTTTATACAAACAACCAATATAAAATATAGTTCTCAGACAAAATTTCGTAATTGTACGGATTACGGAGAAATGCGATTATCATTTTGGTATTTTATTCAAATCTTCTTGCATCGTCGATTGGGATAACTGAAATCAATTACTAATCTTTTAGGTATAATTATGCTTCTAAACGCGTTTCAACATTTAAGTAATCGTCATCATTAGCAACGAAAAAAAAAACATTATTTTCTGAACAAAAATTCTTGAGTTTGAAAACGGAAGATTAATGGAATAAAGTGACCCCAGCTAACATAAATACATAGTAACCGAATGCATGTATTAGAAACTCGCCTTCAGCTCGTCTATTGCCCCACACATGTCTAAGCTAACATTATTAATGAGGCTAATATGAAAATTGTGGAACTAATAACGCTGGCGGGGCACGTACTCGCGCGTAATTTTGAAACGGATGACATTCCGAATGCCTGTTATGTTCGTTTGTGATTCCAGAAGAGGGGTTTAAATATTAACAAAGGCAGTAGAATAAATACGCCTGGAAACCATGAAAGTGAAGGCAGTTTTGGTTAGCCACGGGCTAAGTTTCGTCCGTGTGCGCACAACGTCAATGTCACAAGCAAACTGTCACTTTGATTGGTTCGTGGACACGCACACATAAAACCAAAAATGGGTTTATCTTTCTCTAATCTGCTGTATGAAGATTAGTTCTAGACGTATTTATTCTAAGAACCAGTACATTTTATACGCAAGTATAAAAGCTCATATTTTTGTTTAATATCAAAATCGTGGTGTATTACCAATATTAAAAAAAAATGAGACATTACATGTTTCATAGAGTTGAGTTGATATCAAATAAATCTCAATAATATACTTACGCCCTTTTTAAATAGTTTCATTGTACCGCTGTTGTTGTCTTAAATATTTTGTTTTCCTACAAAGAAAATAAAATGTTACAGCAAAACTGTCACATTCTTTGTAAACTAGCAAAAATTCTATAAGCAGCCGTGGTTGCTACGCTTCAAAATTGTTCACCAGAAAAGGCGAAAGCCACAGAAAATCGTATTTTCCAACCGTGCGTGCGACAATCCGCTGACACGACGTAACGGATGAAAAAATTGCGTGCCCGAGCCTTCGATATGATAAAACATGAAAAAAGTTGCCATGAAAAAAACTTAAATTGTCAACTGGTGCGATATCAGGGCGATGAGTTGGGGGTATTTGGGGAAACGATTTTACAGCGAATATATTATTTGCATTTATATCCTTAATTTAAAACATTGTTATTAGCCGAAAAATAATACGTCATTTGGGTTTGTAAAATGCGATCAAAATTCATTTGAGTGCGTCTTACGTCGTTTTAATCGATTTTGCTCGCATTTTACGATCACGGTTCATAATTCATAATACCTAAGATCTGTACAGAGTAACATCCCTTGACATCTCTAATAATTATGTTCATTATTTATGGCGTCAAATACTGGTCTGTGGTGGTGAAAATAGCTGATGTCAAATACCTTCGATAAACAGGTCTGTAGTCAGCGATGTTCTTAACAAAGCAAACCATTCAACATTCTACATACGAAACGCCGAATTTTTTCGAATCGGTACGCAATTCATCATCAGGACCAACTATTGGCATAATATGTCTGAGACTCAAAGGAGTTTTCTATGATAAATAATTTTTATTTAAAGAAACAGTAAATAAAAACTTAAACTTATACTGTAACAAATATGTAAGTAGGTACAAAAAGCTTAAATATTGTTTCTTTCTTTTTCCCCTTTTTGTCGTTACATTAAATAAATAAAATTTTGATTTCACTTCTAGTGAAAGCAAAAACTATCCTGGTCAAATCATGGTAAAAAATATTTTGCACTATTGCACTTAGTCCTTTCTCAAAGACCTCAACCATGACCGTGCTTTCACTCCGTCGACCTTTACCAGGCCATCAGACCATCTCGTCCAGCACATGGTCGCCAGCGCCAATCGAGATAGATGTCAATCAGTACAACATTATTCCAATATCTCGTCCCTCAAGACCGGGTCGCGGCCGCGTCAATTCGCGTCAACTCGAATGAAAATTTTAGAAACTTTTAATGGCGTAACTCGACCAGTGGCGCGGAAATTACACCGCCGACACAATTATCCCGTAAACTGACAAAAATGTCCCGTGAAACAGGAAAATAGACGGTATACTGTTTTTAACGTAGCTAAATTAGGTCCCGTTATCGAGGAGACATTGTGATACTTTTTTAGCTCCACGTCTTTCTATGTTAAAAATTAAAAAAAAAAAAAAATTTTTTGTTTAACTTTGGGTGACACAAAACTGGCTCGAATCCTCCTTTTAAGCTTAACGCTTGTGTTAGGAGGTATTCGCTCCTTCATGCAGAGGGAGACAGTGGTTGGGTTTAAACATGAAGTTAGTTTCTGTTACACATAATTATACAATACTTTACTTAATTCTACCTAACGGATAACATTGTAATATATTTCTGACAAAAAGAAAAAAGAGTAACTAAGCTAAGTAGTCCAATTGGACTACAGTACCTACTGTTAAACATGTAGGTACCAAAACGAAATTCTGTGTATATTTATGTTCTAACTTAATAATAGAAATTCTGTTTCATCATACTTTTTACATTTTAACCACATGCTAATTTCTTTTTTACACTCTCTATATGTTTTAGCATAAATATTAATTTTTCTATTAACCTTATTATAGAGAGAAATAGATAGAAATGTAAATTGTCTTCTAGAAAATGAAGTTTTACTAATCGATGGTTGTTTGATTACTGAATGGGCGTTACGTTTACCTAATGTACGGGGGTCAAGTTTTTTCACTTTATGAATCTTTAAAATACAATTTATGATAAAGACTTGTCTTATGGTGAGAACGTCGGCATCTTTATAAACATCAACGGTACTATACCTTTTGTTTGTTCCTAACAGTACTTTTAGGATTGCTCTTTGCGCACGCTCAAGAACAATAATCTTACTCTTAAATGTGCATAAACAATGTCGTTATTTCCGGCCTAGTATATTAATACGCTAATTTGCGCACATGTGCTAGAGTCAGTTAACATGCTTCAACGGATTAATTACCCATCCCACCCTGGCAACGGCCAATTACGGTGGATAAGGAAAAATCCAGAATAATGCCATAAAGTGTGTATGTTACACTTGCGGGTAATAACATTGTTTCCGGCCTAGTACATTAATAGGCTAATTTGGTCACATGTACAAAAGTTAGTTAGCATGCTTCATCAGATTAATTACTCATCCCACCCGGCAACGGCCAATCACGGTGGATGAGGAAAAACTCAGAATAATGCCATCACGTGTATACGTTACAATGGCGGACATTGCATAACAGACTAATTTTTTAACAAAATCATCGCATTCGGAAGAAAAAAATTTTTTTTTTTTCAAATAAGTACTATTTTGTTTATATATTAAAATATGAGTATGGCTACATGAATTTTAATTACAGAGGGTGCTACTAGCGAGTATCAGTCGAAAGGTATCCACTCCTGGAAAAAGCCGCTGC
The DNA here is from genome assembly GCA_947623375.1 of Apotomis capreana. Classification (NCBI taxonomy): domain Eukaryota; kingdom Metazoa; phylum Arthropoda; class Insecta; order Lepidoptera; family Tortricidae; genus Apotomis; species Apotomis capreana. The sequence continues at coordinate 1,277,740 of OX392515.1, read as the reverse complement.
CAATATTTATCACAACCGATGAGGTGCTTATGAGCTTTTCTGTGATCCTTACCACGTTGCGTCCTCAGAAACGCGCTTGCCAGTAAAAAAAAACATCCCCAATAGCTATCGGTTTTACAATTGAACGTACTAGCAATTTACCGCGCTCGCAGATACTAAAAGTCTGAAATCTGGCAACTTTCTGAGCTACGAGTATGTCGACGACTACGCCCTGCAGCACGTCTAGCATAAGGCCGGAGCCCCACTTACACACACGCTACGCACACTATACACGCCGCCAACGTGGGTCAATTGTTATAATATTGGTATCAGTGACGTCATTTCGTGCGCAGCGTGCTCGTGCACTACTGTGGAAGTATCTACCTACCGCTTTGTATGAAACAAAGCGTTTTTGTACCCACGTGTGTAGCTCGACCGTGCGCAGCAGTGGGGCTCCGGCTTAACTGTGACAAGTGACTCTTTGTCGCGTGAGAAATACTACCTGTCACTTTTCTTTCAATACCGTGCGAGCAGGACAGGTGATGCAGAGTCGCGGCAAGATATTTTATGCTAGCTTTAGCATCTCCTCATTTCTGATTCGATCGCGCAAGGAAACTCCTTTTAAAAAATATTAGTAAATATGGTGCCCTTTCTTTGTCCCGATGTTCACGGTACTTAATGTAAATCTAATAAGGATGTATACGCGCGCGGCTTCGTCTGCTCCAAATAAAAACAGATTGTAAACAAGCACGCTCATTAAAGATCGTTATTGGCCCTTATTGATACGGCTTTGCTTCCAAAATTGAATCAAATTGACTAATTGTGTATGAAAAAATGGAAATATATTTCGTAAATTCGTTCGAAGTAAAATATAATAAAGTGTTCGCTTAATTTGTCAGTTAAGTACGAGTAGGTCACAATAATGATTTCATGACTATGTCATCAATTTTGTATTGCCACTTTGTGTACCTAAAACAATCCTTACAAAATGAGTGCATCCGAAAATGTAATTTATAATAATATTGTTCAGCATAGGTACCTGCTTACTTTTTATTTAGGCTATATATATATTTAAAAAAAAGTTCGAATTGAGAACCTTCTCCTTTTTTGAAGTCGGTTAATGAAATAAAACTAAACGAAACCTAAAAATTTTTCTCCTTTATGTACCTAAGTACACATATTTTTTTAAAACTATCCACACTAATTGAAGTCAAGTTTTTTTCAGTAGGATTCAGTATTTATTTCGCAGGAAGAATGAAGAATTGAGCACTGAGCAGCATTCCGGTAAACAATGTTTTGAATTTGGTTGATGACAAATCCTTGACAAATAACTATTGACGTTTAATAATGAAAATATTTCCGATATGAAAGCTGTTTATAGAGCGCCACTATCCCAGGGCAGGACCGATACGTTATGCTATAGATATAGATTATTTCATTGCATATACTTTCTCCGTCCATCATTCCTCTAGAGCCGTACGAGAGTGCAGACAAAAGGGGATTTAGCAACTGAGCGTAAACGACTTTCAAGAGAGGTTATTTTACCTGTCAGCACAACACAATATGGAAGAGTATCTCAGTAAAAAGGTTTCACAAAAATGATCTTTGCCTACGAATATAAGCCCCCCTTACCCCCTAAGTAGCTGCCTCGATGAATCACTTTAGCGCTAACACTCTATCGCTCCTGATGTGTACGCATGCTCATGGGTATGGAAAATAAGAGAAGATTCCTTTATTTATCTCATGGCATATAGTCAAAGCGATCAAAGAATGAATGGAAGCAACCGGAACTGACGAGCGTATAAAGAGGTGTTGGAATTTGTGCGAAGTAAGATACAACTGCCGGCAAACTTTTAGAGCATAACCTTGACTGCGCAGTAGCCGATTTAGGTACAAATGTACAATGAGCTGCACAATTGCATGGCCCGTTTATCAATGAATTCATTCATAAATGGGCCATGCATTTCTGCAGCCCATAGTACATGCGCAGATTCGCCATTTTTGTTCTAAAAGTTTGCGGGCAACTATAAATAAGTTATAAAGAAGTACGTGAATTTGGTGATGTCTACCTAATACCCTAGTGAAATACAGGCGTGAGTACGAGAATGTGTTTGAAATTGTTATGCCAGGCTACGTCATATTGTGCCGAGGTACTAGATAGAGAGAGCAGAGTGGAGAGAGCGGGTAGCTTTGAATGATATTTTGGTCTGCTGTTCCTCACCGAATTAGTAAAGTGAGATTCCTTTAAAACATTTTTTCTACTTTGATTGATTGTTCATGCCATTTTTGGTCAAGTATCTTCTAGTTACCGAACATTACGTCGCTGCGCCTGCAAAAGTCGCTATGTGTTTTAGACCAACTTTTCAGGAGAAACAAAAAACAAGTTTTCTCAGTATGCATTGAAAGCAAGTACAAAAGAAAAATATGGGTAACAGAGTTTTATTTTTTACGTAATTTAAGAATACTTTTAAAATTACATAAGGGAAAGTACATTTTATATTAAAAAAAAACTTTAATTTTGTACATAGCGACAAATATTTGGGTTCCAAAATAACCTCCATGTGTATAATAATTACATAGCGACTTCAAATTGTTGCTGAGGCACTCTGAATTGTGCTTCAAATTGCACGTAGTTATTTTTGCAAAGAGGACGCTCAGTCAATAAAACAGAATATAAAATGGGAACAAAAAAAATATAAAATTAAAACGGTCTTCTTGACATTCCTTAAAATAAATTTATCAAAGGCACTTAACAAAAAAGTAATCTTGAACCGTATTTTTATTATCGAGGCTATATAAAATTTTCTTAAAAAATCTGAATTTGAATTCGTTAAAATAATAATTACTACAAATTAAAATTAAGTAACTTGAGATCAGAATTAATGAGGTAAATTATCATAGAAAGAACGATAATCTCGATGCATGTATTTTTTTAGACTTTGTAAATGGTTAAATTTAGTAGTGTCGATTTTAAGAGGAGAGTTGTACAGTCTTGTCGCTTCCTCATCTTCAGAGGTGGGATTTCTTCTTTGTGGTAAAGTAGTCCAGTCATCTGAGTGACTAAGCTCTTATAAGCTTGTCTCAATTTTCGTCTTTCCTTAGAAACTTTCACTATAGTCGTATTTTCATCATCCTTAACAACATTATGTCCTGTGTGAGTTTTTCCTAAAAGCATATCTTTTGGTTCTTCTTTCTTTTCTGTTTTTTACTTGTTACCACATCCTCCTTTTCTTCTTCTGACTGGTTGGATAAACCTCCGTTTTTAAGGATAGGCTCCAAGCAACCAGTTTTCTCATTCAGCCATTGCAACTCTTCACTTGAACCTGGGATAGAACTGTTACTGCAACTAAGTGACTCATTGCTATCTTGTGTTTCAAAGTGACTACTTGTAGCTCCTCCATGCGGGTTGCCATGCCAGCAGAAGATGTGGTTAATGTATGAGTTGAATTTGTATTTATTGCAGACATGACCTCATTTGGTATTGAAGAAATTCTAGGGAAATTGGTGGTTGTAATAATCGGATAGTTTAACTGCTGACATTCGCTACTCTGGTCCGAAATTGTAGATAACGGAAATAGCAGAGAAGATTCTTCTTCTAACTGAATAGCTATCTGGTTTATTGATGACTGATCGGGTGTGCATAATGCCACAAGTTGTTTTCTCCTTCGCAATTTCGACATGATCATACTTAATTCTGAAAGAATAGCATAGCATAAGTAAGCACACTTTATTCGTTAGTTAAAATTGTTAAACACCAAAAAATTATAACTCTAAACAAACATCATTTAATATACACCTTAAGCTTAACTGATATCCTTTGACAAGCTTGTGCGGCCGCGGAAGTAACATTTATTATTGAAAAGTATTAATGAAAACCGATTACCACCGTATCAAGCGAGAATTAAAGAAAAAAACTCAGTACCAAATCAAACATTTCCACCAGTAGTAATTTTTTAACTCTAATCGGTAATATTTAATATTAACAGCACTTCCTTTTACTAATAAATAGTAATATTACTTACCCCCTCACACTTTACTCGCATTAACTTATTAAATAATCACGATCTTAACTAAAACGATGTTGCCACAAGCACCGCCAAAACATCAATGCACACTTTACTTTAATAAATACGCATGTGTCAGTTCATCGGATTCTAACGCGAAGTGCGACAGGTCATAACTTGTACTAAAACGTCGCTATGTGCCGAAGATCACATCGCGGGCGCAAACAACCCGATGAAACTAGTACGAATAATTCGCTATGTGCGTTAAAGCACATATCGGCTACAATTTTGCTTTAATAGTAATATACCGATGGCAAAGTTATGTGATTAGTGACACTTAGCTATTTTCTAAGGCACTTTTAATGTATGAACTTCACATACCTATTTTTAGTAATGGCCAGAAATAATAATGTCAGCTTATCGCTGTTTTTGGACCATATGAGTATTGATGTAAGGTTCAAAATGGTGCCAAAAACGAAAAAATGAAAAAATGCACATAGCGACTTTTGCAGGCCCAGTGACGATTAGTTAAATCTTATTTCACTTTAATCGAAAGCTTACATTACGACACAACAAATGCACGATGGAGAAAAAGAGGCAAACAACTACCTATGTACTACTCATAATCAGATAAGTATCTCCGTCACATTTCTTACTCCGCTCGTGATCCCGTATTATGTTTAACTAAGCGATCCCCGTAGTCAAAAAGTTGATTTTTCTTGTTTCTGATATAATTCTGTTTTTATACGACGACACAGCATCACGGGTCCTGTGATGTGCATTATGTTGACGTAATAATATATTTATGAAATGTGTACGTACATTTATGAAATTACCGGTACTACATCCGAGCTAAAGTGTTTTGACTCTCTTCACAATGGCCGTTTCCGAAGTACTGAACTTTGGACTTGTGTCCTATTGCTATCCTACCGAATGCTAGATTCCACTTCCGTGTTCCAAATTACATCGATAGCCAAACCATAAAACCGAGACGTAATCATTATAGATTAAGCTTACTGCCGATATTGTTGAGTGTTTGAAAAATTGGTCTTCAAAAGATTAAATCAAGGAATAACTTAGAACTACCGACTTGGATTCCAAAAGAAGTTCTTGACCGTTGACAATGAAGCAACAATTCTAAAATTTAAGAGGTTCGAACCAGCGTCTCCAACGGCTTTTTACACGTACAATTTTTTGCTTCATTGTAAACATTTGGTTTACGCTATATAGCAGACGTTGTCGGGATTCTTCAAGATCCTGAATTTTCCCGATGGAAATTCTTATGCAATGTCTTTGAAGGAATATGATGCATGCATTTCAAGGTAAATACATTTTTGGCGTCAACACAAACGGTTCCACGACCGATGTCAACCCACCTTTACAGCCGGGGTTCCGCTAAATTAAAATTTGATAAGGGGATGTAAGCACCATTAATGTCTCATCAGGGAATTCAATCTGAGGGGCTCGTGACTCCTAAAACGTATTTTTTGTTAAACTTTCCCATCGAAATTGTATTACGTGTTTTGAATATGGAATATTTTTTTGTAATTTTTTGGCAAAATTGTTTCAACATTTGCATTAACCATTTCGGATTTGGCGCGAGTAAAGACTAAAATGAATATTTACTCTCAAATACTATATACCAAACAATTTTACGTCTAATGAGTACTACGATTTAAATAAATAAATTATAAATAAATTCATGTTCATGTTCAATAAATATCGGACAACTTCATGCAAATCGATCTAGTCCCACAGCTCTAGTAGGCTTGTGTTACGGACACTAGACGACGATAAACATAGTTATATAGATACATATTTACATACTTAAATACAAATAACATCCATGACCCAGGCACAAATATTCAAGTTCATCACACAAATATTTGCCCTTGCCAGGATTCGAACCCAGGACCGCCGGCTCCGTAGGCAGCAGCTTTACTACTGCGCCAACCGCGTCGTCAAACGATTATAATATTGTTATAGAATAAAGTTACCCTATCTTATCCTACCAAGACGTAATAATGTGATCAAGCAATACAGTAGAAAACTTAAGTCTAAATCGGCAGACCGCACGGGTGCGATGTAGCACGTCAGCCCTGCTCAAACGACTGACGCCAGCGCCGGAATACTATTCCTCAACTTCTTCCTAGTTTCATCACAGACCAAAAACATCCTTTTCTCACTCACCTACAAGCAGGCGAAGCCACAGATAACGCATATTAATAATTATAAACGGTTTAAGCTCACGTAAAGATTGTAAGGAACGGAACGGTCCAGTTTTTTTATAATTATTAAAGATGTCTCACGATAGTTTTAATAATATTATAACGCCTATTCTTACATAAGTAAAGTTTCAAAGCTGTCGAATATCTCAGCATTTTCCAAATGCTTTAGCGCCCATCTGAAATCTAGCCTAAGTATGCTTTCAGAACGAAGCCTATTCGACACGGCTCTTGTATTTTTACGGTGTTATTCCAAAGGCTGGCCTTAAAAGCCCTAAACGGCCTTATCATCATTTGAAACCATTCGTAAGGCTTTCAGGATTTTTGACTGGAGAACATCTACTATCCTAAATTAGATTTATTTGTACTACTAGTATTTTGAAATGGATTCAGCCGCTTCGTAATAGAAGGTATTTTGGTTTTCGGCAACTGTACAACATAAGGCTTCCATTTCTGGAATTCTTTAGTATGGGCGATCATAATCATAATCATAATCATTTATTCACAGAATATATGGTGCGTACGTAAGGTGATATTTATATGCTTTGGAATTGTCAATTCATACATTCTGCCCTTATAGGCATGTGAATTTATATTACATTTTTCAAAATATGGGTAAATAGCGTGCATTAATATAAATACGAGAATGTCAAAGATTTTATGCTTATTTACTACATTTTAAACAATGGTAATAATTATTCAAGTGCATGCATATTCATAATTTCATCAATAATTTTATGATCCATAAAAAAATGGTACAATAATAATGGTAATGACAAATAATAATCTCATAGAAAATAATTCAATAAATAGTTAATAATTCATTGTCAAATAATAAATAATTCAATTACATTAAAATTCCTCTAATTAAGTATTTGTATTATTTTCCGTCAAGAATTCTCTGACAGAATAAAAACACTTGGACAAAAGCCATTTATTAACTTGATGATCTTGGGATTCCAGGGAACTCTAGTACAACATCATCGATTTCCGCGATTGTCGTACATTTAAATGAAATGATTTGAAAGGATTGTTATCGCATATATTTATTACTTCGGCAACTCGAAAGTTGTTGTAAAGTTAGTTATCATCATTATCAACCAAAAGACGTCCAATACCGGATAGAGGCCTCCCCCAAAGAATTATTTTATTATTTTGTGATTTCTTTCATTTCATACATCCCCGAATGTTACAACATTCTGATACCCAATGGTATTTCATTAATATATGACATACAGATTGAAAAAAATCTAACATTTTTCCATTTCAGCGTAGGAAATATTTCAGAAAAATATTTATAAAAACACCGCACTATATTGCCAATTTAAAACCAACAATTTCCCGTATCATTCAAACTCAATCCAACAAACTGCAATGACAAAAATACACAATTTCACTTCAAAGCGCAAAATCCTTTGATGCATCCAGAGATTGATTACACAAAAAATAACCAAAAAGGCCTCCCAGTATCTAACTAAAGAATTCAAAAATGGACGTCGTTCGGACCAAATCGGGTGGTTCGGCCGTTTATTTTTCGGTCATTATTCGGGTAGTGTGATACCCGTAAACGAGTTTTAACTGGTAGTTTCAAATACACATTCGAATGCATACGTAGTCCGGATACTGAGGAATAATCTGGCGCGATTTACAAGCGGCAGCGGTTTAAGTTCAACATTTGAATTAACATTCCCACGTGCGTCACGTTGAGACTCTCAACGTACTGTCACTATCACGACGGTCGTAATTTAGATATCTCAATTTGAGAGTCATACGGCACCATGTCTGTGGACGACAACTTTTTTCTACGCAAAACTGCCACTTCGTCTAGAGTTGAACATTTCTCATAGTTTTTCTATATAAAAGCAAATGCCTTGTGCCCTTTTTTTATGTTAGAACTTTTATGAATTATTTTTGTCTGTGCCGCAGCATCCAATTTTCAAAATGGTCCTGTGTCCGCGAACCTGTTAAATATTGGACAGAACGTTTGGCTATGTGTGTTACACAACTATTTGCTCCTAGGTTTAAGATGCTTTATATACATTTATCTACATATGCATGTATAAATTGTTGTCGTCTAGTGACCGCGATGCAAGCTTACTTAAGCTTAAACTAGGACTAGGTATATTTTTATAAGATTTTCTGTCATTTATTTGGTGATTTTGAGACGTGATCAAGGGTCGCTGAGCAAATAGCAAAGATTGAGGTCCCATGTCAATTATAGCAACTTACCTACCCTATGAGTTTGACCAAAGGCCAATTGATATATAAATTGTGAGCCATGAACATGACACCGCCTAACACTCCAGTATCTACACCACTGGCAATACAACCCAACAGCTAATGACAAGCTGCATTATGTTGACTAAGAGTGCATCTCCACCGAAATGGAGCGTAGCTTAAACGTGCGGAATCGACCAATCACGAAAGTGAAACTGAGTCGAGATACATTTCAACTCAGGTGATTGGTCGGTTCCGCATACATGCATGCATGACGCGCGCGCGCGCACGACGCATCCTAATTCCACAGATAATATAAAGAGTGCCCCATCTTGTGTCTACACCATCATTATTATAATCAAAATTTCTTGTTCTCTCGTAACTTAGACCACAGCAAAGGTCCAGCATAAACGGGCTCCGCACAGTTTTCAGCGCGCGTTTGAATGGAAATGACTTTATTTAGATAACCGCCATTTTGCGATATTTCATTCCCAGATTACGCCATTGATTGCCCTTTTTTGTCTGTTTATCGTCGGCGTATCTCTGAATTTATTCTCATTTTGTTTAATGATATTTACTCGTACTGAAGGGTTATATTATTGAAATATGTGGATTATATTATAAAGATACGAATATCTACTCCTTCGTGAGTATATCATATGCGATCGTCATCCTGTTTTTTTTTTTTCAGTAATAGTAATGTGCCACCGCCACTAATAGTCATGAGTCTTAAAGGAATGTTCAAAGTTACTCAAAGGACAATCAAGCGAGCTATGCTTGAAATTTCTTTGCAGAATCAAATCCAAAATGATGAGATACGCAAGAGAACCAAGGTTGTAGATATAGCTCAGACAGTCATCAAACTAAAGTGGCAGTGGGAGGGGCACATTGCTCGTAGAACCGATTGCCGTTGGGACAGAAAGGTTCTTGAGTGGCGACCGCGGACTGGAGGACGCAGCGTGGGAAGGCCCCAACAAGGTGGGCCGACGACCTGGTTAGGATCGCGGGCGGAAATTGGATGAGGGCGGCGCAGGGCCGATCGTTGTGGAGAACTTTGGTTTTGGTTTTTTTGACAATATGTAGTTGAATTAGCATCTAAATAAACATCGGCGAAGTCAATATTATGCCACAGATGATTCAGCAAGATCCCGTGGAAATAAAATATGCGAAACGTGTTCTGTCAATAATCGGACATTAAAAATACGCGAAATAGATGGCGCCAATAAGAAATACATGAATTATGGTAGAAACAAAAGCCTGACTCAGCCCCCAGCCACAAGCACCCTGCATATCACATATTGTCAGCCTGGCCAATATTTTACCGGCACCCTTCTACCCGTCCGGTGACCTCTCCTTAATTAACTTCGGCGAACATTGACAAACGCACTGACAATAAATTTGCTGCTAATATAGTCCAGGATTGTTGTGTTAGGAAAAAGGTTTTGTGTGTTTGGCTTATTAACCGAATTCGAAAAAGATTATTAAATTAATGGTTGGAAGGCTTTCGACCACGATTGAAGATGAACTGAACCGCAAAGGTTGTATAAATTAAATAAATATAATTAAGGGACTTACACAAATCGAGCTAGTCCTAAACTAAGCAATGCTTGCACTGTACTAGATGACGATATTTCATAATATATAAAGATATAATATAGAAAGAAAGAAATTAAGAAAATACATTTATTGCAATAAATATTATGGCACAATTTTATGTTCATAAAAAACAAAAAACTTAAAGTAAAATGGATGAAATAATAGAACAATGGCAAAAAAAAGTGTGTGTGTCAGCTCCGACGCACGACTGGAGTTTACTCTTCAGGCCAGGCGCGCACCACGATTTTTTTTAGTCGCGCGATAATTTTGTCGCAGAAATAAGCTTACTTATGGGTTTATGAAAATCGTGGTGCGCGCACTCTCATATAAATAAACCCATAGACGCTGACGGAACAATTCTACGGGTATGGCTACGCCGGGATTAAGAGCCGTCCAGGCCGTCAAAGCATCGGAGGCGTAAGGAATGATAGCCTTGTCACCATCAAAAGATAAAATTTGAGTGACAAGGTCCACCACCCCACACGCCGAAGCCAGGAATGCCGGGAGGCTCACATCTCGCGCGCGACGCACGCCCAAACCACGAGTTCTAATCGGCAGAGAAACCTGGTCCCATTGACCTTGTTAAGGGAGACGTTCAGCACCTTTTCCAAACTCTCCTTCAACACGAAGTCAAAGGAGTCTGTCTGGACAGGGTGCAGCCAGGCTGGCACGGTGCACAAGAAATATGTCAGCTTAGGCACGGCAAAGCAAACTCGCAACATAACGAGGGCTACGTGAGCCGAAAGTTCATTCAACCTCTGCGCAGCCATCAGCAGAAGCAGCTTTCTCTCCTCGAAGGCTTCAGGAATGGCTTCTGGGAATATTGGGGACCCCAAGAGGTTGAAAGATCTCGCCGACAACACTTTCAGTCCGGGGAGCAGAGCACTGAATAAGGGGAAAGAATCGTGTGAGTTGGTACTGCAGGGGAAAAATTCGCATTTGCTGAAATTAATATCTAAACCCAGAGCTTTTAAACGAGGCAGGAGCATGAGCAAGTCTTGTTCCACTTCTTCAGGTTTACCACCTAGGGTACCGTCATCTAGGTACCAGATATTCAATGGGGATTTAACCTCTGAAATTACCTTTTGTATGGCCAGACAGAAAACTAAAGGGCCTAGCGGATCCCCCTGCTGTGCACCAACTTGGGAAAGAACAAGAGGACCATTGTAGAAAAGATTAGAAGCGGAAGAATATACTTGGAAAATGAAGGGGTAGAGTGATGGCACTTTATCCTTCACTTCGGACAGTAAAACATCACGCTCCACTGAGTTAAACGCGTTTTTTAAATCAATTTTAATTAATAATAATAATAATGAAATAATGAACTTTATTCTGCAAGTAGGCCACAAGGGCACTTTTACATGTCTGAGTCTACCGGCATTTCACAAGAGGAGACCACTGTTGAGAAGAAACGCCGAAAGAAACTCAACAGTCAGTCATTTTTTCAGAAAGCATAAGTACTTAACTATTACAATGATATGAACTTAACTATACGTATTAAAACGGATTCTAAGTTTTTGCTATCTACCGAAAAAGCCCGCGTAGCGTGAATTGCAGCCTCGCAGCCCAATCTTGTGCCAAACCCTAATTGGCAAGGTTGCAGATAAGCTGCCATTTCTTCTCTCACTGCACGGCATCCTAGCTTTGCCGTTAAGCGGCGGAAAGCGCTGCCTATGGCAATGGGTCTTATACCACCGTCTTTTTTTGACAGCGCACATAAGGAAGCACCATAAATATAGGAGCAAACTTCAGGGTTTAATTGACCACTGAGCAAAAAATTACAAAGCTTGGCCAGATGTTCCAGGAGCCGAAAATCGGCGTCTCCCGCAGATGCAGACGTAAGCTCCTTAAGATGAACAGGGCGGATACCATCCAAACCGGCGGCCGAACTATTGTTGAAAGAGCTGAGTGCCTGCACCACTTCCTCCGGCTTAACAGTTAAGGCAGAAATAGATATGTCAGGTTCCGGTGGAAGTACCAGCGGCCGGGACGGGGCTGGATGCTTCGACTGCAGCGTAGCTAAAGTCTCAGGGCTCGACGGCGCCACGCCCTCATCCGACATAAGCACTCGCACTGCACCTGAGATCCCCTTCATGTACTTTACGCTCAATTGTCTTCAGTATGGAGTGTGATCTCAAAGGCGTGGTCTCTGCACCGATGTTCCCACTGATATCAAAAGAAGCAGAGTTAATATTTCTCTTAACTTTCGTGGTTAAATTGCCCGTGGCCGACGCTTCAGGCGATTTGAGTGCGGAATAGGCAAAAGACAGTAAACTAAACCATTCGAGAGTGCCATTGGAGTCGATACACTTATCAATGAGGTCGCTCAATTTGGCCGCTGCCAAGTTTCGCGCCCCTTTGGGGATATGCCGTAACACACGTACTGACTGCTTTAACGTAGCTAGATCACCAAAATCTAGATGAATGGGGTTGTTACCATGAGCTTGCTGTGAAACCGACAGTCTAGGGTTGGAGGGGATGACTTGGGGAAAATGTTTATGCATGTGCCCTATATGCACTTTAAGTCCATGAGGGGTAAAAGTTCGAGTTGAGTTGGGACAATGGGGACAGCGCAAGGATGAAGAAGGATCACTCATATTTATAACTAACACTTACAAATAAAAGCAAAAATACAAGCAATTATAATAAAAAAAAGATACAATTTAAAAGCCAACATCAAAAACATAACAATTTCGATTTAAACTTCATAGCTTCTTGTCGGTCGGCAAGACTCCCGTCTAGAAAATGAATGGCTCGGTTGTGTTGGATCCTTGATTTATGTATGTATTTATCCTGGAAAGTTTCACGAAATCAAAACCATTCTGCGGCTGAATGCAGGAAAAAGCAGTGGTGATGGAAAAGTATTCACGCCTTCTCTATTTCTAAGCTTAAAGCTGAGTCACAATTAAAGCGGTCTCTCTCTCTACAGCAAGACGTCTTCTTCGATCTTAGCACCATACAAGCACGGCTTAAACACCAAGAAAACACGGTCATTGCATTGCACGTTATAAAAGTTGTAATCTTGGATATCACAAAAATTCGTTAGGTTTGTTTGGGAGCTGAAACGAACACGTATCTTTTAGCCGATTGTGTGACGGGCGCTATTGTTTCAAAAGCAGCACATTTTACCCGTTAAGCGTAGATTTTATTAAATTTAATTTTATTTATAAAATTTTGTTGACACTCGACATGAAGTTGACATTGACAATTTTATAGTTTGTTTATGTGAACATAATGGTAGTTTAAAAAGTCGTATCTCAGTATACGATCGGGGTAAAAATACGACTTCTTAATTTAGCAGGTTATGCGTTAAGCGTTATAGACTAAGATCCCGATATAAAACGACCTTCACCGAGATGTTTATTTGATGAATGTATTTTATATTTAGTTTAATATGTCAATAAATATATTGCATATGGGTTGCCTAACAATTTTTAGTCCAGGGTATGTTTAGTAAAAAATAAAAATATATATCTTTTTAACATTTCACCGATTTGATTATTAGATAAATTCATAATTAAATAATCTTTAATTTTATTCAGTTTCAATTCAATAATCAGACCGTTGTAAAATGCTAGTAGGTATAGATTTACCTGTTTATACCTGGCTACCCGATAGTTGTGACGGGAAAAGAATAGGTAACCTAACGTTTGCATATTCTATGGGCTTCATACTTTCGATTGGTATAGAATTTATCTAATATTAATCAAACCGGTGAAATGTTTAAAACATTTTTTTTTTTATTAATAAAACATACCCTGGACTAAAATTTGTTAGGCAACCCATATGCAATATATTTATTGACATATTAAATTGATTATAAAATACATTTCATAAAATAAACATCTCGGTGAAGGTCATTTTATATCGGGATCTTAGCCTATAACGCGTAACGCATAACCTGCTAAATTAAGAAGTCGTATTTTTACTCCGATCGTATACTGAGATACGACTTTTTAAATTAGCACGGCAGATACGTTCGATTTTATACCCCATATTTTTCATACCCCGGGCTTATATATGAAAATCGATTCTTAAGGAGTAAACTCCAAAAGACAAGCTCAGCAATGTGCTATATATAGATAACATCTATGACCCAGGAACAAATATTCGAGCTCATCACATAATTCTTCTCCCTTGCCGGGATTCAAACCCAATACCGCCGGGTCAGGGTCAGGCTCATTTAGGTACTTAAATGCCCTTCCGATAACATTTTTTTACTACACCCATATCGTTAAATAACAAGTGCAGATACTTAGTATACTATTCATTATCATGAGGCCGTTAAAACAATCGAATAATCGCCCTTTGGCGAATAGACCTGAGCATTACATTAAAAGCCCCATAGTCAGTAGCCACCCTGTATAGACAGGTTCGGCAAACCTGGCTGCCTCCAGTGAGCGACGCCCTCGGCCGCGTCAGCAGCGGCCGCTCGCTCGGGTTACGATAACAGCTGTATCTTGCACGTTATTTAGCAGTCGTAAACGACGAGCTCGTCTCTATTATGAAAATTCTTTTTAAGTCCCAAGTTTTCAGGTCCAGTTTTTTTTTTATCAGGAACGTTGCTGATAACTATACTTTTTAAATTTTCAATAACATTCAATAGTACATTTGAATAGTCACCGGAAAAGAAGGGCTTGCCAGGTGAGTAGGTATAGATATGCGAATAGTGATACAAAGCCCGCAAGCCCTTTTCACGACTAAGGCATTCAGAGTCCTTTTCTCAAACATACGCAATGAAATGAAAAAATACACCACACCAAAAAACAGCCTTTTAGCCTGTTCATAAAAACAGATGCTATGTTTAAAAAGCACTCCCCGGCCTAGGCCTTCAATTTCGTATGAAATTCCTTTACAGTTCTCTCGATTTGTTCCGCTCGAAACGTGTAAGTAATACTTCGAAGCCTTTAAGTACTTCAAGTACTTCATTGCATGTTTGAGAAAAAGTATTTATTTTATGAGCTTGAACTCGACGATATATTGCTGAATCACACTGTATCTGCACATTTCGCATGATGCTTCGGTCGGCAAGTACACAACCTTAGGCAAAGCGCATGTATACATACCTACACTACGCATGTACATGCAAGGATGTTTGTAACGTTTGCTTTAGAATGCACGTGAATGGGCGGCTTTATCAGTCTTGCCTTAAGGCATTGCCAGTCCAGCGGTCACAGAATATAACAGCGTATATTAATTATTTGAGGAATAGGGATAGCATAGAGTCTATTGATGATCAATACATAGTACATAGTATAAAACAAAGTCGTTTCCTGCTGTCTGTCTGTCCCTATGTAGGCTTAGATCTTTAAAACTACGCAACGGATTTTGATGCGGTTTTTTTAGATGTTTTATCAGATAGAGTGATTCAAGAGGAAGTTTTATATGTATAATACATTCATAATATAGAGAAACACTGATAATTTTAGAGGTTCCGTGCGAAGCCGGGGCGGGTCGTTAGTACTTATTATAAAAGGATAGGGTATATAAACAGTTGTAATTTTTGTATTTAAATGTGTGACAGACAATTGTTGTATTTAAAACTAGTCGATAGTTGATACTTCGTCAGGGATAGTGCAATACCGCGTAAATAACAGTTGTCGATAAAGTTCTCATTTCAATAAAATGCTTAGCATTTGTTTGAATATTGATTCGTATCTACACCTGTTACTTACGCGGTATTGCACTATCCCCGACGACTTGTCAATGTCAAAATTTCAACGGTTTGACATTGACAGGTGCCAACAATCAACAATTTTTTTTTATTAAGTAACGAAGGCAAAGATCCCTTCAGCAGCTTCACTATTATTGAGAATTGTTAAATTGCCAATTAAAAAAAACGGAAAGCATGTTAAAAAAATATTATGACCTGCTGCGTTCGTAGACTCTTACAGCAAGGACTGATAAAATATAATTAAATGGTCTTCTAAAAATTGTACCAAGCCTATTACTGAATCGCTCCGTAATAAAAATATCATCAGATATTGAAGTAATTCCCCCTGACTCTCCGCTGTCTCAAACAATCCTTTCAGCATCCTATTAATTAAATTAAAAAAAGTCAAGACCCGTGCCGCAATATTCTTAAAGCCATCAAAACATCTTCCCTCTAATTTGCACCGACAGAGCTCTCGTAATTGAAATCTAACAAGTTGTCCCGCTCACTCTTTCCGTTATCAGGTGGATGGTGAAAGGGATAGGGAGATAGTCTCGATTTTTGAGCTTGGCATGAGGCCCCGGGCGTTCGCGAACTTTTTAACTCAATCTATTACCGAGTTATCAAACAAAAAGGTTCGCTGCATATAATTTGATCAATCCGGAATCGATGCGCCTCTTGGGGCCGGTTGATTGGAACCAAATTAATTGCGACGAATTAATCGTTTGTGAAATTGGCATTTCATATGCGCAGACTGGAAGTTGGGAACTGATCAAAAAGGTTAAAACGCCTTAACTTGTCAGTGACGTTAACTTATCTCATTAGGTACTACACCTACACGCTACTCAATTGTTTACATGTTTTAACTTTTAAGAACATGCTTGTAATTTACATGCGTATAAGTTTGATCTTATTTACCGTTACCAAGTACCTTCTAAATCCCCTCTTATGTTCATCAATGACCAAAAAAACACTTTTCTAAATGCAAATGAAATGAAAAAAGTTTTTTTTAAGTATAGGTAAGTTAAACACATAAACTTGAAAATAAAAATAAATCAACTAGATATTGATACCAAAAATAACTACCAGGAAAGCTCCATTGTTGATGTATTACTAAAAGCATAGGTAATTATTAAATATTGTTCCATAACTAAGTAGTGTCTTTATTCGGTGCCATAACTGACAATCATTATTCATAACACACACAAGTACACATATTGACAATATCTATTCTTCAAATCGTTTGTAAACTAAAATATCACCATCAAAGGGACGTTCAAACACAGAAAGTTAAAAAGAAAAACTTGTAAAAATGTCAGTAAAGTCCGAAAGCATCGCAAAAGGAGCAAACCGGCGCACTCCGCCGCAGGCGGGGGCTGCTCGCAAAGTGCCAAGTGGAAAGTAACTTCTGATCGCTGAAATCTTTTTGTCAGAAAATCGGAAAGTAGAGGCTCGGGGAGAGGTCGCGCGGACTATCGAACCGGTGTATAGGTAGAAGGTATCGAAAAAACTTCATTTTAGATAACCAGGGACCGTGAACTGCAAGCAAAATCTATTTAAATGACGTATGACGTATGAAGGAAGAATGGCCGTGAGTTGAGCAGCTTGCCACCAACATCTGAAATGATGACCACGACCACTCTGCCAAAAGTGAAACCGATAAAGAAGAAGAAGATGACATGATCAGAGACGGTCCTAACACTTTAATACATTTTGTACATTTGCACCCTGAAGATAACACAACATTACAGTTTTTAAATAAGACGAGATTACGGACGATACATGATCATGAAAGACTAAAAGGTGCTTGCAACTCCGACTGCGTAAAACATTTTTATTTATTGTAGTCGGGTAGAAAGTATCCTATAACCATCTTTGGATGTTTTATTTATTTACAAATTATACAAATGGCATAAACTCTGCAGTGGGTCGCGAGTCGCGTAGCAGCACGGATAGCTACCCCTGCCAAAGAGCTCTAAATGAGTTCGAAACATGTCGGGCCGTTCCTGACAATTTTTACGTGAGTTTATGCCGTTTTTATAATTAGTAAAGATGTCTCACGATTGTTTTATTTATTTATTTATTACAATTTAACACTAACAGCTTTAAACCTTACGTGCTAATTGTTACAAATTTAATTACATTATTTATGTGAACTAATTATTTCTACAATACTAATTATGTCAACTTACATACTATTATTCAGTTAATAACAAAATATATTTTATTATAATTATACCCGTGTGTCCTTACGCTATACGAAAACAACTAGGTACTTAACTTAAATACGAGGCTATTATTGTCTCCCTAAATTGAGCTCGGAGTCACTCTTGCCTCTAGAAAACGACATGATGCGGTTAAAAATCTAGATTCTAGGGTGAAGAAAATGTCGAGTTGGCTGTCACTATCAAGAATAGCATTCAGGAGTGATAGGGCTTGGTGCAAGGGGGACGAATCGAGAGCACGAGTCCTGGCCAGGGGGATGGCGAAAAAGCTGATGTTCACCTATCCCTGTACAAAAATTGGTTTAAATTTGTCCAGCCGCTTCGGCGTGATGATAGGACAAAGCAATTATGACCAACATGGTCCCAGACTGGCAGCGCCGCGCGCCCATACAAAACAAAAGACGATCCTGCATCGTGCTATTAAGATTTTTCCTGAAATTCAATTCAACAATTCAACAACACTTTATTGCACACCAACAAGAAAAATATTACATGAGAAATCTTAAATTAAACAATGGTAGACAATAGGCGGTCTTATCATCTCTCAATTTATTTGATGAATTACCACTGACTACAAAAAATGAATTCGCTTTGTTGGGACACATTGCATCAAGGCTTATGTCACAGAATGAAAGATCACGGAATGCTGCCCGAGAAATGTAATTTATTGGTGTGGCGACCCAGCTGACCAACGTGCGTGCACCACTACGACTGGCAACGCATTTGACTGAAGAGCGGAGGGTGGAGCCGAGCACTCTGGTTTTGGAGCTTAGGCTACAGATAGCGGCTCAAACGGTTGCAAAGTGCATTCAGATATTAATTGACCGAGCGAGCCGTCTCTGTTTCCGCTTGGCCAAAATTGCTTTCGTATGTCCAGATATTCAGTTTTCCTAACGTTCTCGCCTGCAGGTTTTTTTTTTTTTTTTTTTATGTCATAGGGCGCAAACGAGCAAACGTATCGCCTGATGGAAAGCGATTACCGTCGCCCATAAACACCTGCAACACCAGAGGAGTCACAAGTGCTTGCCTACCCGGAGGACGAAGATAGAATGCCTCTATGCTAGTAATTTCACCGGCTATCTTACCCCCACACCGGAACACAACAATGCGAACATTGCTGTTTGGCGGTGGGTTAGCAGGCAAGACGGTAGTAACAATCCGGACGGACCCTGCACGAGGCCCTACTACTCCAAAGGTCGCATTTCTCAACCGAATCTCGTGAAATTTTGTAAGCTGATTCTAAAATAAGGTATTTATATTTTTTGTTGATTAAGTTTTTCGAAATGTTTCAAAATGCCAGAGGGTTGCAAACGTAAAAACCGGCCAAGTGCGAGTCGGACTCGCGCACGCAGGGTTCTGTACCAATATTGAACAAAAAACACGTTGTTTGTAAGGTGTCCTCCTTTAATTTTGTCTTATTTTTTATTTTTATTATTTGTTTTTATAGCGGTAGCAAAAATATACATTCTGTGGAAATTTTAATTGTCTACCTATGAGATACCTACTATTGTTCATGAGAAAATGCCCGTTGAACGAAATATCATGCAAAAGCACTATTTTTGTATGGGAGCCCCCCTTAATTATTATTGTTTTATCATGAATACTATTTGTTGCTATAGCGGCAACAGAAATACATCATCTGTGAAAATTTCAACTGTCTAGCTATCACCGTTCTTGAGATACAGCTCTCTCAGTAATAGGGTCCCGTTTTTACCCTTGGGTACGGAACCCTAAAAATTACATATTTCAGACATTTCGAAACAGACTGACGAGCTACAGCTTACTCTTATGCCGAAAACTTTAGTAGTTAGTGCAATTAAACTAAAATGAATTCGTTAAAAAGCTACTTCATGTCATATAAAACCCGAGTGAGTTAGGAAAGCGACGCAAAAATTATGTCCATCCATTTTTCCCCAAAACCAATACTTGGTGGACAGTGCAGTCGCGTGCAGAAGTAGTAAACAAACAATTTATTATAGTTTTTTAAACGAGCGAGCAAAGCGAGTGAAGTGTCTCCGATTCAGCTTAGCCCAAAATTCTTTCGTATGGATGTCCAGACGATTGTACAATTTCCATATTAAATCCGCCCTAGTAATACTTTTATGTATGATTTTTCAGCGTAATGACCACTAACTGGAAGCTTACGCTTTTTTAGAATGAGGCAGAAAAGTAAAAAATTCGGAATATTTTATATATTAACCTTTATTTGATAATATCGACGAAAAAAAACCTGGAAAAGAAATGAAAAGTTATTAATTGTATTTTATTGCTTATATAAAAACCGACGTGATTAATCGTAGTGTGATCACATGACAGATGACTAGTGTGCGCCACCGCGAGCGGCTAAAAATGCATGTACAAGCAAAAGTGTAAGGCGGCGCAAAACACCATGGTGTACACTGTACACCAATGCTTAGCCCGTATTGATTTTAATTCAAACTTATTAAACCGGGTCTATCGCGACATTTTTTATTTACCTTCATTGCCTGACGAATCGACACGGTTTCATGTGCCGAATAGTCAGGCGTGAAGGCAATGCTGAGACCAGGGGGGGTATTCGACCAATTTTAGAGATATAATGGAGATCTCTCATTTTGACGTGTGCCTACTTGACAAGTGGCGATATCGCAACTTCGTCAATTCGGACGCGCGAAATTTTCGTTTCCTTTGTATGTGATGTGACGGCATAAATAACAGGCGCATACTTCAAATTGACCCCGTAGTACGTGAAATTAGTCCGTTACGTTTCGTTCAAAACAGAAATTTATATACATGAATAACATTTTTGACAATCATTATCGCCTTCGTATTTCCAAAATTGAGATGAGATATGTCACTTTCAAGCTCATCGCATTTAAATGACAGTTCAATGGCGATATAACTGTTATCTAATGGAGATTTGACGTTCGGCGATATCTCAAACGGCATTCTCGAATTGGGCCCCTGTACCGTTACCATGAGTTAACATGACGGTAGTCGCCAACGACAGCGTAAACTATTTGTATGCAGAATTAATACAGCGCCTCTATCGGTTACTTTGTAGAACTACAATTCTCCATACAAATCGTTTACGCAGCTCTAGCGAGTACAGTCAGTGTAAACTCAGTACTGGGTAACATTTAAGGCGATATTGTCCGGCCGTGGTCGCGCGGAACTAATTGACGCTCTTCAAGCGCTGACGCGCGACGATTTTGAGCAGGTTTTTAGTTCTAGTGATTAAATAATTTAATTGTATCGAGACAATCCTAGCGAATTTACCTAGATAATATTAGTATCCATACATTTAAGCAAAAAACGGGTACAAAAACTTCGTATTTCAGCCTTGCCACTGAAAAAATATTACAAATAGAGGTAACTTTGGGATTCTTTTCTATCGAGCGAAATTTATCCAATCATGTTGGTGAAAACGATTTTATAATCGCAAGATCCTTAAGTATGATATATATGTTTTTCATAATCTTCTAACACTGCTTAATATGTTTACGACTCATTCCAAAATGAGTGAGTTCGGCGTCTACTGGGAAAAGAGCGCCTTAATAAGGTATTTGTTTAGTAATAAGTAGTAGTTTAGAACAGTGGCGGATTATCCCTAAGGCAAAGTAGGCACGTGCCTAGGGGCGCAAAGGGCCGCAAAAGGGCGCAAAGGGCCGCAAAGGAGCGCAAAGGGACCTTGATTGCGTTTTTGCCTAGGGCGCTCTCGACCCTTAATCCGCCACTGGTTTAGAAAGTTACATTTAATAAGTTATTTGTTCAGTAATGATTTTTACAAACCGTGAGAGTATAAAGCGTCTTGATTTTAGTCCCCAACACTTCTGCAGCTGACAGTACCACACCGAATTGGTCCCCCGCAAAATAAATCATGTCATTGGCTCCACGCTCATTCGTCACCGAGGGCGCAGTTAGGGGCCCCGGGGCGAGGATATATCGGTGGTCTAGACCATGGATTTGGGTTTCATGCTCCAGGGAATAAGGTAATGAGTAGTGCGTTATGATCAAACATTTGTTAACTAATTGCCCAATTGGGTTATACCTATCATACCCCCCCTTTTTTCATTTGATCCGTTTGTCGATTTGATTCGTTTCAATCAATCAATTATGTATAATACCACGTTTGTAATTCCTCGTTTACCACTCTTGTTACGTAATGTACTATTACATTATCTATGTATGTATACGTATGACAATCACACATACAACGGCTGAAATTCTCCACCTGATGTTCATTGAATTTCCCGTGTCACTCGCCTGCGGTGCGACAGACGGACAGGCGGAAACGACGACATTGGGAGACGCTAAAATACGAGTATCCCTCACACAGTCTGCACAAGAGCTTATACAACCCTTATACGGCTTGTGTCAGGATCTATATCTGAATCCCTAACGTTTTTTAACCTATTTTTTGCATTTCCTAACGTTTTATGTCATAATGATCTCTTGTCCTAACAAACATATGCCCTAATTTTGGTTTCCCTAATATGTTATTTCCTAATGTCAGTTGCCATAATATTGATAATTTATCCTAATATAATTTGTCATAATGATCATTTGTCTTAACACTCGTATGCCCTAATTTTGGTTTTAATCGCTCAGCTCGAGTACTGATGTGGTCGCAGTTCTAACCTAACCTAACCCATTAAACTACTTTACTGGTAGCAGTTCGGTGGTTGCAAAAGGGGCGGGAGGACTTTAAAAAACGAAAATTGATTTGAGTGATTGCGAGGAATATGGCTAAAAATATTAGGGATATTGATGTTTCAGACAAATGAGTTTTAGGACAACCATTACGTTATGGAAAATGATTGTTATGGCAATTGATTGTTAGGGATAATGCCCATTAGGACAAAATAGTTCGGGCAAGTGATTTTAGGACAAACGATGTTAAGGATCACGAGGGAGACGTGTAAGGTCTGTGTAAGCTCTTGTACAGCATAGTGTGCTACTATTTTTAGCAACATTTCTGCTATAGCTACTCTTTTCGTCCCTTGGTGCTATACTTATTTCTCAACTAGTACATACATAAATAAGGTAAGGTGGGGTAAGACCTCAGACCAATTATCTATAGACTTGAAGTCAGCGTACACCCGTAAGGGACAGACATAGAATACGTCATATATTCGGGGTGGCCATGTTGATTCAAATTTCCCCATAATTTTATATTACTGACATGCCATTTTTGCATCATTGTGGCTCCATATAATACATAGCTTTTGGAACATCTTATCACTAAAAATGAGGATGGGGTTTAAGGTTAGATGAGAAATCAGAAATGAAACACATTCAGATAATGTTACCGATATTTCAATTTTTTTATACAAATAATACTACTGAGCGGGCGGTCCTGGGTTCAAATCCCGGCCAGGGCAAATATTTGTGCGACAAACTCGAATATATGTTCCCGGGTCGTCATGGATGCTATCGATATATGTATTTATATATATTATGTATATCGTCATCTAGTACCCATAGTACAAGCTTGATTTGTGTAACATAGTCCCTTAATGTTTATTTATTAATACATATTATATTAAATTATTTCCGTTGGCGATTATAAGCCGTGGAACCGACATCCTCATTTAATCTTCACAATATTTGTTTTTTTTTTGTTATTAGAATAGAAGTACGATTTAATACCCCTAAATTTATGATATTTTCATCTGGTATCCCTAACATGATTGTTATGCAGCTAAATTAAGAACACATTTAAATATGACTGACAGCTTATCATAAACAACCTACGTAATTTGGGCGGATCATTTTTACATGTCACGTGTACTTATTTGTTTGCCACAAACTCGATTGTGGCAGCGGTGGAAAAGTGAAACTATGAAAAAGACAAAAAATAATATACTTCTCTCTGTTACTCTTGCTATAATTTGTATATGACCATCTCCTTCTGTAGTTGTATTATTATTTGGTTGTCAAGTCTATAGATAATTGGTCTGAGGGTAAGACTAACAGTTATAGGACTGTCAGATGTCAGTGTCAAAACTCATTATCAAACCACAGCCTATAAACCTGTCAAACACAATTCGGCGATTAGGCATCATTCTCATTAAATGTAACCTGGAACTATGTTAATTAACGCATCTAAGTCAATCACGCGACCAAATCACCGTATACTCCACGACTAATACTTATTACAGTACAGTCGGCGTGCTTTATCGCGCGTCGATACATTGACGACCGCTTGTTAGGCGGGGCTATTAAAATTTTACTAAGACACTCCATTCGTTAAATGTCACGCATTAGCTTGAACTGCGCAATAGATACTTTAAGAGCTTATAATACCACTTCGGCTCGATGGTTATGGGAGGATCAACCTTTTTCTTGTTGGTATTTTGTGCCGTGACCCAGGAGACAATATCGATTAAAGTTCTTAGAAAAGTGTTGATAATTTGTATTACTGCCCAACTACGCTAGCACAAATACGCTTCGCGACTCTTGTCGCGCGACTTAACATCGCCCGTCACTCTCTCACAGTACAGCGAAAAAAGAGTGGCCCAGGAGCCATCACCAGAAAAGAATTACAATTGTTATGTCACCACTTTAGCCTCGCTTTATGACGTTAAAATAACCTACTTTTTGAGCAGGAAAAGTGAAGAACATTAAGAATGAATGATGAAGAAAAATTACGGAAATAATTAATGATATTATAATGAGTTCAAAAATGGTAATATACCTACTGATAGTAGGCACCAAAAAAATTTGGTAAACGAGACTAGCCTAGTATATAAACAGTTTTCTTACAATGTCATAACTACATTACATGGCCGTATTTCAAAGTCGGTCCGTCAACGCGGCCATTTCCTCGAATCACCACTATTTCAATTTCATTTAAATCACAGGATCCTGCCATCACGAAAACTATCAGCATTTTTTTATGGTTGTAATAACAGCCCTATATAAATCCGCAGCCCTAGTTGCGCAAGCGCGGTGGCGTATCGGCGCAGGATTGGTTCGCATCTGGCGCGCAATTAGACGCTCCCAATCCCAATTACCCACTTAGTACCGGCTCGGGTAGCTGGGGCACTCTTCATTGCTCCTTGATTGCCAGTTAACTGTTTACAATGACCTAAAAAGCCTGTTTTACTTTGTGACACGGTTTTTAACTCACCTGTAACTAGTGGCGACCTTTAGTGTGAATATGATCAACTCACTTCCCGAATCAATAGACGGCGGATAGTTGTTTTGGGACTTTTTTTTAATGACTCGTGAGAAATAACATAAAATATTATCAAAGCCAATTTCCCGACCTAAGCTGAAAATGTATAAGGACTAAATGGATGTCCTTAATATCGACGACCTCCGTATAAACTGGGACGCCATTTTCGATTATCTTGTAGAAGTCGCGGATTTTTACAATTGTTATCAAAATTATGCTCATTGTTTTTATGAATCGGTCAATTATATTGTGTACATATTAATGAGACGGTTAAAACGATTGAGTAATCGCCCAAATCACAATGAGTAAATTTCCGGGTGCAATTTCTAGGTACTTTCCCACTTGTCTGTGCAGTCATGCTTTCCCTATTGAATATTTAATAAAGTGCCATTTGTGTGTGATATTATTTGGTCCCTTTCCCACACAGTGTCGACGATGGCACGGTTGGCGCAGTGGTAGTGCAGCCGCCTACTGAGCCGGTGGTCCTGAATTCGAATCGGCAGGATCTTGTGTAATGAACTCAAATATTTCGTTCCTGGTTCATGGATGTTTTCTATTTAACTATATGTATATAATATGTATATCGTCATCTAGTGCCCATAGTAAAAGCATGGCTTAATTTGGGGCTAGATCGATTTGTGTAAGATAGTCCTCTAATATTTATTTATTTAAAAAAAAACACTACAGAATGCGCTCTTTTTGATATCTGCAAAAGCGACCTCAAAACTATAAAATATGTAAAATGAGACATAATGGGTCGCCGGTCGTGGGCTTCGCGACGCGACCGAACGATGCGTGCATGCCTCTAGAAGTGGCTACGAACAGAATTGGCCAAAAAAAGGAAAAAGCAATACCCGGCATCCCAGGGGCCTGTGATGGTTAAAATAAGTGACAAAGCATCCGTCACTAATACTCGCATTTTGTCAAAATGTTAAGGATGCTTTGTTACTTATTTATCGCGTGATAAAAGAAACCATCATAGGCCCACTGGTGCGCGTTAGAGTGAGCCATTATACCCCTTTATTTTATCCGTTAAAACTATTGATAAAAGCGCCATCTACGTGCATATTTAAACATTAAGTAATGTTCTAATCTAATCAAACCCCGCAATGGACTCGTCCCGACACACGTGCAGCGACACAACGGGCCCTTCTTCTGCGTTTCGTCACCGCCACGTTTGTGTAACCTATTTTACTACTCTCGGATTTACGACTCTGGCACAAAACGGCCTAATTTGGTAGCCAAGTCCGTCGGTTATGTCCTTGTTCAAATTAATCGATTATGTAGTTCTAATTTGATATTTTTTGTGATCTTCAAATGGTAGTAATGTTGTTCCACCTTGTTACATAAAATTCAAAAATTTCAAATAATTTACGCGATATATTTAATCCGTTTATATTGTTTTATATATAATATAAGATTTACGTATTTTTTTACCCACTTGAACTTATATTTTAAGCAGCGGGGAAAATAACCCGCTAGGGCAAAGTTGGGCGGTTTCACGGCATTGAATGTTTGACTGTCTCAGTAATCACATCTTTTTCGGTGATCGCCGAATCATTACTCTGCGCATCGGACCAATGATACTGCCGCTAATGGGCCATTAAGGAGCCCTCAAAACTTGCCCAAACCTTCCCAAACTATGATAAATCATCGCGCCAAGACAGAAATAGATACTACATTTTTAACACATTAACTTAATATCGGACAGCCTTACACAAACCGACTAAGTCCTAAAAGCTCTAGTAAGCTTGTGTTGTCTATAGGTACAACGACAGCAGTGAAAATAACCCGCTAGGGCAAAGTGGACGGTTCCACGGCATTGAATGTTATGGTCGACTGTTTCAGTAAACACAACTCTTTCGGTGATCGCCGGGTCATTAATCTGCGCATCGGACCAGCGACACTGCCGCTAATGGCCCATTAAGGAGCCCTCAAAACTTGCCCAAACCTTCCCAAACTATGATAAATGATGGTGCCAAGACATAGAAATAGATATGACATAGTCTACACATTCAGCGCTGCGGTGCTTACAAACACGTATATTTCCTAAAAAACAACTAATTCTTCTTCTTCTTTCGTGTCGAGGTTTATCAACATTTTAATGGGCAATGCCCATAAACAAAATTGAGAATATAAAAGACCCACGAAAAACTCCACCGAAAACAAATTATATTTCAGAGAACAAATTGTACGAGTTACTATAAAACAAAATCGCTATAATACTCCTCAAGAATTATGAGCACGTCTATACTTAAGCAGTTTCTTATATTTCGTCATTGGATTTAACCAAAATTTCTGCAATCAAGAAAAAAAACAAATTATAACTTTATGAAACATGTAGGTAATGTCTCATTTTTTTATGTGGGTACACCACAATTTTTATTTAAACCACTAACACAAAGATCAAAGCTTAAAGAAAAATTTAAAAAGGAGCTACCTGGTGGAAGCGACCGGGAATCGAACCTGGTACCTCTGGATTACCGGTCCAGCGCGTTAACCACTGCGCTACCCTAGCTCCACCAGGTAACGCCTTTTTCAATTTTTTATTTAAGCTTTGATTTTTGTACCTGTTTAAAACCAAATTAGTTTATACCTAAATGACAACTTTCTGAGATAACAAACATAAGGTATACAAAAAACACAACCGTATTGAGAACTTTTCCTCCTTTTTCAATTCTATTTAAAATCAAACTACTTAACTTACGAACATACACCGAGGGTTTAGGTGCACGAATGTTTTAACACCTACCGTCAGCCTCGTGTCAAATTAATTGTGCACCTAAAACCCTGGGATATGCTTACGGCTGTATTCAGGTTGCACAGACATGACTTCATATACTTAAACTGCCTTCAACGCATCTATTGTTAATACGTCACGGACCTTCACAAATAATAGAACACAAGATTATCATCATCCTCCTAGCCTTTGTCCCATATCTTTGTAGAGAATTAGTTCTCAATCGGGGTCCGCTACCTAAATCCCAAGATGTGGCGTAGGCACTAGTTTTTACGCAAGTGACTGCCATCTGACCTTCCAACCCAGAGGGGAAACTAGGCCTTATTGGGCTTAGGTGGTTTCCTCACGATGTTTTCCTTCACCGAAAAGCGAGTGGTAAATATCAAATGACATTCCGTACATAAGTTCCGATAAACTCATTGGTACGGGCCGGGTTCGAACCCGCGACCTCCGGATTGAAAGTCGCTTGCCCTAACCACTAGGCTACCACCGCTTAATAGAACACAAGATTATATTGAACCAAAATACACTTTTTCTATCTCTACACAATCCTTAACCACATTCCTGAGCCACTAGGGCTTCTTTTCAAAGATTCAGTAGATAAATTATCCGGTTTTTTTCTAGTAATTATGTTATAAAGATGATATCTGATACTAACAAGAGAAGACTATTATCAAATAGTTAGCTGGGCCTTTCGTCAACTTTACGAGTAATAAGGAAAATTGTGTTATGGAGGCAAAAGGTCTCATGTGTCCATGGAAAACATGCAGATACACCCATTTACTTTTGAAATGGAGAAATTTTGTTATTACGTATTTGGGAACTTTTTAGACACTTGGTTGTGTAGAGGTAATATGGCTGGCTATACATTTGCTCATTTGGTGTATCATTATTTCAGGTGGTTTCAGAAGGGCAAAGTTTAAACCCTACAAGGGCAAAGTTATGTTGATAATTTCCACCAACTTTTTGACGAGTTCTAGGTAGTAACATAGCTATTTCATGCTTTCATTGTGTGCAGTCGAAAATAAGTTGAAAAAACTAATTTTCCGCGTGAATTTTGTCAATTTCGAGTAGGTAGTTTTTGAAACAAAAATTATCAATGAAAAATTCAAACTGTAGGTTTCAAATATATACCAATAAATCCACATAGCCCTGTTCTAGGTAGTAACATCAATAATATGTTAAGAAACATATTAGATCATAGAGAAAATGCCTAAATAATCAGCATTTTAAAAGGAATAAGGCCTCTTAAGAAAATAGGTAGGAAAACGCTAAACTCAGATAGACTTTTTCGGGAACATGTTATGGTTTCTGAAAGTTGATAAAATATCGTATCTGCAAAATTAATATAAATAATTGTTTTACTTGAAAGTTAAAATTAATAAATAAGAATGATAATGCAGCACCTACTATTATGAGATGGTATATTATCCAATAAAAACTTTTCCGTTCTTAGAGCCTCGCGAAGCGCAAAGCGTGCAACGATTTCACCGCCAGCACGCAGCGTATACGCAGCGACTTCGCTGAGTGTTTAATAATTATGGTATCCACACGGTGAACTCCTCACCCACTGGAGCGTAAATGGTCGAGAACTGTGGAATGAGCTCCGCATGTGGAATGAGCTCCCTGCTGAGGTTTTCCCCGGGGGCTACAGGATGCGGTTCTTCGAGAGGGAAGTAAATAGGTTGGTTCTTAAAGGGTCAGCAAAGCGCGTGTCCTGGCATCGCAAGCGTCCATAGGCGGCGGTAACTGCTTAACATAAGGCCAGCCGCATGCTTGTTGGCCACCGTCGTAGTATATAAAAAAATAACTCCTGCGCGCTCGCCTCGCTTTCAATTCTCCCGCAAATCACCAGCTAAAGCTCGGAACATTTATTTTACTTATTTATTTCATTTTATTATTCAAATAAGTTACACAGCATTACAGTAAGTAATAAAAGCAAGGCACTGTGAACTAATATAAGCGCCTTAATATTTTCTTGCTGCAACATATGCACGTAGCAAATGAGAAATGAGATGTGGAAGTTATTATGTGATGCAATCATCTCCAACGTTAGAACTTTGTCGCACGTGGCATAATTCGGGGATAAATACAGCACTCAAGTTAAATTGTGTCGATGGCACTTGTAGGAGAATTCGTGGCATCGTGCATATCCCCACGGCTATAGTATGACACTAATATTTAAATAAAAAAGTGAGCGCTCAAACAGCTGGACCGATTTTTACAAATTTTATACATCTTTCTTTGGGAATCCATACTAATATTATAAATGCGAAAGTGTGTCTGTCTGTCTGTCTGTCTGTTACCTCTTCACGCTTAAACCGCTGAATCGATTTTGATGAAATTTGGCATGGAGATAGTTTAAAATCCGAGGAAGGACATAGGATAGTTTTCATCCTGGAAATTATCCCTAAAAAGATTGAAAGGTGAGTAAGTAATTCATGATGACATTGATGACCCTGTAGAAAATGTAATAATTAGACCAAAAGCACAATTGCTCTTACATTTGCCTAGGCGCTTTAACAATCCCTTTTGTTTCGTGTGTGTGTTGTACAAGGTTGCTTCCATTCTTCCAAGTTCCACGCGGACGTAGTCGCGGGCAAAAGCTAGTATTTTATATTTGAAATTCATAGTTTATTTTAATGTACCCACCTAACATTGATTTGGAGAAACTATTATCTCCTTTACGTGCACCAATGTAATTAATAGTTGTAACATAAATGTAATTTAATGTTTTTTTTTATAAATTCTGTATATTTCGTAATTGCAGGTCCATACTTAGACCATAATGCATGACTGAGTTATATTTATTTCATGTAACCAATGACACATATTTTTTTAGTTACACATACAAACTAAACGAAGAGTTATAGGAATTATATATAGCATCAACATATATCTAAAACAAAATAACTGACAGGGATAATATCGACTTATGACACAGGTGACTTGACATTTGAACAATAAATAAATTCTTTTTTTATAGAATCTTTTTTATAGATTCTATTGTTTATGTGGAAATACCACATTTTTATTTTTATAAACAATGACACAAAGGTAAATTAAGAAAGAAAAATTGAATGCGATACACTACAATCTAAGCAGGACTCGAACCTCGAACCTGCGACCTCTGCGTTTCCGGCGCATTGCTCTCCCAACTGAGCTGAGCATCCTAGAATATGACTAATGTGCATAAGCATTTCAAACACATATGACGCAGAGGGCGCTCCAGTAGCATTTGCCACATTCTACCACCTTGGAGCCAAAACAGATCAACTACAACCAAACAAACGACAGAGATATCTCTAACGAATTCACCATCCCAAAGAGACCATATTGCACTCAAGAAACCATCTATACATCATAGCTCGTTTAATAATCTCTCGTATATTGAAAATGGAACAGACCACTTTGACTCTACATTGGGGGATGACACTCAGAGGAGCCTGCCAAACCTGTCTACTACAGAGAATGAGACGGTCAAAGAGCTTACGCTTGAAATAGACAGTCTAACCACACAACCCTCTACTGCTCACAACGAAATAGACAGGCTAAACATGGAAGTTGAAGAATTAAAAAAAATTGTACATGGCCAACGGAAAAAAACAGAAATTTACAAAAAAATACTTACAGAGGACCCCCCATACAAATCTAAATCGACACCGACCAAAATAAATAGTCATAAAAAACCTAAAACACGTCAACACAACAGTATATCACAGGAAAATTCACACATGAAAACGCTAAACTTTAAATTTTAAATTTTATTTAAATATTTAAATTTAAAATTTAAATGTGATAAACCAAACGAGTCCGCTACCTCAAACTCTCAATAGAGGAAAAAAATCATAATTTTCGCAGACGAGAACGGTAAAGGTGTCACAAAAAATATTCAAAATTTATTGGGATGCAGTTTTCTAGTTACCTCAATAATTAAACCTTACGCACAAATAGACAACATCCTAATCGATTGTGAAAAGTATTGTCAACATTTGACGAAAAATGACTACGTTTTAATATTAGCTGGCAGCAACGAAAAAACCCTGAAATGTTCAAATCTTGGCTATATTACAAAATAAAGCAACTGGCACATACAAACGTGCTGCTAGGAGACGTATTTGAAAATATTCACCTGAACGAAACTATGATGAATAAAACTATCACCTTCTTAGCATCACTTTTCCCTCACGTATTTCACATTTGTATGTCGGAACGATACAACGAAAATATGAAATACGCTTCACCAAAAATATTAATTAGCCGGATGGTTACAAAAATCGTACTACAAATTGAATATAAAAACAAGTACATAGACTATATTGCGAAAAAATCTCGAACAGTTAACACAAGCACAGCCACGCAAACAGACATAGTTTTGGAAACACAGGAGTCGAAATCTGGAACCAATAATAACCTAAAAGGCATACACACAAAAAAGGGAACCATTCCGTTTTATTTTCCACGAAAGTTAACTGATAATCAGCACACAGGAGATCCAAATACGAAGAACCTGTGTGAAAATAAGGAAGATACGTTTTTTCGTCTATAAAAACCTTTTCATTCTGCACCAGAATATATCGGGAATAATTAATAAAAGTGACGAATTGGCTATACACTTAAGAAACCTGGAAAAAGAGCAAAAAACTATTGATGTCATTTGTATTACCGAACACAACATGACTACCAACATTCAAAAGTTCCTCACGGTGCCGAACTTTTTCTTAGCGACGAGTTTTTCCCGAGACACAAAACGAGGAGGCGCCTGTATACTGTTGAGATCAGGACTTCTCTTTACAGAACTAGTGAATATTAAAAAAATTATCGGTTAAATGTGCAATAGAATGCTGTGCCATAGAAATATGTGAACAAAATCTTATCGTAATATGTGTATATAGAGTACCTAACTCCAGTTTAGGGAAGTTCCATGAGATCCTTGAATGTGTGCTTAAAAGTATTTGTGATAAGAAACATAATAAAAAAATTGTCATTTGCGGCGATTTTAATATTAATGTCTTAAAAAACACGCCAATGATTCGGGATTTTCGACATCATTTACTTAGTAGAAACCTAAAGCTTGAAATAAAACAACCAACAAGGATCAGCAGTGGAACTTGCCTAGACAACTTTGCCCATAATATAAAGGGATCTAAAGGTGAAGTTGTAGAGATGGCCTTATCAGATCATGCAGGCCAAATTTTGAAATGCCCTGTAAGAAGAACGTGCTCCTTATCATCTTGGCGAGTTAAACGTCGTAATTATAGTCAAGAGAATATGGAAAAATTTAGAGAACATCTGAAAAGCATAACATTTAATGATGTATTAACCTCTAATGACGTAAACACTGCCTATAATACTTTTATGGACACGTTTAAAATGTTGTATGATCTGTGTTTTCCCTACATGATTTTCAAAAAAACACTAAAAATTAAACCGAAATGGATGTCAAAAGGTATTAAATTATGTTGTCGCAAAAAAAGACAAAAGCTGTGGATGTATAGGTCCAACAAGAATAAAAATATGAGAGCAAAAGCAAAAGATATGTTAAAAATATACAATAGTAACCGTTTGAAAAAAATAATTAACCTGACTCAACGTTCCCAAAATGACCACTATATCAAAATGGCTAAAAATAAATCTAAAGCTATGTGGAAGGTAATAAATAAATGTAAAGAAAGCGTGCCAAGGGAACCAATACAAAACATAAAATTCAATAATACTAATATTACAGGTCCAACAAACATTGCAAACGCATTTAATGATTTTTTTATCGGCGAAGTAAAAGGCAATGCATCCCATTCCACATCAGCTAGCACTAATATCAATAGCAACCCTAACACAATTTTTTTGGCTCCGGTCACACCCTACGACGTTCATAATAGAATCAAAAGTCTTAAAAATACTCAGAGTGTTGGATTTGATGATATAACCACCAAAGTAATAAAACATGTCAGTGGATATATTGCAGAGCCTTTGAGCCACATCATTAATTTAAGTTTCTCTACCGGTAGTTTTCCATGTAGTTTAAAATTAGGAATTGTCAAACCTCTGTATAAGAAAGGTAACAAAGATATGATTCAAAATTACAGACCTATCACTCTTTTACCAGTTTTTACTAAAGTGTTCGAGAAATTAATGTATAACAAAATATATAGTTTTTTGGACAAGCATAACATATTAATTGAGGAGCAGAAAGGTTTTCGAAAGAACAACACTATAAACATGGCCATTTATGACTTAGTAAAAAAAGTTATTACAAATCTCGACTTAAGAAAACCTTCTTGTGCAATATTTATGGATATGAGCAAAGCGTTTGACCATGTAGACCACGAAATCTTGTTAAAAAAACTGTACAGTTACGGTATTCGTGGAAACGCTCATCAGTTATTAAAATCATATTTAGAAAAACGGGAACAATATACGGAACTTACGCTGAAATCTGTACCACATCAAAAGAGGAAAAGAAATATATCTCAGACCGTAAATATGTAAAATATGGAGTGCCTCAAGGGAGCGTAATGGGACCGTTATTGTTCCTAATATATATTAATGACATTGTAAAAAGTAGCCCACATCCAATGATTTTATTCGCAGATGATTGTACGGTATTCATACAGCTTGATACAAATATAGATTACGAGGATGATGTTAACTCAACTGTTTCGGAAATTATCAAATGGTTAGAACTTAATAATTTAAAAATTAATTTAGAGAAGACTAGCGTTATGCAGTTTACTCAAAAGAAATCTATGCCGAAATTAGACGTTGAATATAAAGGTCAAACTATAAATAAAACTTGCATTACTAAATTTCTAGGTATTGATATAGATAAAAATATGAAATGGGAGTCTCACTCTGAACAGGTTTGCAAAAAACTGTACACATTGTCGTACGCACTGTACAAGCTAGCAAAGAGATCTGCAAAAGAAACTGTACTAGCAGCTTACCACGGTTTCGTATGCTCTATTTTAAGATTTGGCATAATATTTTGGGGAAATTCTCCCTACAAAGACAGATTGTTCAGAGCACAGAAGCGCTGCGTTAGGGCCATCTGTAAGCTTGAAAGCACGGAAAGTTGCAAACCACATTTTAAGTCTCTCAACCTGCTAACATTGCCTTGTTTGTACATTTACGAATGCTGCAACTTCGTTAAAAGTAATCCCGCTCTTTTCCCACTAATGGAAATAAACCCAAGAAATAACTTGCGACCCAGGAAACCGTTAGTACGCATAGCGAAATATAATACCGCATTGATGGCACGCAACGTTAGTGTAATGGCCCCAAAACTGTATAATAAATTACCTACAACTTTAAAAAATACTGACAATAAAAAATTCAAACAATTGCTTTCAAGAATGCTCGTAGATAAGTGTTATTATTCTATTAATGATTATTTTAATGATGCTGACCTTGACATTGAGAAATAAGAAGTGTAATCTGTACTGTAATTAATTGTAACCATATTTTGACATTAACATTTATATTTATTATTATTTTTTTTACTATTGATTGTATTAGTTTTAAGTTAATCATAATGTATTTCGTATGCCAAAAGGCGCGTCATGGAATTGCTGCATATTTTACCACCATTGTTACCTGATTGTTACCTGTGATGACGAAATAAAGACTATTCTATTATATTCTAGAATAGAATAGAATAGAATAGTTTCTATTCTATTCTATTCTATTCTATTCTATTCTATTCTATTCTATTCTATTCTATTATATTCTATTCTATTCTATTCTATTCTATCCTATTCTATCCTATTCTATCCTATTCTATCCTATTCTATCCTATTCTATCCTATTCTATCCTATTCTATCCTATTCTATCCTATTCTATCCTTTTCTATCCTATTCTATCCTATTCTATCCTATTCTATCCTATTCTATCCTATTCTATCCTATTGTATCCTATTCTATCCTATTCTATCCTATTCTATCCTATTCTATCCTATTCTATCCTATTCTATCCTATTCTATCCTATTCTATCCTATTCTATCCTATTCTATCCTATTCTATCCTATTCTATCCTATTCTATCCTATTCTATCCTATTCTATCGTATTCTTTCCTATTCCATCCTATTCCATCCTATTCCATCCTATTCCATCCTATTCCATCCTATTCCATCCTATTCCATCCTATTCCATCCTATTCCATCCTATTCCATCCTATTCCATCCTATTCCATCCTATTCCATCCTATTCCATCCTATTCTATCCTATTCTATCCTATTCTATCCTATCCTATCCTATCCTATCCTATCCTATCCTATTCTATCCTATTCTATCCTATTCTAGCCTATTCTATCCTATTCTATCCTATCCTATCCTATCCTATCCTATCTTATTCTATCCTATTCTATCCTATTCTAGCCTATTCTGTCCTATTCTGTCCTATTCTGTCCTATTCTATCCTATTCTATCCTATTCTATCCTATTCTATCCTATTCTATCCTATTCTATCCTATTCTATCCTATTCTATCCTATTCTATCCTATTCTATCCTATTCTATCCTATTCTATCCTATTCTATCCTATTCTATCCTATTCTATCCTATTCTATCCTATTCTATCCTATTCTATCCTATTCTATCCTATTCTATCCTATTCTATCCTATTCTATCCTATTCTATCCTATTCTATCCTATTCTATCCTATTCTATCCTATTCTATCCTATTCTATCCTATTCTATCCTATTCTATCCTATTCTATCCTATTCTTTCCTATTCTATCCTATTCTATCCTATTCTATCCTATTCTATCCTATTCTATCCTATTCTATCCTATTCTATCCTATTCTATCCTATTCTATTCTATTCTATTCTATTCTATTCTATTCTATTCTAGCGTAACGAATTATGGAATGAAAGATTTGGTGTGATTGATGTAGGTAGCGATCTAATAGCTCAGTTGGGAGAGCAATGCGCCGGAAACGCAGAGGTCGCAGGTTCGAGTCCTGCTTAGATTGTAGTGGATCGCATTCAATTTTTCTTTCTTAATTTACGTTTGTGTCATTATTTATAAAAATAAACAGATTCGTCAAGCAAGTGTACCCGCTGCGAGATCCTTGTGAACAAAGACTGTAAATGTTGTAAATAATTTGAAGAATATTATCTATGGCATTAAGTCCGCCTTTCTTTTGTACGATAAGTTCTTTCTTTTGTGCAATAAAGATTAAATAAATAAATAAATATTTTATTAGATATGCCCTTTTTTCGAAAAGCTTGCATGTTATTTTTAAGACCTATATACTCGTACGTATAATCCTGGGGGAAAAACAATTTATTTATTTTTTTAATTTATTACGGCTACAGAAAAGAAACTTTTTTCGGAATGAGGGAGAGTTATAGGAACTACAACGAGGGGGGTATCAGGGAGGTAGTAGGTAACATATACAATAATCAAGCTTTTTGAGAAATTTAATGCATTCCCCAGTAACCACAAACAAAACCACAACACGGGAAACCCATAAAACGCATTAACATCATTGACATTAAGACGCGTTCCCATTTTAGAATATCATTATCATTAACTATGTAATATGACATACGAATAGCATCATTAACTAAAATACCTTACAAATGAGAGAATTATCCCCCTTTCAAAAAACACGCGCCGGCGCAGTAGGAGTCTGTCACGCACTTTGACACAACCATAAACAATATCCAACTCTCATTATGTCATTCCGCACTATTAATTACTTCGACTCCGTTCTAAGTTTTTCTAAACTAAACCCAATGCTTCGTCATACCCATATATCACTAAAACAACATTATTTTAACATTGTTACATTAAATTCTTAACCTTATTTTCTAATCCTAAAGGAGTTTGTATAGATGTATTTATGTTGGTAAAGGGGCACAAATGTTTGACTTCAAATAGGAATAGCATGGTAAGTGATGTAATATATAGTTTTGAGACGTATTGTACTAATTTTACTTTTAGATCTTCGTCATTGAGTTAAAATTTGAATCTAAATTGGGCACCCAAAGCTAGCACAATGTCTCTTATCGTTACTCTTTGATTTATTTTGTTTCGGTAATTTTATAACAGAATAATGCAAGTTAGCATTTTTTTATATTTCTTTAATTCTTGTTATTTTTAGCCAGAGGTATTTCGCCAATTTCAACTTATAGACATATCCCACATGAGGAGGATGGTCGGTAAAATTTTAGATTTTGTGGGAGGATATGTTACGTTGGGCACCTAAAATTTAATTCCTTTTTTTTACATATGACGCAAATGAAAGTGTCAATATATATCTAGCATATAAATAGTAACATTTATCTAGAGGTAAAAATTAAGAATAATATGGTAACTTTCATTATTCAAATAATATTATAGTTGCCTATTGTTTTATATTTTTTATCACTCCTATCACACCCTTTATGTAATTATGTTTTATGATCATGTCACGAATATTTCTTTCTGTCTTTCTTAAGTATTCGAATTCATCGCGTAAATATTTGACTTTGCCGGGATTCCAATCCAGGACCGCGGGCTCAGTCGGCACTGGCCCTACCACTGCGCCATCCAACCGCGTTGTCGTAAATATCCCTAATATTTATATTCATATTTCTCACTCCTTGACCATTAGATACTTTTATGCCTTTATGATTTATGTCATAAAAAAACATGAGTCAACACTACTATTGATTACTTAAGTTAATCTGATTACAACTGCAGCGCCGTGAAAATGACTCATTTTCCGTAAACAAAGGTTGACCCACTTCTGACTCACTACTGTCTAACTCGTGCATTCAAATTAGTAACAAAAAGGCATATCTTTAACGAATTTAAACTGAAATACGTCCTTATTCCACCCAAATATCTAACTCAGCAACAACTTTACACGTGCACTCTTCCAAAAATAATCAAAATTTCAATAACAGGGAGTTAAACTCAAAATTGATTGGCAATTACGCTAAAAGACGGCAACGTACATTTGAAAGGAGGTTTCCTTTGATCAGTCAATAAATTAAAGTTAGGTATGTGTGATTTACGATTGCGTTTACATGCTTTTTTGGATCTTAAAGCGTTTTATTAAGGTTAAAAATTGTAAATAAAAAAATAACGACGGTGACAACAGATTTTTTTAAGACTACAAAGGATTATAATGTTTGCATTCAAAATAAGATGTCACAATGACCTCAAAATGGAATTTTAACGCTGATTAACGATAACGACACATGGAGAATTAACCAAATGATCTTGTTTGGCTTCACGAGACATCATTAGGTCATTATTAACGTTATTTTTGATGTAAAAGGGCACATCTCACGGGAGAAATGCAGGCGTTGTGGCCTTCTGGGTTAAATATCCTCAAAAGCAAAGATCTATGTTGTCTTTATATTGAAACGATTTATGAATGTTCACGAGTGTACGAGTTTCTTTGATGTTCTGAATAGAGTTGATGACATCATTGGAAATTATAAACGTCGTGTTTGAAAAAAATTTAGTGCGTATATAGAAGCCTTCAAACTATATTTTAGTCATTTAATCAATTTGCATTTATTTATCAAATCAAACTACGTTGAATAATAATTTTAGAGTAGACTGAATCATCATTTGGAAAAGTATTTTGACCATCACTTGTTGGGAATTACTCTACTTTCCGCACACGTATCTTAAGGACGCACTCCTAAGTAGCTAACTATTGTACGATTAACGATCTGGCATCTCACACACTTAAAATACACCGGTATGATAGATATTTGAACACTATTTATTACTATTTTGTACGTATACGGTATCAAATTTTTGGGGCTAAAACGTGAGTACTTACAGGAGCTCTTACTATCATGGACGTACTCGTATGATCAAGCTGAAGAAGCTTTGAGTTAAGGGGCCTTATTCCTTTGAAAATGCTGATTGTTTTTGACATTTTTCTTTATGATCAAACATGTAATGTTATTTAACATATTATTGGTGTTACTACCTAGAACAGGGCTAATGGAATTTATTGGTACATATTTCAAACCTAAAGTTTTAATTTTTCATTGATAATTTTTGTTTCAAAAACTACTCGAAATTGACAAAATTCACGCGGAAATTTAGTTTTTTCAACTTATTTTCCACAGCACGCAATAAAAGCATGAAATAGCTACGTTACTACCTAGAACTCGGGGGAAAGTATTATTCACTTCAAAAAGTTGGTTGAAATTATCAATATATTTGTCATAATATGAATAAAAATAATTTTAAAAGGAATAAGGCCTCTTAAAGCACTGCTCACGTTCTTCTCGCTCCTTGCTCACATTACACTACACTCACTGACACTCACACTCACACACAATCAAACAAATTTTAATGAACATTATTTATTATCACGCCCTAAATTTATTTATTCTAAATCATTTGTTAGTTTTCATTTCTTCTTTAAGGCATGTCCATAGCCGAATTGTTAACGAACCTGACGTGTATGATCCGACTTCCACGATACAGGCTATGCCCAGTGTGGAAGTCACTGTTAAATTATCTTAAATGTAGAAACGTTCCTTTTGGTAAAATAAAATTTATTCTATTCTATTCTAATTTATATAATAAACAACAGTACCTATAGAATAACCTAAATAAATAATTTACAACATCCCCGATACAAGCTGGTTATCATGAGATCCTCATTCAAGGAATGATACGGAAAATACAAATATAAAATGCCACTAAAACTGAACATAATTAATAATTTTGGTATTCCTAGCTTCTATATTAGCTGAGAGGTTACCTATGTATCTGAAACACTAATTTTGGTTTCCCATCTGTAACCTTTTCTAAAGCTGTAATTTTTTTTCGGAATAATTATAAAACAAACCTAACTTAAACTAATGGGACGGAACTCAGAAAAAAAAATACTTTCGGACAAATGAACATTTGGTGAAACGTTACCGATGGGAAACAATATTTCGGAGTTGAGATAGGATACCTGGCTGAGATCTTGTCATCATCATCATTTCAGCCATAGGACGTCCACTGCTGGACACAGGCCTCCTCAATAGATTTCCACATGGGCCGGATAGCAGCGACCCGCATCCAGCGACTCCCCGCAACTCTAACCAGGTCATCCGACCATCTTGGTGGTCGTCCTGCACTGCGCTTGCCGGTACGTGGTCTCCACTCGAGAACCTTTCTGCCCCAACGGCCATCGGTCCTTCGAGCTACGTGCCCCGCCCATTGCCACTTCAGCTTGCTTACCCGGTTTGCTATGTCGATGACCTTGGTTTGTCTACGAATCTCCTCATTTCTGATTCGATCTCGTAGACAAATCCCGAGCATAGCTCTTTCCATAGCTCGCTGAGTGACTCTGAGCTTCCTTAAAAGGCCCATAGTTAGAGACCACGTCTCGGCTCCGTAGGATCTCCGTCAGATCTTGTAACTGGTTCCAATTAAGCTGAATATCTAGGAAACTACTGGTCCTATTTCCACCGAACATATCTAAGAACCATCTCGACGGACAAATGTGTACAGAGAATAGAGATAACACCCCTCTCTTTTCGTCGGGGGTTACAATCAAACCAACTTTTTCTTTATTAAAATTTAGGAACATATCAATATTATTTAATTACACAGAAGATAAACATATGTATAAAACCTTACTCTAAATAACGATCATAAAAACAATACGCAATCTAACAGGTTCGCCTGCGGCATGGTCCCCAGTATGCTGACGGCGTTACCTCTTTTCTAATCTTTTTAGAAAAAACTTGAATATAATAGCGCATATGCAGCACCAAGTGGAATAATTGGGGCAAGTCGGAAGATACACTGCCTCCACAAAGCCAGAACATGCACGCCGCTACAGGCAGGGGAAATTCCGCTGTAATAATATTTCTGAGCCTTGGGCCGTGGATCCGAACGGAAATGATATTAATTAGCACCGGTTTGGTCGGCGGCGACACACGGGGAGGTTTTCGGGGCGTTCTTGGTCTTTTTTCTAAGTATCTCTCAGTTATGTATAATCGGATTCGATAACTGTAAAATTTAACTCTATATTAAATGAAATACAATATTGTAGACTTTTACCATGTATCCCCCATGTAAGGGAGATTTGTTTACCCCTAATTGGGAGACTTTTTAACTTTGTCGTAGTCGGGTGAAAAATATTTAATATATCATCGACAGCTCTATGAATCCTAGCATAGATAACACTTGATCCCTCACGGGGTCTCATGATTCAAAGTCAAATTCAATCAGTTATAAAACATGCGCTACTCAAAACTATTTATCACGTATTTGAACGTATTCAATGACAATCTACACTTGAATAAACGACTAAAACAACAAACACACTAAAACAATAGCATTTATTTCACTTTTCATTAAATAAATCAAGTTAAAACTTACCGAAAATTAAGTTCGACGCGACACAAATATTTCAACGGCCACCATGTGCAAAATACTGACGTGAGTCACAACGTGCCACGAAAGAACGTGAAGTTAGGCATAAATGAATGAGAATTGCTAGCGTAAGAAAACGTATCGCGTTTGGTTGAATTTTAAATTAACTTTAACAAGTCTCCCAAGGGATCTAGTCTCCTCAGGTTCCCCTACATATACAAATAAATAGAGTAGATTTTATTTCAGTAAAGAATAATCTATAGTACTATTTCTAAAGTATTATGTTGTTACAAAAATATGTAAAGGGTGTCCGGCTGGTGTACTGCATGTATAAAAAATAAAAATACTGTATTTCAGTACAAAGAAAGATAGTAGTAGTAAGTACTAAGGTTTGTATTAGTTTACAAATGTACAGCTATCTGCGTCTTCGGTAGTACCGTTTAATCCCAGGAGTAAACACAACAGCATATACCGAGCAGAAAAAGTCCGAATACACAATTCCAATAAGGCCCATAACATAATTCCAATCCAAGTTAAAATGTCGTTCAAACTTTCACATGCCCGTTTCATTTTCACAGTACGCAAATCAATTTTTTTTTTATTTATATATTTCAAAAAAGAATGGTACACATTGGGTACCTACTTTAAAGTTAACAGTCGTTTTCCCCTGAATTATCTTAATAAAGTTTTTAGAGTACTAAATATAACATATATAATACTTATAAGTATTTCTTAGGTTAGTTTTCATCTTCACAATAATTTTGCATGCGGTTTTAACCTTTGAGCGATTGTTACACTTGTTCAAGATAAGATAAGATAAGATAATCATTTATTGTCAAAACTGTGTAAATAAACATGTCATAAATCTATTAGTTTCATCAGTTTGCCCGTT
Source organism: Apotomis capreana (assembly GCA_947623375.1). Taxonomy (NCBI): domain Eukaryota; kingdom Metazoa; phylum Arthropoda; class Insecta; order Lepidoptera; family Tortricidae; genus Apotomis; species Apotomis capreana. The sequence continues at coordinate 1,234,710 of OX392515.1, read as the reverse complement.
TCGGACGTCAATTTTTTTTAATTCTCAAACTGACCGGCGATTGGCCTCAGTATCATCTGATGGAAAGTGATTACGGGGTCGAGAAAGTAGCTCGCCGGTTCAGTAATAGCCTATTCACTCTTACCTTTAAGGTACCTAAATTATATTTTTTTGGAAATACACACGATGGGAGCGAGCCCATGTATAGTTAATTAAATAAAAACCTAATGAAAGTAATGAATAATGAAATACTGAAATATTGAAATAACGAAATAATGAAATAATAAAATGAAATAATTAAATAATTAACTTTATTCTGCAAGTAGGCCACTAGGGCGCGTTTACATGTCTGAGTCTACCGGCATTTAACAAGAGGAGACCACTGTTGAGAAGAGATCCTCTCATGTATTAGTGTAAACAATTGTTGGTGAACCTTGTTATATAAATAAATGAAAATACATTGTATTCACTAACAGAATTACGATCGCTGCGTTTCGGCCCGTTATTCCTGTCCGTGTGTCCTACCTGTCCGCTTCGAGTTTTCATAATGGCCGAATTGTTTTCACAGTACACAGTGCAGGTTTAAGGCCGCTTAGTTAATTTCATGCGAATGCCTCTCGAGGGGCGGATAAAATTCGTTTAGCCGAAATAAATTCGGACAAGACCAGCTATTGAGGTTTTGGAAACTTTATTAAACAAAGCCTTCTTACAATTTATGGAGTTGTACAGCTATTGGAAAATGGTACGTAACGTGGAAACTTAGGGTTCACGATTGAAATGTTTTGAGGATTTCAATTTGTTTATTCATGAATATTATTATTTAGAGTGCTACATTTACTGCATTCAATGTTTGCTTCCTGCAAATATGGGTTATTTTTCCAAATAGAGTTACTTATTTATCCCAATATTGCCGTCATCCGCTGACTCATTTACATCGCTCCTATGCAAATCCTGTATCGCAACGCAATTTTAAAACGTATCCTGATTCGTCTGTTGACAACCAAAATGCACTAAATACCTACTTAAAACGAAGCTCGTATCTCAGCGTCTATCTACTTACTAGATACGAGGTATTGAAGAGCATTGACAGAAACTTTAGTAATTTTTGGTTGTCGCCAGGCGATATTATGACCCAGTAGAAACCGTCTCCGTAGAAAACTGTTTTATGGAATTATAGAATTGTATCCATACTAATATTATAAATGCGAAAGTGTGTCTGTCTGTCTGTTACCTCTTCACGCTTAAACCGCTGAATCGATATTGATGAAATTTGGCATAGAGATCGTTTAAGATCCGAGGAAGGACATAGAATAGTTTTCATCCTGGAAATTATACCTAAAGAGATTGAAAAGTGAGTGAACATTTCAGTTGGGGTGCGGTGACCCTGTAGGAAATGTAATTATAAGACCAAAAGCACAATTGCTCTTACATTTGCTTAGGCGCTTTTAATAATAATTCCTTTTATCAAATTCCACGCGTGTAAAAGTAAGTCGCGGGCAAAAGCTAGTAAAAGTATATTTAGAAGTTGCCCGCGACTTTGTCCGATACTTTTCTTTGCCGTAGTCGGGTAAAAAGTATACTTTAACCATCGTTGAGCGTCTAGCTATCCCTGTACCAAAATAGGTTAAAACTCCCACATCATCGAGCCGTTTCGGAATGCGGAGAAAGAAATGTTATTTGTATGGCTGACTCCGCGCGCCCACAAATCCTGAATGCAAATCCGATTTTTGCAGAAATAATAACTCCTCTTCATAGCCAAAGGTTAACAGTATAATTTTAGGATTGCATAATAACAGTATAACTACCCACACTTTCATATAGAAGTGTTATCTAGTATTCTGAGAAAAAGCATAAGGAAAATTTCGATAGGTTGCTTGGGAGTTAGGATGGCGAAATGGTTAACGCGCTGGACCATCCAGAGGTACCGGGTTCGATTCCCGGTCTCTTCCAGGTAACTCATTTCAATTTTTCTTTAAGCTATGATCGTTGTATCAATGGTTTGATCCTACATATAAGGTTAAATTTTCGATTGAGGTACGTACGGAACGCTAAAAACTACCTATATTAATCAATCCCAACAGAACCATTTCTCCAGCCAAGCGCCTACAGCGTACCATAAACAATTTTCAATTTTTTCACCATTCATTACATAGCAACGACAACTTCCGGTCGCCATGTTGGAATGTTGCCCGCTCGCAATCTCAACCGGATATGACGATTTGATTTCCAAACAGCACACATTGCCAAGGCGCGTGATATATTGCTTGGGTTAGCGCTGGATATTAATTACTTTGGATAAAAAACGGAGCGTTGTTAAATGTTTTGTAGACACTTCATGCAAACCTCAGCTTAATTAACCTCAGCTAAATACATATTGTGCGTTTGGACAATCCCGTGGACACCATTAGTCAAGTGTGCATAATGATGGATGACAAAAGTGACGTTGGAGTGCCGGACGGACAAGTTGCAGGCTTGCAAGCACCCCCCGCGCCCGCGCCGTGCGTGCTATTAGTGCGGAACGTCGATCGAAGAATCAGTGACAAAGTTGCCGCGTGTACAGGTAGCAGTCCCTGATGAAGAGCTCCATACGAGTTCGTACATGTCGTTCCTGACAATTTCACGTGAGTGTAAATCGCTTAAGATAATAATTAATTATATCTCACGCAAGTTTTAATAATATTAATGCATAAACGAGTTTACTAACGTCGTAGAAGTCGAAAATCACTCGATATGTTTCGAATCGGTACGCGATTCATCATCAGGAGAGCCGACCAGTCGCAGCGGCGGCTAACCGAGCATTTATATATATTTCAATATGTCTGAGACTCACGGTAGTGTCCTATGTAAAATAGTTTGTACTTCAATATGCAAGTGTCTCTGTCTATACTGTTATTATGCAATTCGAAAGTGTGCACGACGTTTTATATTTTCACTCAATCTATTTTGGTTTGATACACCATTGCTTTGCATAATGTAACGAATTATATAATGTCATTTTAGATAATTTCCAAATTACAGTCCGACCAAAAAGAGTAGAAATTAAAAAGTGGCAATACTATAGTGTCGTCCCCGTTTTCTTATATTTATTAGAAAGGGAGGACACTACAGTATTGCCACTTTTTAATTTCTACTCTTTTAAGTCGGACTGTATATAATGGATCCGACACAGAATATTTCCTTTCCATTGAATTTTTTAACTTTTGTGCAGATTATTAGGAGGACACAGACGAGAACGAAATAATAATAAATATTAAGGGTCAATCTTACACAAATCGACCTAGTCCAAAACTAAGCAAAGCTTGTACAATGGATACTAGACGACGATTTACATAATATATAAATACATATATAGATAACATCCATGATCCGAGCACAAATATTCGAGTTCATCACACAAATATTTACCCTGGCCGGCATAAGAACCCAGGACCGCCGGCTCAGTAGGCAAACCTCGATTTGTATTGAAAAATTAGCAGTGGTATTTTCTATTAAATTACGTATGCAACGGGTATAGCTCGACATCTTTCTAATCAGTTGTATTATTTTCGAATCGCGAACCGATTAATGAATAATAAATGAATAATTATTATGGGACAATCATACACAAATCGACCTAGTCCCAAACTAAGCAAAGCTTGTACTATGGGTACTAACTAGACGACGATATACATAATATATAAATACATACGAGTATATAGATAACATCCATGACCCAAGAACAAATATTCGAGTTTATAACACAAATATTTACCCTGGCCGGAATTCGAACCCAGGACCGCCGGCTCAGTAGGCAAACCTCGATTTGTTTTGAAAAATTAGCAGTGGTATTTTCTATTAAATTACGTAGGAAACGGGTACCTATCGCTCGACATCTTTCGAATGGGGTGTATTATTTTTGAATCGCGAACCGATTCGAAACATGTTTCACTTCTACGACGTGATTAATTCCGTTTCATAAGTACTTTAATATATCTGAGACTCACGGTAGTTTCTATGTAACATAGTGCTATTTAATTGAGTCTTAAAAGCACACTGTTTCATGCGTCCCGACTTGTCATGCCCGGGAGCTACCTCATCAGTTAGTGCGGCGGTTAGTGCCACATCACCCGTGATATTCTCATCTGGGTGTCATAACAAGACTAGTTTGTATCCCAATTCCCCTTGAGTTTTGCAAATTTGCACCCTGTGTATATGTGTATTTTGAACTGTCTTAAAAAAAGATCCCCAATTTGTGTTTTTTTTTGTTGTGTTTTTAACCTAAGAACTCCGTCATTTATGATCCGATTTGGAAAAATATATTTTGGTTTGACAGTAGACATCGCCAGATTAGTCCCATACAATTTTGGTGATGATCTGATAACGAGATCCATGAGGAATCTAAAGGAACTCTTCAAATATTATATGTAAGCGCATTTATGATTTAGGTGTTATTTAGGTTATTCTATTTACTACTACTGCTTAATGGCTCAGCAACCAAAAAGCCTTGGCCTCCGATACGAGTTTGCGACACTTGTCTCGATCTAGCACCGTTTCCCTCCAGTCACGGGCCTGGAGTTCTCGCCGATCTGACTCGACGACATCGATCCAGCGATACTTGGGGCGGCCAGCTGGCCTTCGTCCTGCTCGTCCCAAATATGCCCCCTTAATTCACTAATTTTTTCTACAATTTAAGTTGTACTTGCAAATAAGATTTGGTGAATGATGAGATCCATGAGGAATCGAAGAAACTCTTCAATTATTATAGGAACATCTATGTCGATTTCGGTGTTTTTAATAGCACCTCGTTCACTATTGGTTAAGTTGATTTTTTTAAGTATCATGCCGCGTCAAGTCGTAAGTCGGAGAGCTAACATCTTCTAGTGACGTGCACTCACTCACGGGGAATTACATTACTAGAAATTGTCATTAAAAGACTTAAGAGAGTAGAAATAAACCAGCGTAACTTATTATTATAGAACATTATCGTAGACTTACTATTTTTTTCTTAAAAAAAAATTATTTTTACTATAAAATAAAGTAAACTTAAGACAAAGCAATTTGGAAATTAATTTATGTTTTTATATAAACCTACACTGGAAATCCACTTAGCTGGTTCTAAAAAATGCAAACGTAGGTAACTGCAAGATCAGCAAAATATCTTATTTCAAGAAGAGACCAATTCAAAAGAAACCCTTCTGGAACTCTATCGAATCTGATGACGTGTTCAGCATGCACCGCATCGGAAATTATTCTATCTCAAAATTTGAAGACCCTTTCACTGCACTCTGGAGATGGCAATCATAATTTGTCCGTCCAGATCCAGAGGTGAGATCGTCCGTGTTCCCCTAACGCAGCGCAGTACAGAAAAAACAGTAATACACATCTTCCTAGCACACATACCTACGTACACTGTCGACTCCAAGCAAACGCTCTACACTACAGTACAGGATAATATACTACACCCGGTGTAGGAATAGGTCTAATTTGGTAACTGGAACTGTTAAAGTTTTCCTTAAACAAATCACCTTTTCAAAATAGACTTTTAGTAGTATTAAGCGTAAAACCGTAATACCAAAGTCATCAGTGTAATCATTAATAAAAATGTCCCAATGTGTATGACACCTGGCTTGTCATCTCTGTTGAAGGTGCCATCTATAGTTGTACAATGTCAAGAGCATATTTACAATCCGTGAGTTCTTAGATTGGGATTCGGGTTTGGGTGATATCGGAGAGGTAAGAACCTCGATCCCATAAGAGTGAGCGAGACCGACGTAAAACTCGAATCACATCCTGTCAGCTCACGTACCTTATTACAGTTACATACAGTTTAGCTATCCTTACTCGAGTTTCAACTGAATGGTTTACTTGTATTTTTGTACTACGGTTGTAGCCATTTCACAAGAGTGCGGCTACAGTGCTGTGTTGTGAAAAGGTGTAAAATTCGCTTATGTACGTTGTGTTCTCCAGAAGCTTTGGATTTCACACTGGCGCTGAAAACAGCTGTCTGAGTGATTTCTTAGATAACGCTAGTGAATAAATTTCCTTTTTTTATCTTTATTGGTAGTAATAAAAGGTCACAGTCCTAATGCGTATTGTTAAATATGAAAAAAGATAGAAAAAAATGTGAGTAACTTTTTATTTTATCAATGGGTATTACCGAAATAAAAATGGCGTTAAAACGTATAATATTTACCCTTTGGCTGCCTGGCGAGAGAAGCGAAGCGGAGTTAGTGTAATTTGGACCATTTTGGACCAATCACATTTCTCAGCTCCTTTCGGGCTTCACAAAGACGCAGCCTTATTATTTTATTTTCTCCGTTTTGCTTCAGTGGACAGGTAGCCATACTCTTCTGGGATTTCTTGGAACCGGCTTGCTTCGGTAGTATTTCTTCGTAACGGTTATTTAGTAAGATGAGGCTTGTTACCGTAATCAATTCAAAATCATTTATTTTCAGGCTACCTAGATAAATTCAACACCTTTCCATGAGAATTCCTCCTACAGGAAGGTCGACAGCTCGATAGTGCATCGATAGATAGGGATCCTCACTCCAAAAGAAGCGAATTTCACACTGTGAGGAGACTCCAACTGCTCGACCTTCAGGGTGAAGTTAGTCCTCGTAAATTTTTTCGTCGTCTTTCGTCATGTAGTGAAGTCTGGACGTGGACACATACTACAGTATTGTCGGGGCCGCAGGCTGGAGTAGATGTTGCGATCCTGTCACTGCAGTTCCACACCTGATTCCGACTAGCCAGCTTCTTCTTTTACTCCACCAAGGTGAAGCCATCATTATCGCAGCATTTCACTGCCATGCTACGGTAAAAGGACGTATCTTACTATGACATCCGTATAAAGATACGACCTTTTACCGTAACACGGCAGTTCAGTATGGACGATTGCTACGGTAACCAAAGAGCGGTAGATGGAATACGGTAACGGGTTGTAGCGAAGCTAACATAACACTTACGTTATTTTCTTGGCCATTACCCTTTTTTTTTTATGTCATAGGGGGCAAACGAGCAAACGTATCGCCTGATGGAAAGCGATTACCGTCGCCCAGAAACACCTGCAACACCAGAGAAGTCACAAGTGCTTGCCTACCCGGAGGACGAAGATAGAATGCTTCTATGCTAGTAATCACCGGCCAGCCAGCTAGCTGCCATCCAGGTATGTTTGTTGATAAAGTAAGTAAGTAATGTAATGTACCAGAACCCGAGTCGGGAAGTCCGTCAGCGAGTCCGAGGGAGGCGTCCCGACTAACCAACAAAAACTCTTTCTGCTTTTTTTTTCGTTACAGGGTGTCACAGCGTTTCCAGACGCCAGGGTGAGCGGCCAGTAATAAGCAGCTGTAATGTAATTCCGCTTATTGCGACGCTTACAGCGCATGCGCAATCACTGAGCTTGCATTTTCAGAAAATAAACTTTTGTATAAATTTTCCTTGCTCCTTACAAACACCTAAAAGTGCTACTTTTCTTGCAGGCTACCTCCTAGATGCCGAGTCTTTTAGAATGCTTATTGGCGAGTGCACTTTAAAATAAGTTTCTGTCAAAAATGACATTTTAGTGGCAAGCTTTTATAGCCGACTGTACTTTTCTTTGGATATCCATCACTGAGACGATTCTAAAGAGCCCAAGCTCGGTAGGATTGCTTTTTCTATTATAGAGTTACTGGCCACCTTCCGGCTCCATCATCAGATCAGCCCCATAGTACCATATTCAATCGGTTGACGATATCTGCTTCAAAATTGAGTTGCAAGATTCCACCCGAACAAACATACTTTAAACATACATACAATGTAAGTTAAATAAAAGCTTGTAAAAAATTAGGAATATTATGTCCGTGCTCAAGCATTTTGTTTAACTGGAATAAATTACCGGTATATCTTTGAATCCACAGTACCGGTAAGGTGGGGTAAGACTATCGCCGGGAGAAGTTTGCGGGCCACTAACTAACTAACTATTTTGGCTCAGTGACTGAAACAGAATCTTAGCTTCCGATACGAGAGCACGCCACATGTTCTGATCCTGCGCAGTTTCTAGTCAGTTTTCCACAGAAGAAGACTGCCACAGTCCAATAAATAACTAACTGTTAGTGTAACGCAATAACACTAAGAGCCAAAAGTTATTTTAGGTACGGGCAGCATTAAAAGTACGTGATAATGATAATGTGTCGAAAAATAATAAAACCGGGGAAAACGCGAAATTGAGAAAAACTAATATTGGGTAATTGATCTATACAGTCACACAAACGTCAGGTATCAATGATTTTTCATTCATTCGACTACGTAAATGCACCATCACCGTTTGTTGAGCAGCGGTTTGGAGAACGGATGTTTAGAATAGTACGAATACAACACGTTGCTGCCTAAACGCACTGTCACCAACACCGTTTTTTGAGCAGCGTTCTAGTCGATCCTTTAGAATGTCACGACGACGCAAAGTTCACGTCGACGCAACATGCATTGACCCGAAGCGTGTGCTATAATCTTGATTGCTTTTGTTCCTTACCTCTTTCCGTTTTAAGACGTTATTTGTACGTACGTATATACCTAGACATAAGTGTTATAAACTTATGAAGAAAAGAGATAATAGTTAAGATCCGAAAAGTACCTCACTCACCTCAAGTTTCGCGCAGTTTGGATTATGCCGCGTCGCGTCGCGAGACGAGCCTGTAGCGCAATTAGCGAAGTTCCGAGATGATCGCACTAACGCGCCCGTACACACCAGGACAATGGAAACGGTTACAGGGGGTAAGTATAGGAAATTTAAACAACATAATCATCAATAATCTTATTAAAACTTTCGTGAGACATATTTAATTATTGTATTAAGCGTCAAAAGTAGGTTTATATCAAACTTTACACCAAATTTGTCAGTGACGAGGTTGCCGTGGCGGTGTACGGGCGGGCAACTGTCCCTGATGAAGAGCTCCATACGAGTTCGAAACATGTCGGACCTTTCCTGACAATTTCACGTGAGTGTAAACCGCTTAATACTATAATTAAACTTAATCATCAACTGGGGTCTAGGTGCTAGTTCTTTTTAAGGAGCTTTCTAAACGGCTCGTCGACACCACTGGTGACCAAAGGCCTGGCAATTTCCTTGCTTAGCGTCTCAGTATAGCAATACAGCGAGGTAATGCTGCTCGTCTGTGGGACGATGCCACGGGGCCCATTTTTAGACATAGTTTAGTTTTAGATTTAGTTTAATAATGGGTACAATATATATACTGAACGATGACTATTCTTGATCTTTCTCCTTATGCCATTATTTGGGTTCGGGTCGCTTCATTTTTTGCACCAAGTCATGTGATCTTGCTTGTCTCTTCAGGCAATAGGGCTTTTTTGAGCTAGCTTTCTATGTCTTTCCATCAAGTGGATGGTGGACGGCATTTACCTCTCCTCTGTCCTGATGGAAGGTCCGGCGCAACTTGTAGCACATGGTCTTCTTCTCTTCTTTTGACGTGGTCATTCTAAAGAAGAAAAATGATCACGCTTGGACATAAATTGGAGCTAATGGTATTAGCTCTCTTTGTAAGGATGCGGACATAGTTGCGTTGCAGGAGACATGGCTTCTACCGTTTGATCTGCCACTGTTGGGTACTGTAAGCAATGAAATTGATTGGGCGGGCAAATCTGCGGTAGATCTGACAGCTGTTATGCTCAGTGGAAGACCGTACGGGGGAACTGCGATTCTCTATCGTAGACGATCTTTTCAGTCTGTGTCGGTAATAGAGTGTAACTGTGACAGAATTACAGCTATTAAGATAATGTCACAAGATAGGTGCTTTATTGTTTGCAGCGTGTATATGCCTACAGATTCGCCTGAAAATATGCCTGTATTTGTGGAGTATATGGGTCAATTGTCCTCGATTGTAATAGAAAACACTGACGTGCAGGCGGTGTATTTGTTGGGGGATTTCAACGCACATCCCGGTCAACCTTTTTATCGAGAATTGATAAGTTTTGTGCAGATCAGCTGTGGATGTTGAAAAACTAGGTGTCGAGTCAGATACATTTACATATGTGAGTGATGTTCATGGCAGTAGGAGATGGTTAGACCACTGTTTAGTGATTATGAGTGCGTGGAGCACTATTCGCAGCTTCTCGGTCATGTATGACGTTATGTGGTCGGATCACTTTCCTATTGTCATGGAATGCGACATTAACACAATTACTTCAATACGTTCGACTCCATGTGATACTGCAGGGAACGGGATACGTTGGGGAGAACGACACCTGGACCAAATAAATGCCTATCATGATATGTGTCATAAAAATTTAAAACATATCGACTTTCCGGAGGTTCTGCGTGATTGTTGTGGAGGGTTATGTCATAATCGCGATCACCATAATGTCCTGGACAAACTGTATGAAAGCCTTATATCCGCCCTTTCTATGGCTGCAAAGGAAACTTACGAGGAGAAAAAGCGGAGAAGGGGCGGGTATATTGCTGGTTGGAATAAATATGTAGCGGAATCTCACAGGCAGGCTAGATTACATTTTCTTATTTGGGAAAACGAAGGTAAACCGCGTAATGGTAGAGTATTTGAACAAATGAACAGTAGCAGGAAAGATTTTAAGTCAAAACTAAAGTGGTGCCAGGACCGTCAGGAACAACTAAAAATGGACAAGCTTGCTTTAACACATAATGAAAAAAAGTTCAACGATTTCTGGAAAATTACGAAAAACCTTAACGTGAGATCTAGCTTGCCTGCGAACGTAGGAGGAAAAAGTGATCATAGGGATATTGTAGAACTGTTTAGAGAAAATTTTGCTGTGAAATCCTTGCTGCAAAATGCACCGTCTGCGTCGGTTTTAGAGACAGTCTCCGGAGACTCAAAGAATGAGCGTGACATTCATTTTACAGCTACTCAGAAGGCCAATGTCATTAATAAAATGCAGAGGGGTAAGTCTCCGGGACACGACAACCTGAGCATAGAGCATTTTAAGTACGCTGGTGTTCATCTGCCACGGGTGCTTGCTATGTTACTGAACTTGTGTGTTGGTCACTCGTATTTGCCTACTAGTCTCATGAAAACCATAGTGGTTCCTGTAGCCAAGAATAGAACGGGAGACCTAACAGATAGGTCCAATTATCGCCCTATCTCGCTTGCAACGACCACTGCTAAAATACTTGACCGCATGTTTGATTCCATATTAGAAAAACGGCTAAATATACATGACTCCCAATTTGGTTTCAGAGCGGGTCTCTCTACAGAAAGTGCCATCTTGAGTCTCAAACATGTAGTCGGGTACTATGCAGCTAGGAAAACACCCATATATGCCTGCTTCTTAGACCTGTCAAAGGCATTTGACAGAGTCAATTACAATATTCTGTGGCAAAAATTGACAAATGCAGGTGTACAGGCTGACTGTATTAGGATGTTAAAATTTTGGTACAACAATCAAATAAACCAGGTGAGATGGGGTGATACATTGTCTGGCGAGTACAAATTGGAGTGTGGTGTAAGACAGGGAGGCATAACATCACCCAAACTTTTCAATTTGTATATTAATGGCCTGGTGGGCGAGCTCAGCGGCATGCATGCGGGGTGCTATATTGAAAATAAATGCCTGAACAATATTAGCTATGCCGATGACATGGTTCTGCTGAGTCCGTCTATTGGGTCATTAAGGCAGCTGGTGGATAGATGCGAGAAATATGCGGATGCCCATGGTTTGATGTACAACGCTGCCAAGAGCGAGGTGATGGTCTTTAAAGCAGGAAAAATTAAACCATATTATGTACCTCCTATCGCTCTTGGCGGTCACGTGCTAAAAATTGTGAATAGTTTTAAGTATCTTGGCCATATCATAGCTGATGACCTTTGTGATGATCAGGACATCGAAAGAGAGCGAAGGGCGTTATCGGTGAGGAGTAATATGCTTGCCCGCAGGTTTGCAAGATGCACAAAGGATGTCAAAATTGTGATATTTAAGGCATATAGCCAATCATTTTACTCCGGCGGCCTGTGGGTTAAGTATACCAAACGAGCCTATAACGCCCTTCGCGTACAATACAACAACGCCTTCAGAATGTTGTTAGGGCTACCTAAATGGTGTAGTGCATCTGGCATGTTCGCTGAGGCTCGTACGAACAGCTTTCAAGCTGTCATGCGTAAAAAAGTTGTGTCCATCATGGAACGTGTCAGAGGTAGCCAAAACAGCATTTTGAAGGTGATAGCTGACAGATTTGGTTGTCCCATATTAATGCACTGGGTAGGGCAGGTAAAATCATTATGTAGATACATTAAATAATTAATACTGTCAGTGTATATTCATTTTTCAATTGCCACATAAATAATGTCACTTGCGAAATGTACTTAATCAAATTAAATTTAAAACTTGAACTTGACAATTATGATTCGTTATTATTATTAAATTATTATTAAATTTCCTGTTAAATGTAATTCTGCCATATTATTATATTAATTATTTATTATTGTAATAATTCATGTTAATTTTGCGTTATATTTAATAGATTGTGAACTGTGATTATTATACTGCTAACATAAATTAAGTACCATTGTTACTAACAATTGTATGGGTCTATTACCTGAAATAATTGATTATTATTATTATTTCCTTTATTTATTTTAATTCTTAGGCTAGGTTTTTACAATATCTGTATATAAAAAGTAAAATACAATAAAGAAATTACAAAATATATAAACATATTATAAAAAAACCTAACCTAGGGTGCCGCCGGCAGCAGGGCAGGGCCCAGGCTACCGGTGGTTAGGGCTGCAGAGAGAGGAACCTCCTGACGATGCGCGCCGTGTTTATTACTGCCGAATATAACACGCATATGGGTTGTGAAGCCATTTTTGGTTGTCTTCTAGAAGTCTTGGCTTTTTATAATTCATATTATTCATAATTATGGTGATAATTTTTATGAGTTGAGCAATATTTTGCGGATAGAATAATAATTACCGAGGTGATCATATCATGGTCATAACAATCGTTGGGCGAGGTGGGCAGCGTTTGAAGGAACAGCACGACGCATAGTAAAACCTTAGATCTAAATCGTACCAACTCGTTACAATGTCCGCCAGTGTTCAGTAATGTGTGATGCACTATGGAGTTCGCTAACTGCCCGCGCCTCGTCCCGTGTCTTGCCACTTTGACAGCCTCTCTTAACCGAAGGACTCTTTCTGTGTATCTCTATGAGTGCCCGCCAGTGTACAGTAATGTGTGATGCACAATGGAGTTCGCTAACTGCCCGCGCCCGGACCTGTGTCTTCGCACCAACTTTGACAGCCGCACTCGCTCATACACGAAGTTACTGTGTTGTACTTAAGTACCTATACATATATGAGTAGTGTTACAATAAAGGAATTACTGACAAACTGGCTATTTAACCTACCTACTTATGTATCCTCAACTGCTTAATTTTCTAACTATATAATTTTATAAACTTTTCGTCACTCTTATATTATTATCATCTGACCTACTAGCTTCTAAACAAATGCTTAATAAAAATGTAGTTGAGGATATAAAACAGCCCATAACAGCCCTAAGATTAAAAAAGTGCCAAAAACAGGGAATTTTTATTAAAATAAAGCTATATTTAATAAACTGCCCACGCATGTCACGGATTTACCTTTTAATTTATTCAAAAACACAGTCAAGACTTTTTTCCAAAACCATGCCTTCTATTCGATTACTGAATATTTATCATTAGAAAATATTTTAACTGACGCAAATTGTGAATAGATTTCTTTATATATTAAGCGTATTTACTTTGTATAGTAAATTCATACTCTAATAAGTATAATATTGTGAAATGCTGACTTACCATGTAATGATCATGTTACATTATGGTTAATAAATAAACTAAACTAAACTAAACTAACCATTCAAACTCATCCAAAATTGTGTGTCATTTATTAAACCTTAACTCAATGGTTAACAGGAAAAGATTCCAAACAAGTTAAGTAAGCGTTGAGGTAAGGAGCGTATTGGCCTTATTATTATTATAACAGTAACTGTTTTGTTTAAATGTTATGTACAGTATTAAAGTATATACATAAAAAATATTGGTAAATTGTACAGTACGATGACCCTTTTATTCTACGATCACGCATCATAGAGCACAGGTCTACAATTATCGCTAATTCGACGACGAGCGGAGTGCCGTCAATCTGTCACCGCGCATTTAGTCAAAATTACCGGGTGGGGCCGCGGGTGGGTTTACATGATGTAACGAGGTATAACCCAACACGGTGTTTTTCAATCCATGAAATATTGCAGATTTTAATGGTATTAATTTATTTTACTGGCAACGACACTTTTTTGGTAACTGACGTTGAAAACCGGCGAATGACATTGATGTAAACAAAGAGAAAACAGGACTAAATATTCCGCAAAAGTAATTTTTGCATATATAATAAAGCCAAAACTATCCACAGTGATGAAGGTCAAGTATTTTTCAATAGGATTCAGTATTTATTTCGCAAGAATAACGAAGGATTAAGCGGCATTCCGGTAAACAATGTTTTGAATTTCGTTAATGACTAATCCTTGACCAGTTGCTCTTTTAATAATGCAAATATATGATATATGCGCATTATTGCCATATGAAAGCTGTATAAGCGCCACTATCCCTGGGCGGACATTCGCTTGATACGCCTTACTTACCATAAACCTCGTTGCGTTTTACTCTTTTGTTACACGTGTATTTGAAAATCATCGACAAATAATTAAAAAAAAAAGAGATATTTCATATAAACAATTATCAATGATCTTTGCATTGGTGAACCGTAGAGAGTAGGTAAAACCATTAGTACAGTCCATTTCAGCGATCTAAGTTGCCTTGAAAGTCAATCTAGTGTGAAAAAGTAGTAGGAGAAGTGGAGGAAAACGAAGAAAGCAGATCACACCATCAGATGGGAATAATAACTGCACAGGAGAAAGTGAGATTGTTTATTTATATTTATAGCACAAACAAATATTCAGAGAAACCTTGAATGTCACTCATTAGTTATTAAACAAATCTTATGCAGAACAGACGTTTTCCCTAAGGTCGATTTCGATTGAAATACTGTTGCTTACCTAAACCCACTCAACCGATACCACAGTCTCATTAGGAAAGCCGTTCGTCCGTCAACGCTGCTGCTTCGCCGTCCACTGCGGCGGTAAATCAGTCGGCAGAAGCGACCGCCTCGGCGGGCAGCGGTGGAGCGTGCGGAAAGCTAATTATGGAATACCATGCGTTCCTGGATCGATGGTCGAAATTCTCAAGTGTTTTTTCCAATACATACCATGTGGGCCCTGTAACACGAGCAAAAAATTAACACATAGATTTTTCTCGTCAAACGCAACAACATTTGATCAGAAACTTTTTTTTAAATACTGTTTTCATATGTTCGTTATTTTAAACAAAGTAAATAGCATTTTCAATGTAAGTACGCCGTCCAACATTGACATCGCCTTAGCATTGACATATCTGTCACTTTATTAAATATCAATTGTTTCGCAATACATTGCTTGTTTGAATAAACTTTATTTTACAGGTTTACATTATAAATGAGTTGTTTTTAAAATTTGTCTCATAAATTTTGTTCAGTTTGAGGGGTAGAATCTATGTTTTAATTTTTTGCTCCTGTTACAGGGCCCACCCGGTATATAAAGGTATATTTCAAGGAAGCAATGACATCTGGCCAGAGAAGCTGACAGTAACTTCACGAACTTCTGAAAGTTTCAGCTGTATAGATTTCTAACTAGATACATCTTTTATTTCTCATATTTCATATATATTCAATTCGCAAACCTTAGCAAAATCGTACGTCTCAATTTCTACATTCTTTCATGATTAATACCAAAGTAATTTTAATTTATGCCAACGTCACATTAACCAACTTAGTCTAAGTTACTTACATCGAACATTTGCAAGAAAAGCACCTTTTTTCCTAGGCAGGAAAAACACGGATCATTCCCAACTCGTCCTAAATTTAAAATCGACGCAGGTCGCTCCGCACCGTACGCACCGCGGGACATAAACTGTATTTTCCTGGCCACACCCTTCCAATTACCATTACGCGCTCGCACCGACCTGGAAGAAACTCAAATTATTGTTAAGCCCGTGGCACACTGAAAGATTTGTAGATAAGGTTATATTTTAAACGTTATATTTTAAAATCTTTGGAAGGTAGCCGGGTTTGAATCCCGGCAAGGGAATGTCACTCATGATCAGGCATCGGATATTCGGATCGATATTTACCTAAACTTTGGCGGTGGCTTTGTTATTCGGTCGTAGGTATATAGGCGGCTTTGTTTGACGTATGAGTGATTTTGTCAACTTTAGGTAAATATCGATTCAAATATCCGATGCCTGCTCATGATCTGTATGTTGAGACTGGATTTTTGTTTCCATGTATTAGAAGTTTTATATTCATTAAGGATTCTTGTAGAACTGATGGCCGCTGGGCCCTCGAGTGGTAAGTTTTAGGGTTCCGTACACAAAGGGTAAAAAACGGGACCCTATTACTAAGACTTCGCTGTTCGTCCGTCTGTCACCAGGCTCACTCATGAACCGTGATATAACTATCACGGTTATATAATAATAATAAATAATATATAACTACTATACTTGCAATAAAGTTCTCACAGATGATGTATTTCTGTTGCCGCTATAAAAACATTAAAAAAAACCGGCCAAGTGCGAGTCGGACTCGCGCACCGAAGGTTTTAAATTAAAAAAAATTAAAATATCGAACCACGCCACACAAATCGATCTAGTCCCAAATTAAGCTCAAGAAGGCTTGTGTTATGGGTAATAGACGACGATAATATACGTACTTATATAGATAAATATATACTCAAATACATAGAACAACCATGACCCAAGCACAAATATTCGAGTTCATCACACAAATATTTGCCCTTGCCGGGATTCGACCCCGGGACCGCCGCAGTAGGCATGTGTCTACAAACCGAGCCAAACGCGTCGTCAAAGAAGGTTCCGTACAAACATTTCCTATCATAATTGGCCGAGCTAAGTTAAGTTTGCACCTGGTATGTATGGCGCCGGGTACAAATGAGCAACCGATCACGTTTGTTGTATGGGAGCCCCACTTATTTTTTCTGTTTTTAGTATTTGTTATTATAGCGGCAATAGAAATAAATTATCTGTGAAAATTTCGGCTGTCTAACAGTGATAGACCGATAGACAAACGGACATACGGACAGTGAAGTCTTAGTATAGGGTTGTCTAAGACAGATCGACATACGGACAGTAGAGTCTTAGTAATAGGAACCCGTTTCTTACTTTTTGGTACCACCCTAAAAAAAGAGAATCGCCTCGCATAGCATATCTTTAGGCGCCGCACCGGCGCGCCCCTGTTATTCGCGCGGGGATATTTTTATGCATGACGTTTAATAATAGAGGAGCGAATCGATGCCTCCCCGCTCGCGACTAGGCCATATGGTGGCGGTTGGCGGGTCTGTTTTATAGCTGGAAATGTTGTTCTTTATAAATATATATACAACTATGAAAACGTGGCCTTTTAGCTAACTGTGCCTAAAAAAGGGTGATGATTTTCAAATAAAAGCTCTAAGATACACACAGGTCATGGTGGAATTTTTTGGAGGCATGTTTCTGTACATCTTAGAGCTCTAATTTGGAAAATATTACCCTTTTCAGACACAGTAGGCTTAAAGGCCAAAACATGCCCACTACTGTCTGGTTAACGCCTAAATGCGATCAGCGCTCGTGCGTGCAGCTCACCGTGGCGCCACCTATGGTCCCACCGGAACATCATGGTGCTGCGGTGGAACCTTTTCGTGGCACAGCCATAATAACAGTATAGTTGCCTATTGTTTTATTTATTTTATCATTTCTGTCACACAATGTTTTACGGTCACGTCACGAATAATAGTTATTTGTTATGCAAGGCTGCAAAGTTGTTATTTGGCGCGAGTGTTGAAATTGAAAGCTGAGCGAGCGAAGAAATCTAAGATTGAACCATGAGCGAAGCGAATGGTTCAAAGATAGATTCCTGAGCGTAGCGAGGCTTTCAAGACACGAGAAGCTAAATAATTTTGCAGCCATGCGGAACACAAAACTTTTCACCTCACTACAGCGAGGAAAGTGCAAGATTCAAGAAAAACAATTAAAACATAAAAATAATCAGATTTAATTTTGCCTTCTATTTAACACACCAAATTTAAAATATAACACACTCAAATCCAAACCAAAAAAAAACGAGAGAAGCACACATATTAAACATTAAAAGTAATATTGTATTATCGTCGTGTAACATATTTTATCGTTGAGTTTTTCAGCACTGTTATATTATATTTGTATTTGAAACTACTTGACACATTCGTTGTGAATGTGTGAGAATGGCATTCTGGGAAGGATTAGTTGGCCACTTGGAAGTATTTTCCATAACACTTGCTTTGGAAGTTATTGGACAATGGGATCCAAACAAGATTATTTCGGCTTTAGTCCTCTTTAAAAACGCAAAGAGTTTCGGTAAATTACTTATCGTCTCCAAATATTTATAACAAATCTTTTTTCGTTTTAATGCAGGCTTTTAGCATTGAATAAATACTCCAAATCGGGCTTAACTTTCTTGTTTTCGATATTTCTGTAAAGTAAGACAACAGTATGTATTCTCCACAGAGCAAATTTACGTTGTTTACGTGAAAACTTCCAACTTTTTAATTAGTTATTTTTTTCTCGGGTGCGTTCAGAAATTACACTCTTATGTTCCAACTTTTATAACAAATAAATATTAAAATTTGTGTTGTATTTAATATAGTTACTAGTCAAAATATGTAAATGAAACTGAAATACTTACTATTAATATACGAGTATATAAACATATTCAACACAAAATAAACTGTAGAAAAAATAAAAACATAAAAATCTGTAACCACAAACCAGGTTTCTGGACGTGATATTGTAGGTGTAGTTTTTTTTAAAAGAAGCATTCAAACGTACATAATGATTTTAGCCGGCCTGACCAGATCGCCCTTTATTTAGCGTGCATTGATTGGTTATTCGAAGATTTATTGACTGATGAATCAGTCACGCGTTGAAGGAGTCTTAAATATAAAAAAGTTACATGCACCACAGAGAATCAAAATCGTCGTGTTCGAAATTCAAATGACTTTTGCACGCTAGCGGATAAAATGGACTTTTGCACGCAGATTTCGCCCTATAAACGGAGGTTTTCCGAGCGAGTGAGGTGAAAAATGTATTTCTTTCTTTATTTATTTAGTAGACGTATTTTGACTCGTTTTGTTGCGATGATAATGTTGAGAATTAAGATGATGATGATGATGATGATTTTTATGCATCACTTGCTTTGCCAGTGACGCCGTATTTATTATACCTACCTAGTAAATACGCTACGTGGCTACGCCGGCGCGTATCGGCTCTACGGCGTAGCGCGTAGCATAAGGCCACTGACCAGAATAACACACGCTTATAATAATATAGCCTTTATACAGCTAATTTAAGTTGTCTAAGGGCTATAATAAGCGCTTATGTAACCTGTGGGCTACTTGGGATAACTATAGATGTTATTGGATGACATGTTTGACGCAGTTTGTAAGCACTTGCCTACTGAGCCGGCGGTCCCGTATTCGAATGCCGGCCAGGGCAAATATTTGTGTGACTAACTCGAATATTTGCGCTTGAGTCATGGTTGTTCTATGTATTTAAGTATATATTTATCTATATATGTATGTATGTATATCGTCGTCTAGTTCCCATAACACAAGCCTTGAACTTGAACTTAATTTGGGTCTAAGTAGATCGATTTGTGTGAGATTGCCTGATATTTATTATTTATTATCATATGCCCGGCGGGCCTCAGAAGTTCGTTTACCATAAGATGGCTACATTGCTCGCACGTACGATTGCGTACGTTAAAAAAAATCCGATTAATAAATAGTACTTTATGCAACTGTTACATAATGATATATCTTAAAATACAAGTGTGATAATGAGTGGTAAGGATCATACGAGTTTTGAGGGCCTATATTTGTATAGCTGCATGCACTGCTATATCTTCACATAATATTCATCATAATATCATAGATTTTATAGGACATAAATAATAACAGGCAAATTGTGAGTCGGATTCGCACACTTAAGATTCTGTGCAACAAATTCTTAGCAAGAATAATTTAAACTCGATCAAAACCCAAAAAGTCAGTATGTATTTTTTTATAAGGCACTATTGCAAAACATCGTGCATCATATTTGTGCATATCATATGACGTCATAACGTTACAGCACGTCGTGTGCACGTAACTTAATCTGCTGCCATTAAACCGTTGCGGATCACAGCTTTATTTTAAGCGAGCGTTTTTCATGCGTGCCGGACTCGCTGGTTTTGTGACGTTTTTCATCAGGGCTCAACTTCAATACTGTCCTTTGAAATAACTTGCTTTAAAAATGTATTTTTAGTTAAGCGTTTACTTTAATTCCTACAATCTAATATGAAAGACTATTAAAATACATTTCCCTGCGTATCATGGTTAACTTTGAATTTGGGACCTAGGTTCAACAGATAGTCAATTCTTACTGGTCTTGTGGCTTTTTTTTATGAAATTCTGTCAGTTTTTTTTTTGATGAAGAGGCAGCATTGTATTATATATAAAAAAAAATCAATGAAAGAATGATTTGAAAAGTACAGATATCTTTTACTTTTGCCAACTAACTATAGTTGTGTGGTTGTATGATGGCGTTAGTAGTCGTATTTCGATATGGTAGGTACACCAAGCCCTCTTGTCCGGAATGACTTATAATAATTAAAGTCAGCTTCCGATTACACATTATGCTTATCATAGTTATGTAACTCAGTTATAAGCGCTTTTTAATGTTAATAACTTTTGCCGTAAAATCCGGTCGCTTTTGTTTTCAACGAGCTTTTTTAATTCACAATGCACTCGCTGATTCTGTTCTGTGTCGTAACTCATTGAGGTTTAAATCGGTATATTATTCAATATTTATCCTGCACAAGATTGTTTATTGATGATGCGATGTTTCATTGCCTTTGACTATCAGATTATGTCTATGTAGTCTATCTGTGTATTGCAGCTATAAAACTAAAAGAGGTATTTTTAACATTTTCTACACTTCGATGTATCTGACGTGACAGATCAATGACGTATAAAAAATAAATATATTATAAAAGACCATATCTGTATTCCAACATTTCTAACACATAAAACGATATCATACTATATTGAAAATACTATATTATTATTTCTATGCTATTGAATTGAATAACTAATGCATATATTTTAGGATAGGTTAATATATGCGACCTCTCTGTTTTTGTATTTGGACAACCAGTACCATCTACGAAATAAGATTGTTTCTTAGGGTTCCGTTAAACTATAATAGTCCAGTCCACCTAACTATATAGTCCTTGGTCTGTATGGTCTGTCTTATGTCTGTAACTTAGCTTAAATACTGTTCCTGCTAGAAAACTGCAAGAGGCTTGTTACAATTTTTTGAAGACTATAAAATTATATTTTAATTCGATAGTCCTTGCCGTACGGATCTATGAACTACAAGGTCATTAATTTTTCTTTACCATGGTTTTTCCAAAAAAAAAAAATTGATAATTGACAGTTCTCAATAATAGTATAGAAGGATGTTTGCCTTCAAAAATTAATTTAAAAAAAAGTTTATTGTTGGCACTTATCAATGTCAAACCGTTAAAATATTGACACACGTCAGTGTCATATCATTCAAGTTCTGACACATGTCAGCGTCAAACCGTTGAAATTTTGACATTGACAAGTGTCTACTATCGGCTTTTTTTAAATAAGGTTTCGAAGGCAAAGATCCCTATTACTGAAAACTGTAAAATTTTCAATAAAAAAAACATTTTAGCAGAACCAGCAAGGACGAATTCGAAAAAAATATATAATTTAATGGCCATCCAAAAATTTGTAAAAAGCCTATTGTGCATCGGGTTTCACAAAGGATGTATAGGAATATTAGGATCTACAGCAACAATGTAAAGTAAAATATTGACAACGAATTTAGAAGCAATCCTATCACGCATGGCTAATTTCATTAAAATTTCAAAAAGTGAAATAGGTAATAGTCGCCAAACTTTTAAATATATCTAGTTGGAAAATTTCTTACAACTACACGACCTTTTTAAAAGTGTCTATTCGTTTATATAGTAATATTTTTGATATAATCAGAACCCTACACTGAGTATCACCCGATATTCTCTTGACCGGTTTCTGACCTCGTAAGCTAGATTAAGTCTCTATCAATGACAAATGTAAAACTGATCCCCAAGCCCATTTATCCACTGTATGGTAATCCATCCTAATCACTTTGTGACGTTATTGATACTCTGAAATTTACATATTGGAATATAGAAATATAACCTTCGGAGCGCTTGCCGGCGCACTGCGGTATCCATTGTGGGAATAAAAATACAATACAGTAATACATTACGCGGATTACTTCAGAGGTTAACAGCATTTGCACAGATTATAACAGCGAAGTTACTCCGACTACAAACGCCTACCAACAAACAAAAAACGAGATAAGCAGCAAACTGTGCTCTACTTGCTTTGTTGCAACGACTTTTAATGTCTCCTTGTAACACGAATCTTTGTTAAGAAACTGTTTCAGTTATGGTCCAATTTAGTATTTTTTTGTTAAACAAATTAACCCCTACTACTGCAAATTTGTTATTAGGGGAGAGTAACCTATATTGAACCGGCGCTTAAATTGGACCACCTGTATTTCTACCAAATAACACAATTTATTTACTACACCAAATTGGTGGACTGATTGGGTCTCCCTCGCGATCCCTAACATCGTTTGTCCTAAAATCACTTGCCCGAACTGTTTTGTCCTAATGGGCTAATGCCCTAACGATCAATATCCATAACAATCATTTTCCATAATGTAATGATTGCCCTACAACTCATTTGTCCGTATCATTTTTACCATAATGATTAATATCGCTAATGTTATTTTGCCTATTTCTCGAAATCCTTAATGACGTTTCACCTCATGTCATTTATCCTAAGTGTTTTTGTCCTAATGGGCATTAGCCCTAACGATCAATAGCCATACCAATATTTATCCATAATGTAATAATTGCCCTAAAACTCATTTGTCCGAAATATGTGTACTATAAATATCAGTATCCCTAATCCACCCAACCACTTCCAGGAAAGTATTAAGTTCGGAGCTAAGGCGGAGTACTGGCAAAAAAAACATACGAGCGAGCGAGCGAAGCGAGCGAGCAAAACCTTCCAGAGCAGATCCGACGTGGCCGGGTTAGGTTAGAAGGTCAGGCGGGAGCGAAGCGTAGCGAGCTCCCGCCTGGCCTTCGAGATTATTTTCTTTTTTGCGTACCGAAAAAAGTTTTGCTTGTATTCATACCTACTGTTTACATACAAGAACAGATCCACCCAACCACTTCCAGGAAAGTATTAAGTTCGGAGCTAAGGCGGAGTACTGGCAAAAAAAAACATACGAGCGAGCGAGCGAAGCGAGCGAGCAAAACCTTCCAGAGCAGATCCGACGTGGCCGGGTTAGGTTAGAAGGTCAGGCGGGAGCGAAGCGTAGCGAGCTCCCGCCTGGCCTTCGAGGTTATTTTTTTTTTTGCGTACCGAAAAAAGTTTTGCTTGTATTCATACCTACTGTTTACATACAAGAACAGGGGGCCTATGATGGTTGCTTTTATCACGCGATAAATAAGTGATAAAGCATCCGTCACGTTCTGACAAGATGCGAGTGAGAGTGACAGATGCTTTGTCACTTATTTATCACGTGATAAACGCAACCATCATAGGGCCCCAGATCCACCCAACCACTTCCAGGAAAGTATTAAGTTCGGAGCTAAGGCGGAGTACTGGCAAAAAAAAACATACGAGCGAGCGAGCAAAACCTTCCAGAGCAGATCCGACGTGGCCGGGTTAGGTTAGAAGGTCAGGCGGGAGCGAAGCGTAGCGAGCTCCCGCCTGGCCTTCGAGGTTATTTTTTTTTTTGCGTACCGAAAAAAGTTTTGCTTGTATTCATACCTACTGTTTACATACAAGAACAAATCCACCCAACCACTTCCAGGAAAGTATTAAGTTCGGAGCTAAGGCGGAGTACTGGCAAAAAAAAACATACAAGCGAGCGAGCGAAGCGAGCGAGCAAAACCTTCCAGAGCAGATCCGACGTGGCCGGGTTAGGTTAGAAGGTCAGGCGGGAGCGAAGCGTAGCGAGCTCCCGCCTGGCCTTCGAGGTTATTTTTTTTTTGCGTACCGAAAAAAGTTATGCTTGTATTCATACCTACTGTTTACATACAAGAACAGATCCACCCAACCACTTCCAGGAAAGTATTAAGTTCGGAGCTAAGGCGGAGTACTGGCAAAAAGTTGCGAATATTATAATTATTATTTACGTACCTTTCTATTAAGTGTGTATTATGTTATTTGTTTATTCTATTAAATGTTTATTGTATGAAATGTTCATTATATTATAAAGCGGGTTAGGTTAGGCAGAAAAGTAGGTTAATCACAATTAGGGAAAACAATCATGAGGACAAATAATGTTAGGTAGTACAAATGTAGGACAAACTATAATAGGCCATACAAAGTTAGGATAAATAATCATTAGGATTAACGGTCATTAGGCTTACTGACAATTATAACACACGACTATTATGGCACATAACGTTAGGATGAATAGTCAATATGGCAAGTGACATTAGGAAATAAAACATTATGGGGAAAAAAAATCATCCATACGATGTTAGGAAAACTAAAGATAGGGCATATGAGTGTTAGGACAAGTGATCATTATGACATTAAACGTTAGGGAATGCAAAAATAGGTTAAAAAACGTTAGGGATTCAGATATAGATCCGGACTGATTATGGCGCTGTCGTCGCTTCATTTTTTGTTGTCAGTGTAAATAAATTGTGTAATTTGGTAGAAATACTGCTAGTGGTCCAATTTCAGCGCCGGTTCAATATAGGTTACTCTCCCCTATGTCTTTTTGTGTAAACTTTAAAATACCACGCCGGTTAATATACGCACCCAAGTAGCAAACAGGCTGTAAAGAGCCTATGCAGCCATTACAACTCAAATTTATCTGTTGATTGTATATACAATAATAATATCATTATCAAAGCAAGAATTTTTGCGTTTATCTCATACATACATACACCTCACACACATATACTGCACTATAATTTAAAAAAAATAAAAGCTAGAGTGCTGTATAATTTTCAAGGTAGGTACTTATTCCTAAGATCTTATTAGCAATCGAAGCGTTTTTTATTACAAGTGCTTTCGCTGTTAACATCATTGTGCTCTACGTGTTACAGTGAATTCGTAGGCTTAAAGACTACGCTAATGCTGAAATGGAATGCCGACAGTAAGCCTTCATTGAATTACCAGCACTGAGTGAAAATTATCAAACCATATAGCTTATCCACACGCTGTAGGTAATATTAATATGCAGCAATCTGTCAACTTTTGATTTTATAGATTTATTGCAACATTGTATTAGCATTTACTTCATTTCCCTCACTCTAGCAGTCGATTACCTCCATAAGCGCGAGATATATTAGTCTAATTCATTTGACTCTGACATATAATCATCTGAACTAGCCATATTCAGGCGATAATATCTATTGCAGGTCGCGCGACATAGATTTTCATGTAACGACCACGTAACATGTTATTGTGTCTCGACCCTTAGGATGTAGGATTTGTGAATGATATCAGCCGGTCTAGCACAACTATTCTTCTCGACTCTTGTCGCGCGACATAGTGCTACCCGTCACCCTCTCACATTACTGCACAGAAGAAGACAGGCAATCTCGCGCGAGAAATATAGTCGCTTGTGACAGTTGTGCGAGAGGTGCAGAACGACGTGATTTTTAGGAACGTGCCGGAGAGTAACATATATACTTGTATACTGCTCAAAAAATTATAAGAGCCACGGTGCTTTTAATACCGATTATAAACTCCTTTAATCCATACTTCCATCCATCCATACTTCCATACTAATATTATAAATGCGAAAGTGTGTCTGTCTGTCTGTCTGTCTGTCTGTCTGTCTGTTACCTCTTCACGCTTAAACCGCTGAATCGATTTTGATGAAATTTGGCATGGAGATAGTTTAAGATCCGAGGAAGGACATAGGATAGTTTTCATCCTGGAAATTATCCCTAAAAAGATTGAAAAGTGAGTGAACAGTAGGTATAGTAGTGACATTGATGACCCTGTAGAATTTGTAATGTCATTATTAGACCAAGAGCACAATTGCTCTTAAATTTGCTTAGGCACTTTTAATAATCCCTTTTATTAATTAAGGTGATTAGGTGGATATCTATCGTGTTGTACGAGGTTGTTGATAAATACGGAACAAATACGAAATACTCTCTGTCTGCCTGTCTCTCTGTTACATTTTCACGCCTAAACTTCTGACCCGGTAAAGATAAAATTTGATGTGGTGTTATAGACCCCGAGAAGGACAAATAACGTTACTGCAGTTTTAAGGTGAAAAACTTACATGTAAATGGAGGCGGTTCGAATAGGCCTTTGTTTTCTTTCTGTTACACATTTTAAAAACCTATGTAATATTTAAATAAAACAATTTAAACGGATTATATCGCGTATATTAATTATTTGAGCCTCCCTGACGTTTCAATACCTGATGTCTCAATACCTGAGGCCCGTGAAGTGCAGCATCCCTCTGCAGAGTGCTGGTGTTTACAAGCTGGACTGCGAGTGTGGTCTATCATACATTGGCCAAACGAAACGTAGTATAGCTACACGGGTTAAGGAGCATGTAGCTGATGTCAAGCACCGTCGTTGCAACAGGTCTGCAGTCTGCGAGCATGTCATGGACAAACCAAACCATTCAATTAATTTTGATAATACTTCAATCCTTGGCAGAGAGAAACGATATTTTCCCAGAATGTTGCGCGAGGCTATTGAAATCAAAAAATATTCCAATTTCAATAGAGAAGATGGTTTGTCATTACCACCGGCTTGGGATCCTGTTGTACATCTTATCAAGGATCAAGCAAGACACAAGACTGGAAACCTTGGGCCTCGAACGGTGTAAAACAAATTAATGTTAAAAGTAGTCAGTCAACCTTTGACAACGGTATCTGTAAAGGTACTGAACCGTCAGGGAGGCTCAAATAATATACGCGATATAATCCGTTTGAATTGTTTTATTTAAATGTGTGACAGTCGCGGAAACCGAAGAAAATACTATGTAATATTTATTCAAACAGGTTATTACTAGGGGTTTTACTTATGTTTCTTTAAACCTACCTATCTCGCAGTTACCAATAATTTATTGACCTTATCACTTAAATTCTGGTCTTACACATCCGTCCATACTTCTAAGTTCCACGTGGACGTAGTCGCGGGGAAATCCATACTATACTTACTATATCCATCCATACTAATATTATAAATGCAAAAGTGTGTCTGTCTGTCTGTTACCTCTTCACGCTTAAACCGCTGAATCGATTTTGATGAAATTTGGCATGGAGATAGTTTAAGATCCGAGGAAGGACATAGGATAGCTTTCATCCTGGAAATTCTCCCTAAAAATATTGAACCTGTAGGAAATGTAATGATTAGACCAAAAGCACAATTGCTCTTACATTTGCTTAGGCGCTTTTAATAATCCCTTTTATTAATTAAGGTGATAAGGTGGATATCTATCGTGTTGTACGAGGTTGCTTCCGTACTGCCAAGTTCCACGCGGACGTACTCGCGGGCAAAAGCTAGTACTTAATATTATAAATGTGAAAGTGTGTCTGTCTGTCTGTCTGTTACCTCTTCACGCTTAAACCGCTGAATCGATTTTGATGAAATTTGGCATGGAGATAGTTTAAGATCCGAGGAAGGACATAGGATAGTTTTTATCCTGGAAATTATCCCTAAAATGATTGAAAAGTGAGTAAGTAATTCATGATGACATTGATGACCCTGTCCGAAATGTAATGATTAGACCAAAAGCACAATTGCTCTTACATTTGCTTAGGCGCTTTAAATAATCCCTTTTATTAATTAATTAGGTGGATATCTATCGTGTTGTACGAGGTTGCTTCCATACTTCCAAGTTCCACGCGGACGTAGTCGCGGGCAAAAGCTAGTACACCATGATACGTATGGGATTTCAAATTACGTAGGGTAAACCTATTATTGTACCTAATGTTCCCTGTCTGTTTAAAGGTTTGTAGAAAAACATCTTTGTTAAAAAAAACCGCCCTAGTGCGAGTCGGACTCGCGCACCGAGGGTTCTGTACAAACACTTTTCCCATCTTAACTGGCAGTTAAGTTTGCACCTGGCATGTATGGCGCCGGATACGAGAGTTAACGCAACCGATCACATTTGTTGTATGGGTGCCCCGTTAAATATTTATTTTATTCTGTTTTTTAGTATTTGTTTGTAAAGCGGCAATAGAAATACATCATCTGTGAAAATTTCAACTGTCTAACTATCACGGTTTATGTGACAACGGAGTCTTAGTAATAGGGTCCAGTTGTTTACCTTTTGGGTACGGGACCCGAAAAAGTATGTAAAATGCAAGTGCTTTATTTTCTTTTAAGCGGTGTGTATTACTCTTCTCATTTTCTCCCAACACAGGCAATTATATGCTTACTGGGTGGCTCCATCCCATAGATCATAATGTACTGTATATATAAATATTTTGTATTTGTATTTTTGTATTACACTTACCACGCAAAAATCTAAACTCGTATAGATTCGGTGATTCAGGAGAAATGCTCAGGATACTCTACACTACACTTAATCAGTCATCATAGATTTATGCGAACGCATATTTTTATTTCAACGTCAACAGAAACGCTTTAAACTTCAGCATAGTGTGAAACTGCGAATGAAGTGAAATGGGTGCTCAATACAGTTTTAACCCCGAGGCATGGCGGCAGCCATAACTTAGGCTCCGACTGAACCCAGATAAACCTGCTCATTTTTTGGCATTTTCCACTGAAAAGTCCCGGACCTTCGCGAGGCCATATTTCAGCAGTTTTACCAAAGTATACTAAATAATGGAGTTCTGTTAAAAAGAGTGCAGCGTGCAGCTCCGTGGGGATGCGATGGGTGACGGAGTACGGGCCTTATTTACGCTGATGGATGCTTGCAATTTCACAATATGGACTTAATTCTTAATGTTGTAGCCGTTTCGACAGTTTTTAACCCCCGATGGGTTAAGCTTTACGTATCATCCTATTGTGTAATGTATCTTCTGATGTATGTAGTCGTGTATGTTTACCTGTGTGTATTTTTGTGTAATCTGTCCTATCTCCTATTACTTTTCTCTTTGAAAGGGTTATTGATTGCATTCAAATATATATTATGTTCTGTAGTTATGTGTCTGGCGTGTATTTATTGTCATCCTATTATGTATTTGTGTAAATACCTATATATTTGTTATATTTTCTAAAAGTCTATTTGTTCTGTTTTCTAAACGTTGAAGTGATGAATAGCATTTAGGTCATATAGCAGATAGATCATCAGCTTTTTACAATCAATTATGTAGTTAAATTTATCTTGGTGTCTGGAGTCAAATCTTGCAAGTGAAATCTGACCTATTTTCCGGTTTTCAATCGTGCCGAAATTTTGCCGACCTATTCAGATAAATCAAAATGGTAATCCAATATGGGATTTCTGTAATACAATACCACCCCACCATGCCACCCCATCCAGTTTTATTTGTCTTAACATCTTAAAGGGTTGAAACTGTCATTACAGATGTAATGTTGATGTAAATACATAAAAAAATAAGACAAATTATCTTAGAATTTTATTTTGGCTTTATAATTTAAGTAACTATAAATACTATATTTTAAGTCGAATCGACCTCGAGAAAATACACTCAGAGCAGGAGGTGGTTTAGCGAAAACTCGATGCAGAAAACCGCCACCGAAACCAACAACATTCGTCTCCTCTTAAATGTTTAATGCAGATGAATGCCGCATTGCAAAAAAAGAATTATTTATCTAGTTACATAAATCGGAGGACTCACAAACTGAGGGCTACTAGTAACTACTGCTAAACACAATTTGGCTATTTCTCAAGTAGTTAAACTAGTTGAGCTATTTAATTTTTCCCAGTGCGCAGAAAACAACAGTTCATTTAAAAACAAGTTGTTAAAGCAAGGCCAACCAAATGTCTCTAAACACTTTTAATGCAAGAACGTGACTTTAAAATAAATTAATAAAATTCAAGTCCCAAAAATAGTGTTACCTCCTAATTCGCAAAGACATTCCGGCAATTTTCGTCCAATTCCACCGTTTACCTAACACCCATAGAGTTTAAAACTTATTTTTTACTAACCACCCATATCTCTTGATCCGTGCTAATGTTCTTCGATGCCCCTCTAGCTCCCATTTCTGGGTGTGGTATCAGGGGGGTGGAGTTCAGGCAAGACTGGTGGGTGTTTTATGAACCCATGTCACGTAGCGTCGTTCCCTGATCTCACGTGCTTGGTAAATTGGTGAACCGAAAGGAAGTGTTGTAGGAAAGGAACCCGGCTAGAGCGTGCTGCCGATAAAGCACCTACAGAATTTTGCACATTCCAAATTCGAATTCGGCACGAGTTTCTTTTGTTTTTATAGAGATTCTTATTGTTTCTCGTAGATGGAATCTGGGGTATTTGAAGTTTGTAATGAAATATGTCAGAAATACCGCCGATATATGCTTACTTTAGTTATTTCTATTACAAATAAATGTTATGAGATTTTGCTATAGGAACATTTTTTCTCTTTAACTTAGCTGCGCCGCGCGGTGTTACCCGCCAAACTCACGAGAATACTACATTTTACGGGATAAAAAGTAGCCTATGTGTTAGTCTAGGGTGACAGCTACCACCGTACCGAAAAATTATAAAAATTAGTTCAGCCGGTTAAAATGGAGAAGTAACAAACATACACATAAACACTCTAACAAACTTTCGCCTTTACAATATCAGTGTGATATTTTGTGTTTTGCACTCACCTCTTGTCGCATGTAGGTTAGGACTTTATGTAATAATTATAAGTTAGCTCAATCACGTAGCATGTAAGTAATCAGCTTAGAATAAGAAAATATTATATACACAGTCATATTTCTTTTCGTTTATTTTTACTTATTATATAAGGTTAATTTCTCTCCATTATTGTGTTAGGATAAGATATGAAGCTTTGGTTAATTACTATGTAAAACCACCTGAATAAATATATAATGAAACACATAGAAAGCTTCATCGAATAGGTTTAATATTATAAACAATAGGATTTCCAATAAGAATCTTGTATGATAACTTTTTAATCAAAATATGTTCTACCTATGTACCTTATGTAATATCCATGTGTATTTATCGAAATAAAGAGATAATGCTGTTTAGGTTACATTAACCCACCTAATCATATCACACGTAAGAATTGAGTCACGCCCTTCTTACGCATTGGCCCAATCACAGCTTAATCCAGCGATCATTATATATATGGCCGCTCGATTAATTTAAGATCATTCTCTCAGCGGCCTCCGATCAAGCAACACAGCATTATGTGAATTATCTTCAAGTGTTATTATTTTATGGGAACTTCCCTATACTATCGAAGACCTCCAAGTCCAGTTTAAATTCAGTTTCTAGTACAGTCCACGCTCCTCACAATTGGTACTTCGAAAGCCGGATATCAAGAATCAGTGATCTTCGAAGGAAGGAATTGGACCTTCGAGCACCGAATCTTCAAGTTCCAGTGACAGGAGGCGCGCAAGAGAATCATCACGGGGACGTGTAGCGGATTAAACCCTACGTCCCTGCGCCGGGCATCACAAACAGGGTTGAATTAAGCTTCCCCTTGCTCTGGCGTCAATCGGATCTTGGGTCGAATTAATTTTCCCCTCGTATCCACATCACGTCGTGCATCACAGAACCCACGTTCTGCCATCAATCGGACAATAGTCCGCACCACGACGTGCATCACAGAACTCGGGTTGATTAAGTTCCCCTTGTTCTGCCATCAATCGGATCTCGGGTTGATTAATTTCCCCTTGCTTCCGCATCAATCGGTCTCGGATTGATTAAGTTCTCCTTGTACCGCGTCTAAAGCGTTCACGTGTGACGCATAACACAGCTTCCGTACGGGGGTAACCTAGCGGTGTGAACAAACCGTAACGGATCTGTGCAACGAGGGATTTACGCCGTAGGGATATTAGGGCTCATTAGTGTCGCACTTAGCCTCGCTAATGAATAGGTGTTAGGTATTAGGTAAATTCAGTGTTTTTTGTTATTGTGTTAAATTCAGTGTGTGTGTTAGGTTAAGCGACAGTCCCCCCGTGCGATGTCTCTTCCGGAAAAGAGAGTTACGCGTTCTCAAAAATCACGAGACCAGACTCCGGAGTCAGGCGAGACGTCCACTAATCCTACAAATACTTGGAGCTACGGGACTGGCCCATCTAATAACGCAAGCAGTAGCAATAAAAACGCCAACACAATGACGCCCGCGAGCGATCCCCCCTCGGCCCCCGCCCCGCGATCGAGCGTAGCCAATTCACCCCCGAACCCGGCCCCTGTGCCCCATTCCGCCCGCGACCACGCGTTAGAAGTCGGTAGGGGAGATATAGACAGGCCCGGTGATAGGAATTCGGACAATACGTTAGTTAACGCCAATAGGGAAAGTAGTAGTCAAATTTCTGTTTTAATGGCCGAATTGCAGGTGCGTAAAGCCGAACTCGAACTAGCTCAGAAGGCAGCCGCGGAAGCAAATATTAGACTGGAGGTTGCACGTATTGAAGCGCAATCCGACAGTGCGTCCGCGGTGGGTCAGGCCGCTGAGAGAGTCTCGGGTTGGGTAGCATCTCACTACGATAATCGACCACCCGTTGTAGAAAACAGAAGTTTGAACCCGGCATATAACGGCAATAGGGTAGAATTAGGGCAAGTACGACACGCCGATCGGGCATTGCAGGGCCCTCCAATTCATAGGCAAATTCCGGAATTGCCGCATTTCGATGGAAATATCTCGGAATGGATAGCGTTTAGGGCCGAATTTGAGGACAGCGCACCTCATTTCAGTAACGTAAACAACGTAGGTAGAATTAGGCGCGCCTTACGCGGCGAAGCGCGAATAGCGGTCAAGGCCATTATGTATACTGTAACCGATCCTTACGAAATCATGGAGTCTTTAGAAAGGCATTTCGGGGATCCCGAAGAAATAGTTTTGACCGAGATCCATAATGTTAAGCGCATGCCCAGGTTAGCCGAAGATAGCAGTAATATCGTTACTTTTGCCGGCCATGTAGCAAATACGGTAGCTACCATTAAGGCATTGCGCCAAGATCAGTATTTACACGCGCCCGAGTTAGTGAGTAAAATAACTGATAAATTAAACGTAATAATTAGGTATGAATGGGCAAAGTATAAACAGGCCAATCAGGGGACGCCCGAATTAGTCGCGATGGCTAACTTTTTAAATGACGTCAGTATGGCCACGAAGCGATCACACCACAGACATTCAAAGTCCCGTGCAAACGTTCATGTGGTTAATATGAACCATGCCGAGTCGAGGCAGCCACAACAACGAATGCACGGTGGTGCGAGCCGCGGACGACCATACCAAAGTAGCTATCGAGACTACGCAAGCGACTCTGATTCGGACGACGACTCATACCGGGAATCGAACCGCGCCGCTACCGTAGCTACCGTAAATTCGCGCCCGCAAACGCATAAAAAAAAGCCCGCGCAAACGGCGAAACCCACGCAATCTCGACCGCCTCCGCAGTCGCAGAATAATTTTAACAATAGTAAAAAAGATTGCGTACTTTGCAAGGGGAATCACAAATTAGCCGTTTGCCCGGATTTTCTAAAGAAGTCTATTTCGGATCGGTGGGAATCGGCCCGAAGCCTTAAGCTGTGCTATAGGTGTTTAGAACCTAACCATAGGCGCCCTATTAAGTGCAAATACGTCGCATGCGGTAAAAACGAATGCGAGGCGGGTCACCATAAGTTACTTCACGGGCTTACGAGTGAAGCGCAATCTGTCCGCGCAAGTGTTAGCAGTATTAATCAAATTCAGCGCGCTAACACGTATCTTATGGTGGTCCCCGTCGAAATTTCAGGCCCGTTAGGTAGTGCCGAAGCACTAGCGTTCCTAGACTCAGGCTCGACCATGACTTTAATAGAACGAGGCACGGCCGATAAGGTAGCTCCCAGGGGTTCGGGCAAACCTCTCGCGATCCAAGGCATTGGAGGTCAGATAACAGACCATGAGTCCTGTAGAATAAATTTATCGATTCGCGGTTTATGTACAAGAAATCTAGAAAAAATTTCGGCGTATACAATCGATAAATTGAATCTGCCTTCGCAAGAGGTTTCTCGCGAGTTAGTGGAAAAATGCGACCATTTAAAAGACATAACGGACCAATTAGCATATGAGCGCGGGACGCCCACAATTTTAATTGGGCAGGATAATTGGGGCTTAATTGTGTCGCGACAGCTCCGTACAGGTCCCACCTCATCATTAACCGCGGGATATACTAACCTGGGTTGGACCCTTTTAGGGTTACAGGATAGACCGGGAGATAAGGAAGCGCGTATAAATCACGTTCGTCCGATCACCACCGAAAATGAAATTTTAAGCTGTACGAAACAGCACGGCAGTATAGAGTCGACAGACATAGAGAAAAATTTGCCCCGGGCGGACCCGGACCAACGTGAGTTAGACGTACTAAAGGCTACTTGTAGGAAAATCCCGGAAGAAAATAGGCAAGAAACGGGA